>VYZT01010686.1:21045-69989 GCA_013400735.1 Pomatostomus ruficeps
GCCCTGCCCCGCCCGGCCCTGCTCGGCCAGCCCTGCTCGCCCGCCAGGGCTACCCTGGCCGGGGCCTCTGCCCTGCTCGCCCGCGGTGCCGAGGGGCAGCGACGGCGCCGCGACACCGCCCCGCCCGCGCCCGTATGGGCCTGGCGGAGCCATGGCCGCCCTGTACCAGAGCGCGGACCCGTCCGCCTCGGCCTCGCCCAACAAACTGCTGGCGCTGAAAGATGTGCGGCAGGTGAAGGAGGAGACGACGCTGGACGAGAAGCTTTTCCTGCTGGCCTGTGACAAAGGTACCGGCCCGGCCCGGCCCCCCTCTCGCTCCGAGGCCCCGAAATGGGGCCAGGTGTCAGCCCTGCGCTGTCCTCCCCCCGCCCCGGGGTGCAGGTCCCGCCGTGCGGCTGCTGCCGGGGCACCGCGGGGTCCGGGCCCGCCGCCTCCCGCTGGCCCCTGAGCGGGAACGGAGGTGCGGGGCCGGTTCCTCCTGCGTTCGTGAGGGCGTTCTGTTTGTGTCGGAGTAATTTGGAAGGTATTCGCTGTGTTCGCTGTTGAAAGAGTCTCTGTAGAGAGTTGCTGTAAAATCGGGGCTTATCTAGACATCCCCAGGATAAGCGAGACCGGTATCCTGCGATTTGCACCATTGGTGGCGGATGGGAAGAGATTTTTCTTTTTAAAATGCTGCTTGCTTTAAGCCTATATTTAGCTACCTTCGAGTTGAAACGTGGCCTTAAATCAAACTGATCTTAACAGGTCTGAAACATTGGACTCCGAGGTATGCTTGCTGCACGGCTCTGCGTGCTGGGGGCACAAGCACGGCTGCAGGAGCTGTGTGTCTACACGAGAGCTGCGCGCTGGCCCCGAGTTTAGGTTGGCTTACAGCCGCAGGGGTATTCCTGCAGTGACATTCGCCAGGGAGCTTAGGAACTGTGCTCTCGGGCTCTCTCTCGGTGGTGGGATGCCTTGCTGGTACACAGTCGGTGCAGTCTGTCCTGAACCTCAGAGGAAGCCACGGCCTTTTCTCTTTAACTATAAACAGAGGTTCAGAGAGCTGAAAGGCTGCATGACAAAAAATGTAACAAACCCCAGCTGTCCGTATAATAGCTGGTCCAGTACTCTTGTAGTCTCGGTACGTATTTTACTGCACGTACAAGTATTCTACATATACTTCTGTAAGTATTCTACACTAAGGTCTGTCTTGGTCATGGTCTTCTATGTTGCAAAGTAATTTGTTACCCTAGAGACAGTTTTGAAAAGCACCGGTGCTTTTGTGTGTGTTTGTTTAGGACTGGATCTAAGGGGGTGGATTAAAGTACATGCCTAGTGCTTTCCTGAAAAGAGATCTCCTGGAATCTTTAGTGTCCTCCCTGATGAGAGAATGCTTATCCACCTTGACTTCTGACTTGTCGATGCACTCACACTGTCTGTTGTCAGCTATGGAATTGTGTTTTGTTTGATGGTGGCTGGTACTTAAAACATTCACATGCTTTATAATATGAAGAGATATCCATGCCTTACTTGTGCAGGTGACTATTACATGGTTAAGAAACTCTTAGAGGAAAACAGCTCAGGTGAAATGAACATAAATTGTGTGGATGTGCTTGGACGAAATGCTGTTACCATAACCATTGAAAATGAAAACTTGGACATACTACAGCTGCTTTTGGATTATGGCTGCCAGGTATGCAACATATGTTATTAAAAATGTTCAATGTAGTTATATATCTTCTTTGTTAATCTGTCAGAATTTAGAAGTAAATATAATCTGCCTTTTAGGCAGGTCAGTTCTTTTTCCAGTAAGTTGGAAAAAGTAATTGTGAAAATGGTTTCTTCTCACAAAATTACGTTTCTAGTGGGGTTTTACTGGCATGGGAAATGTGTAAGTAATATTTTCTATGATATTAACAAGTTTTACTTTTATTTTAAATGTTACTCCTGTTACTGATATAATGCATATATTATCTTCAAGAAGAGTATGTGGTGTGAGTGCCTTATATTAAAAACTATAAAATGCAAAAATCCCTTTGGCAGTAGAGTATATTAACCTCTAAAATGGTAACACAGAAAAGTTCACGTTACATTAGTGGATTTTAAGTTAAGGCAGACACGCATTTCTTCAGTGCTTTCTTGTTAAACTTGATCTGTGCTTGATGGCAGGGCAGTTTCCTACCAACAAGACTTCCTTAACTGTATTCAAGATCTCCGCAGCTGCTGGGAGAGGTGAAGCTATGATGGCTTAAATATGTAAGACAGGGAAAAGTAGCATTTTCTGTTACATTGTTCCATAGTGGACATGAGTAAAACTACAAGTTTTTCCCGGCCTGAATTAGTGGCAGTAATAAAAGTTACGTCTTTTTCTTTCGTTTTTTTAATAAAAATCTGATTTTTTGGAAATTAATCAAGAAGAATAATATTATCTGTAGAGGAAATGAAAAGCTGCTTATCTCAGCTTAATAGAATATGCAGAAGTGGTTGATTACCAGCCAAGAAGGAAAAAGCTTATTTTCCTAGCTGTACCCCAGAATTACAAATGCAAGGCTGAAGTATCCTGTATGCCTGAGCTGTGTTACACAAACACTTGCTTTTAACATGTCTAATAACCTGGTAAACTGTGTCTTTAAACTTGATTTTTGCAAGTCTTCTGTGTCATCTTTGCTGGAAAGCAGTTTATGCAATTGATTCCCCTGCTGCTTGTGCAGTGAAACACATTGTCACTAATGCTATGTGAACTCCTGCAATGGCAACCCAGATTTGTTTCCTGATCATATGCCTGGTGATAATACAGAATATAATTTTAGTACTTTAAAAATAAATTTTAAAAATATATTTTAAAAATGCAGTTTGGCTTGAGTTTGATTCTTTATGCTGTTTAAGTTACTGCTGTTTTCACTTATGATTTGTTTTCTTTCCTTAGTCCTCGGATGCACTTTTGGTGGCTATTGACTCAGAAGTGGTGGGAGCTGTTGACATTCTACTTAATCACCGACCAAAGCGATCCTCCAGACCAACCATTGTGGTTAAGCGTTCTTACTCCTTGATTTTTGGTTGGGGCTGTGAAGGCTGTTGCTTTTGGGGTATCTGTAACATTTAAAACAATTTTCTTAAATTCTGCGTCTGTAAAGTGATAGAATCTGGACATTAGGTATTATTTTTATAGCCTCTTTTGTCTGGAAAGATGAAATACATTGTTTTGCTTTATCACCTGTGGAATCCAGTGGCTTTATGCTTGCCAATCACATGCCTACTTCAGAAGAGAAAAAACCTAGGGATTACAAATCTTTTCTAGTAGTCTATTTGCAAGGTAGTTAGCAGCCTTGACTTATAAAGGGTTTATTCATGTATTGAAGCTTCATAGGTTTTTAGAGCAAATCTGTAAACATCAGACCTTCACCTTGAAATTAATCAGTTGAAACTTACCTTGTCAATGCTTAACTTTTGAAACCACAAAGCAGAGGTGGAGGGAGGATAGGAATGTTGTATAACAGAGTATGGCACACTCAGGATATTTTTTCTGCACTTCAATAATAAATACAATAATTTTTTCACAAACCAGAGCAAAATAACAATTTCTAATATCACATGTATATTGGAAAAATAGGCAGTATTTCTGTGTAAATTAACCAGAAACATATCTGCGTCTATTATTCTTTTTTAGTGTTTCTCTGACAGATGTTTGAATGTCATTAGATATTTTTCTTTCTTTTCATGTTATGAAACACTGGAAAGTATTTTACAGGAGAAATTCTTGGTTGAACCATCGAAACCCCCCTTACATGTAGTAGAACTGTAGGTAATAAATTTAGATACTTCCTACATTTTATTCCAGAAATTAATGGAACGCATTCAGAACCCAGAGTACTCAACAACCATGGATGTGGCACCAGTAATTTTAGCTGCTCATCGTAACAACTATGAAATTCTCACCATGCTGTTGAAACAAGACATATCATTACCCAAACCTCATGCTGTGGGCTGTGAGTGCACACTGTGCACTGCCAAGAACAAAAAAGATAGTCTGCGACATTCCAGGTAAGACTTAGCAGTCATAGGCCAAAATAAAAAGATTCTTAATTCTCTGGTATTGCTTTGGTCAGATTCAGTATGTTTCCTTTTTCTTTTTAAGGTGAAGTTTATGAGTGGATTCCTTTAACATTTTGTAGCTCTTACTGTGAGAGATGGTAGTTCTTGGGGATGGGTTGTGCCTGAAAAGGCTGGTGGGAGGTAGTGGCTTTCTTCCATTGTGGTTCTATACTTTTAGTCACTCTGCACAGTCACTATGTGCCTTCCCTTTCTACCAGGTGTGTCTCAAACACTCTAGCTACCTTTGGCTTGGGGCCACAGGGATTATGCAAATAAAATTTTGCTCAAGTTAGTTAATACCTGGGGGTTTGTGAGCCAGAATGAGGAGGTGGATAATTTTGTAACTTGTTTCTGAAAGTGTTCATGTGGCATGGATTGATGAATGCACACTAAAGACTTTTTTTTTCTTTTTTCCTTCAGTATTTTTGAAAGTAGAAAACTTTTTAATAAAGATTCAAATGGGGAGAGGGATGTAGCAATCTGGTAAATATTTTGTGTGGTTATCTTGAGAACATATGTGAGGGTTGAATAAAATTTAATGTGTGAGAATTGGGATGGAAAATCACAGAGTTCAAAGATCATGAATGTATTGCAATTACAATACACAATTAATTATTGCATAATTACTCCAGTCTGTATCCAAAATACCAAAAAATAAGAGAAGTGACAGAATTGGAGTTCTTGGTAGTGAGCTGCTATAGGCCACATTCTGGTATCCATCCTGTTCCCCATATCATAAACTTCAATACGAGGAAGGATGTCAGGGTATCCAAAGCAGACAAACAGTAGAAACATTTGATATGGCAGCTCTTCATTTGATCTGAACTTCTGCTGATGTACCGATAACAGTGGAAGTAGTGGGGAAAAGAAGAGGGAACCAGTTTGGCCAATTTTGGATACATAGAGGTTCTAAATATGTCATATATCTTCCAGGACACACTGCATTTAGTGTTTGTAGTGTCTAAGTAGTGTCTGATTTTAACAAACCAAATAGTTTTTTCTTTCAGCTGACCATTTTAGGCAAACCTTTAGAACAGGTTCTCATTTGAAGTTACTAATGAAATGAAACATCTCATTTTGCTTGCTGTTCTTTTGTCACAGGTTTCGTCTGGACATTTATCGGTGTTTGGCCAGCCCTGCCTTAATAATGTTGACAGAGGAGGATCCAATCCTACGAGCTTTTGAACTTAGTGCAGACTTGAAAGAATTAAGCCTTGTTGAGGTTGAGTTCAGGTAGGAATTGACAACACAAATAAATTTTAATATTTTTATGGAATTACAGGTGTAGAAATATGTATGCATTAGAAAAGGTGTATTCTTAATTCTTTGTAAGTGAAGTGTTTAAACTGATAAGTAGACATAATAAATTATGTAATTTATGCCTCATTAGTAGTAATTTTGGCATTTTAATTACTTTAAATCCTTTTAGGTAGAGACATTTCAATGTGTGTAGTTGCACCAACAATTCAAATTTAAGCTCTAGTCTGCAAAAATAAACAGAAATTATGGTAAATGCTGACTTACTTGGAAATCACACACCTATTAATCATATCAATATCTCATTAGTACTCTGCTCCTTTTTTCTGTATCAGGGTAGAAATATGAAATACCTTGTTTATACTGACTTGACTTATGCTGAGAGTAGTTTTGGGTTTTGTTTCTTAATTTGGCTCATTATAAGACTTTGAAGAGCACGTGTGTGTGTAGGGTTATATATTTGTATATATTTAAAATATGCGGATGTGTGTAGAAGACTTCATGCTGAAAATGCTCTATATGATGAACAAATGCTCGGTATAATTTCATGTTTAAACAATGCAGATTTCTACCACTTTGTGACTTACCAGCACAAAAGGTTTCCAAGAATGTTGAAAGCAAGTGTTTATATGAGGCAAAATTCTGCTTTCCTAAACATGTGAATTTTGTGCATTTTAGCTGCTTAATAAGGGTTCAATTGTTGCATTTTTGTGATACAACTTGGCATTAAAATGGACTGTGTGCAAGGTGAGACGAGGAAATTGTGTGGTTTCTTTTCATGTGTCTAATATATTAATACATAATATTTAGTGAATAAACTTTAATTTTCAGATGACAGGAATAAATCAAAACCCCAATTTCCTGTCCAAGTGATTATTTACAGGTGCCATATTTTGTGGCTACTACACTTTCTCATCTCCTAGAAATAACTCTAAGCTTTAACTCTGGATATGGAACTCATGACATAAGAATTTGTATACTGTAAGTCTGTCTGACAGATTTTCTCTAGTGATCTTGCAAGCTAAACTGAAGTGTCATGTTACATGATGAAAACTACTGAGTTGTCTTAGGAATGCATGGACCTTGACATAGATGGTTTCTTTTAATTTTTCTTACCATAACATACAATCCCAACCAGAAATGGATAATTCGTCATTTAATGGAAAATATAGGACCAGGGTAATAGTACATACTGCTTCTGTGTCTTTCAGAAATGATTATGAGGAGCTCGCTCAACAGTGCAAAACCTTTGCTAAAGATTTACTTGCACAAGCACGGAATTCCCGGGAGCTGGAAGTGATTCTGAATCACACTTCCAGTGATGAACATGTAGACAAGCGAGGATTGTTGGAAGAGAGGATGAACTTAAGCCGCTTAAAACTTGCAATCAAGTATAATCAAAAAGAGGTTTGTCTTTTTAGTAACTTGATAGACTTTCCGTATCATATTTTGCTAGTAATAATTTAATTTGTTGTTCTGCCTCTGGACATAGAAGTGGAAATAAATTTGCAGGAGTTATAGAAGAGATGGTAACATACAGGGTATCAGTGTGTGAAACAGGGATGCTGCAAGACACTGAGTGTTCCTTCAGTGTTTACTGAGGAGATGAATGTAGTATTTTCTGTATTGAAGTATAGACTACTGCGTTTTTATGAACAGCTCTGGTAGTGATAATTATTTATTCAGATCCTCATTAAATCCTTGCCTAGATAGGCATGGATCCTTAGGTGCCAAACATGATTTATCATCTCACTGGTCATGAACTGTTCAGCTTTGTCTCAGGCCTTGCCTGTGCTGTTCAGTAATGAGGTTGGACTTGTGCTGGTATAACTGAATAGCCCCTCTGTTCCAGAATAGCAGTACTTTTTATGCCATCAATATGTCCTTTCACAAATGCAGTAGGTTATTGTCATTTTTGTCCCTTCATAAATTATAACTCAAGTTTTCTGTGCTGAAGGGCAAATGGGTATTTATGGGATTCTAGGACCAAGGACAGTGGAAGTTTCCCTTTCATGCAAAATCAGTTTCTAGTTAGCAATTGGCAAAAGGAATTACAAAATTCTGTCTGTTCTACATGTCTAGGCTTAAACTGTTTGTGAAAATCTTGAAATATATAGCATTTAAATGTAGTAAGATGTAGTTCTGGGATGCCCTACAACCAGCATTACACTGGTACGCATTCATCAAGCATGCTGAAGTACTTTGGTATTTCTCTGGGTTTTAGCATAGCTTGTTTTTACTACAGGGCTTGCAAAATAACAACTTTCTTCTGTGATTTGAGGAAAGTATCTGCAGAATGTGTTTTAGTCCTGACATGATTACTGTAGAGACAGTTTTTGTGATGCTTTATAAAATGTGGTTACAGTGAAGTTCTTTCTGTTGGTATTTTTTTTTTACTAAATGGCAACCCATTCTCTAATGAAATATATTCTTTTATAACTGAGGTGTGATATTATTTATATGCTAGATTTCTAAATAATTAGAAATCAAAACTAATTCTTAAACTGAAAACCACTAGAAGTCTAGTGTATATAATTTATGTTTAGTTGCTGGCTCTAGAAGGAATTTAAAATAATGGATGTTTATGTTCATAGTGGCTCCATAGCAGTTTTGGTCTCTTACAAGATAATTATTTCAGGTTGATGTTCTTGCCTTTTTCTGTTAAATGGTAACTACATATGGTTAGAAAATTAATTTTAATGACGTAACTTAGTAATATGTATTAAGAAACCTGAGAGTGATTCCGTGCATGTTTCTCCCCTTGCCTCACCTCCAGTTTGTTGCCCAGTCCAATTGCCAGCAGTTCCTCAACACAGTGTGGTTCGGCCAGATGGCTGGCTACCGGCGCAAGCACACCTGCAAGAAGATCCTGACTGTCCTGATGGTTGGCGTTTTCTGGCCAGTTCTGTCCCTGTGTTACTTGTTAGCTCCTAAATCTCGAGTAGGTCGAATAATTCACACTCCTTTTATGAAGTTTATTATTCATGGAGCTTCATATTTCACATTTCTGTTATTACTTAATTTGTACTCCCTTGTCTACAATGAGAATAAGAAGAATACAATGGGACCAGCCCTTGAGAGAATAGACTATCTTCTGATAATATGGCTTATTGGTAGGTATGATTTGAGTGGATTGGTATATATATGTATATACAAATTTGAATATATATATATACAAAATTGCCAGTTTAGTGGTACATCAGCAATAAGTAATAACTTAATGTTTCATGATGAGTTCTGTAATGCTTGATTGGAAAAGTAGTCGATAATAAAATTTGGACTTGCTGCAAATTTGGCACGTGGTTTAAAGATAAAAGTTTATGTTGTGTATGTCTATGTATGCATGCTCCATCTTGGTCTAAGAGATTAAAGGTGTGCATTTACCTGATACTTGTTTCAAAACACAAAAACAAGTATTCTTTTCCCATGTTATGGTTTTCTGTTCTGTACGTCATTGTCACCGATTATTGTAACTGTACCAGAAAGGCTGCATGTCACTTCTGGTTGATGCAGCAGAGGGAGCACAGGTATAATTTTTGTTGAGTTCTCAAGAACTTTGGGTTGAAAATTCATAACATTTACCTTGTTTTTCGTTGTCTGGCATGCGATTATTTTTGCATTAAAATTTAGCTTACTTAATGGAAGGTAATTAGATATGTATCATTGGACTTGTAAAAAGCAGTGATATAGTAAAAACCAACACAGTTTTTATCTAAGTGATTTTGTGGGTGATTTATTTGATATTTTAGGGTGAGGGGGGTTTTGTGTAATGGTTCCTTTCACAATTGAGCTGTACTAAAACTGTTGAGCAGTTCTTGCAGATTTTAGAAATATTTAGTATCTCCCACACAAACACAGGCAGGTCTGAAAAGAAACTTGAAAACTTCAAATTTTGAGTATAAGTCAGATTCCTCCTTTGTTTTGAAATGAAATATGGTAATTTTATAAATTCTTTTGTTCCATCCAGTATACTGTAGGCAAAGTGTGTCATTGGTAATTCTAATTAAAGGCTATAAAAATACTTTTTTTTCTGTATGTAATATTCTAATGTGGATTTCCAGTAGGACTTAAAAGCTACATCTAAGCAACATAGTCATTAAAATAGGGTTATTTTTCATATTATTGAATCTCAAGTTCTTAAATAGTAATTGCATTTATAGCTTAAATGCTTATTTTGTAATGACCTTATAGTGATTCCTTAAAAATATTCTAAGTTTGTAGCACTGGGTCAGGCCGGCTAGGCCGAGGAGCGCAATGGAGAGCCAAATAAAAGACCACACAGAGACAGCAGACGGAGAGGGCAAAAAGAGAGAGGGCAGAACCCTCTGCCTTTATTTATATGTTTTTACAAATCACCGTGGATTGGAGGTAGAAATCACCACCTCTTAATTCCACTGGTCAAAGCATCAATCTATCATATTTCTCCACCCAGTATACTGGAATGATAAACACACAAACATTTAAGAAAAACATAGATAGTTGTTAAGAAACCATAGCCATGTTTACAGAAGAAGTGTAAAAAAGTATTACAGAAAGAAAAACCACTGAAAAACTGCAAAACTCAGAGCAACATAAGTTGATGAAGAACATATTTAGAAAATGTTCTGCAAAATCAACTGGAATGAAAAGGATCAAGTAACAAGGATTCACTTACATTATTGTATTCCATAGTCCCATTAAAATACTCCCTAAAATTCATTGTCAAAATGGCCATAACAGAATTTCTAACGTTTCAAGTTAGCAGCAAGTTTTGTGCTCTGGATAAACTTTCAAAATCATGAATACAAATGTCTTCCATGGGAAGATAAAGCAACAGAACTCCAGTTCTTGTGTGTGTAAATACCATCTTCTCCATTTCCTTTTACTGATTCTGTAACAAATTTAGTGTTAAATACATAGTGAATCATATGTAAAATAATATCTGTTCAGTACAATGGCTTCACTTCCCTGGGTTTTATTTTTTTTCCTGCAGGAATGGTGTGGTCAGATGTTAAGAGGCTCTGGTATGATGGTTTAGAAGATTTTTTAGAAGAATCCCGCAATCAGCTTAGTTTTGTCATGAATTCCCTGTATTTGGCAACTTTTGCCCTCAAAGTTGTTGCTCACAACAAGGTAAGCACCAGTCTTCATAGATCCCAGTCTCCTCTGGGGCTGACTGAGCAGATGTGATTTTAGTACATTTCTGCAAAATACCTGAAGATCTGTTACACATGGTGTTTTAGTAGTAGGGTGTTGTGCTTAAGAGTACACAACATGAGTGCAGTGTAAGCTTTGGGCTTAAATACTCTGTGTGGTATGGGCTATGGAGTTGTCAAGACCTCAGGTCTTGTTGCACCTTGGTCTTCAAAGAGCAGTTGACAAGTCAAGTAGGAGTTAGAAAACACATCAAGACATGTCCAAGTACTTGGAAACCCAGAGTTACTGTCTGCCTTGTAAGAACTGCCTGGTCTTCCAAATGGCTTGATTTTTGTTAAGGGAAACGCAGCTCATGAGATTTAGCATTTGAGCTCGCGTGATTCCATAGGTCAGTACTACGCAGAAAACTAATAGTATTCTCTGTTTGGATTGTCTGATGCCTTTTTGTTACAGAAAGTTGTATTTACCTTTCCAGTACATGTCCTTGAATATTGTAAGTGGTGGTGGTTGATTTTTAATTGAGTTTTGCTTCGTGGGGATTTTTTGGTTGGGGTTTTCTTTGGTAGTAAGGATAAAAGCCCTGAGACCATAGAAGAGCCTTGTCTTGTCTCTGTGAAAAGCCATCTGGATTTGATTCAAAATACGAGTTTTGGAAATGATCATTGCCATTCTGTTGCATGTGTTGTTAACCACACAGCGCATGGCAAGCTGCCAGACCAATTGAATGTGAGTATTTCAGCAAAATCCAAGCCAGTGCAGTAACACCATTACTGTGTCTTGAAAACTGTAAGATGACAGCTGTCTGGCAGTTGGGAGGGAAATAAACTGGTTCTGTTCTTCCCAACTTGGTGTTTGGCTCATTTCCCTATCCTGGTGTTGATTCAGAAGCTGGTAATCATTTGGAAAGGAAGGCTTCATTTCTTGGAAAAAAATTAGAGGGGAAATGCCACATTGGGCTGCCTTCCCAGCCATTTGCTTTGCCACCAGCATGTGTCTTGATTCGGTGGTAGCGTGGGAGGGGGACGGCGGTTTTAAAACCGCGCAATTCTTGGGAGCGTCTCCCGAAGCCCGGATCGCCAGGCGCCGCTTGCGGCTTTTCTGGATCGAGCGCGGCTGCGGTTTCGCCGCCGCTCCCGT
This sequence comes from Pomatostomus ruficeps, assembly GCA_013400735.1. Lineage (NCBI taxonomy): Eukaryota > Metazoa > Chordata > Aves > Passeriformes > Timaliidae > Pomatostomus > Pomatostomus ruficeps. The sequence continues at coordinate 32,647 of VYZT01010686.1, forward strand.
GCCGCCGTGATTCCACGCGAGGCGGTGCGGCGCCTTTCAAGCAGTGCAGCTCTGCCACGAGGGCTTGAGTCTGCGCAGCCGTGAGAGCCGACAGCGACAGCAACGCAAGAGCGGCCGCCGAAGGCGGCGGTGTCCGAGGAGCGGGCTGGCCCCACCGGCCCGCTTGGCTTCGCTTCTCCTGTCCCCTACCCGTGACTGCTATTGCTGTGCTGTATAACCCAGCAATGCAGTACTGAGACTGACGAATAAAAGCAGAAAGGGTCTTCGGTTTGGTATTCCAAGGAAGTTTAATCTGACTGTGCTTGAAGGGGTCAGAGACCGAAAGACCCCGCACAATGGGTGTGCATAGGGTTTTATACAGAAGCGGGCAGAGCTACAGGGGCCAATAAGCTGAAGTCTCAGGGGCGGCAAAAAGGAGAGTTGGGGTGCAGGGGCAAATGGGGACAGACTGAGGGAGTGGCTGAGAGAGGAGGACCAACAGGGTGTCGAGTGTAATAGAACTTTCCAGAACTGGGGTGTTAACCAGGGAATGACAACTGGGAGGTGAGGCCAACAGGCCAACTGGGGTACAGGAATTAACATAAATTACTAACACAGGGTGTCTTAGGAGGAGGTCTTCTCTCCCTAAGCAGGAGAGCACTGACTTGAATAGGGCTCATCCCACCAATGCACCTTCTGTTGCCCCTGTGGTGGGGGTGCACTGACCTCCACAGTGTCTAGTAGTGGTTCCTTTGCTGAGGGAAGAGTCCATTGTTGCAAATTTAAATTGTAGCCTTTCTGAAGATGCAGGACTCTTGTCCTATATAATAGGCATATAATGGGGGTCTTGCCCCTTTTATATGGCAAAATTTATTTTTATAGTTTATAAATCATATGGAAAACCAAATAAAAATGTTCAGTTTGCATCTTAGGTCCATTAGAGGCACCAAAGCTGTAAGAAATAAAGGAAGAGTCTCTGTAGCAGAAGGATTTGTACACATGCAATTGCAGTGGATTAAAAGAATACTTAACCTTATTTCTTGCCATCTTTGTGCAGCAGAGTTTTGGGAAAGTTATTATAAAACAGCTGTGAGTTCCTTAGTTTTTGAATGTCCATTTTGAGGCAGCAGAAGCTGATAATATAAATGCTGAATGTTTTGAGCCAAACCAAAAGTTACGAATCTGTGGATATTCCCTGAATAAGTTGAATAGTAGTACTTAGTGGATAATACTTCAAGTATCTATTTGCTTGTAGAATTCATAAAATCCATTGAAGGAACCCCAAATCGTAAGTCTTTCCAAAACTGGTTAAGATCAGCTGTCACCACATTGCAGTTGCATATGTACGTTGGTTTTCTTTGTTGCATCTCCATGTTATTTTTGACTGAGGCCTATTATACTAGGCAATGCACACGTTTATAAAGTGTATAAATCCCTGTTTCAACAGACCATGCAAAACAGTGTAGGAGTGAAAGCAGAACAGAGGAATAAATGGTTTCAACAAGTGAGTGGCAGAGTTAGGTGTTGAATTTAAATTGTCTGATTTCTGGCTCCCTCTGGAACGGCTTTTAAAATGCCTTTGTCTGAAAGAGGAACAACATCCATGAGTGATATATATTAATTTCTTTTATGCTCTTGCCTGGTTTGGAAGCAGAAGTAGGGAGAGATGTGTGGGTGCCTTTCTGTATTTATAATGTCAGTGATCTCAGTTTGTCCTTTTTACGTTGCAGTTTCACAATTATGCTGAAAGGAAGGACTGGGATGCGTTCCATCCCACCCTAGTGGCAGAAGGTCTTTTTGCCTTTGCAAATGTTCTTAGCTACCTGCGTCTCTTCTTCATGTACACAACCAGCTCCATTCTGGGACCACTCCAGGTGAATATCATTACTGCTTGAAAAAATATTAAACCTAATTTGCTATCAAGAGTCTTACTGAAAATAGGAAAAAATGTTGAAGTAAGAAAGTAAAAAGTAGAAAGAAGTGATACTGCATTGAAATTTGATTTTTTAAAAATTAATCTCTTGTGTAAAACATACTGATTTAGATAGGAAAAGGTAAGAAAAAGTGTGAAAGACCATGTGTAGTTCAGTTAAGGTATTTTTCCGTGATGGCTATACCTATACTGTTCTTTTTGTTTTCTTCTGTTTTAAGCTTAACGTAAGCTTAACTGCCTAAGTTTTCACTGTTCAAAAAGTGTAAGGATCAGGTTCTTCCTGTAAAGTTTTATGCAAATAGTTGCCTTAGATTCTTCTCTCTAAAGAGATAGACAAATGAAGTGTGTAGCAAGGAAGAGTAACCAAAAGCCTTTCTGTTTATATCTGGGATCTCATTTAAGCTGCACCTTGAGTTGTGCAAATTGCTTTTGTTTGAAAAATACAAATCTCTCAAGAGTATTGAAATAGTCACCTATTTATTGGCAGTTATAAGAAGGGAGAACAGGTTTCTTCTCACTTGGAATTTGCTGGACGCTTCTAGTGAGTAATGATGACATTAAAACCTCCCACATTTTAATTTTCTAATTTTCTGTTATACATTTTAAATGGAAATGTACTTGCACACTTTGAAAAAAATACTAAAGTCGTGATGTCGCATTAAGTGTTGGGGTTGTACAAATTGATTGAACACTGAAGTCTCTCCACATTTTAAAGAGATTCACTGTTTAATGTGCATATTTATTTATGTATTAGATATTTCACAAGTTTTTTATTAGGAGGCTGTTATGAAATTTTCCAAGTAAATAAAAACAGTCAACAGTCACCCCATTCAAAGGCACACAGGAGCTTATGTTATTACTGGTGGCCAGTAGGGCTGGTGCAACAACTCTTACAGTATTTTCTGAAAGTAGGTCACAAAATTCAAATGGTGGTAATCAAATATGGCATGGAAACCCAACAGTGGGGCGTGGGGGAAGACAGCTACCGTGATCTCTTGGCTCTTAGGGTTATTTTCAAGCATTCAGTTACTTGACTCATCGGTTAATAAAACCTGTTATAATCCAGACTTGTAAACTGGCTGTGTGTGATGATTTTTATTGTTAACAGAAGGTAGAATAATACTTCTAGATTAGATAATTAGATTTCAAATGCTTAGAAATTGAAGATACTTAGCGAGGAAAAGCATGAACCTATGAAGAAAGCAACTGGCATTTGGGGTGGGTTATTACACTCTCTTCCAAACAAAATAGTTTTGGGCAGTTTGCACTTTTTGTGCATTCCTGTTTTATCTGCTTTGCGTCTCTCTTGGCTGGAACCGTGTGTGAGTTAAAGGGTAAATGTTTTGTTGTTGGGATTGGGTTGGGTTTTTTTCATTAAAGGGTTGGGTGTGATGAAGCGGTTTGATGGGGAGTACAGTCCCCCTCTGACCGCACATGCACAGAACTGGTGCAGAGCTCTGTCCACAGCTGCAGAATCTCCGTGGCCATTACAGACTGCACAGGCTGGATGTGCTGTGCTGCAGGGAGTGCTGGGTGAATTTCGAGCAGCAAAGGAGGGAGCAGGAATTAATCTCCCAGTAAAGCTGTACTTGCAAAACCTCGCAATTGTGTTACAGTTCTGGACTATGATTTGGTACAGATTTTGATTCATATAGAACTAGGCTTGCCACACACTGATTTATAAAGATTAGATTTACCTAATCCCACTTTACATACATTTGCATTCTTTATAATGGTACACTGTTCTGAAGAAATTTGTAGGAAGACTAATTAAATTATGTAAACAGTTTATTCTGTGTAAAAATTTTTGCTTATGTCAAAAGCAAGTCAAAGTCTTTCCTATGTTGGAAAAAATCACAAGCATATATTTTTATTTTTTTAAAGGTGCTGTATTTCTAATGTTGCAAAGTTCTGTATAGGATATTTTGAATTGGAAACCAATGATCTGAATTTACTGTCATACCTTCTATACTTTATCCTTCAATTTCTGTGTGCCTACACAGGTTTCTCTGTTTATTTAAAATCATACATAAAATGTACAATGAATTAATTTTGGTATTAATTTGGTATACTACTTTTTTTTTTTATTAGTGATAAATTATTACTCCAAATGTTTGGATTAATTCAGTGTTCTTTTAAGTGTTTTCTTAACTTTCTATGATGGCATTTGTGTTCAAATGCGTATTTACTTGTTTTGTCTGTTGACCTGTGTGTTCCCTATTACCATTGATATTGCACATAAATAACGAGGTGTACATGCTGTTGTTTATGGTTATTTAGAGGATATTAATTTTCCAGGCAATGTTAAAACTACTTACATTTTCATTTTAATATCTAGAATTTTTCTCTGAAAATCAGTACAAGGGTATCTCCTGACCTTAAGGTCTGTTAGCATATCAAAATTTAACTTAAATATTTAAAATGTAAATAGATTTTTTTTAGTTTTTCGAATCAAATAGATTTTGATCAAAGGCTGAAGGAGGCAATACAAATAAAAATAACTACATGTTTTACTAAAATCAGAAACAAATCTATTTCACAGATTTCAATGGGGCAGATGCTACAAGATTTCGGAAAGTTTCTGGGCATGTTTCTTCTTGTCTTGTTCTCATTCACAATTGGATTGACACAACTTTATGATAAAGGATTTACTGTGAATGAAGAAAAGGACTGTGCGGGCATTTTTTGTGAACAACAGAGCAATGACACATTCCATTCGTGAGTTTGATATATAAAATAACTGCATTGTTTTAGCCCTTAATCCCTAGTAATTAAACAGAACTGGATTTTCTCACTGACCTTGAATTTATATTGAACACTTTTGGTGTTGGCTTTACCTAACCAGATACTTTTGCTTGTTTTTGTAGGTTTATTGGTACATGTTTTGCTCTCTTCTGGTACATATTCTCCCTGGCACATGTCGCAATCTTTGTGACACGTTTTAGCTACGGTGAAGAATTACAGTCTTTTGTGGGTGCTGTTATTGTTGGGACCTACAATGTGGTGGTTGTGATAGTATTAACTAAACTTCTTGTGGCAATGCTTCACAAAAGTTTTCAGCTGATAGCAGTAAGTGGTTTCTGATTAATTACCAATTACCCATATCTTGATTTTACACAAATTTCTTCCTATAATGTGTAGACTCATGATCTACAGACCTCATGGATGAGCTCTCTCTGTGAGCTCATATTTTTCCTTCAAATAAGAACTTATTTACTTTGATTAAAAAAATAAAATTGTCATTTCCATGTTGAATATGTGCAGGGCTTTGGCCCTGGAAATTGATGACTTTGTTGACAAGATGGCTGTTCAAATGCTGGTTTTGGTATGTCTGGTGCTTCATCATTTGACCAGGGGTTATACCTTCTGAACTTTGTGCACTAGAGTGTATAGTGAATTGCAGAAAAATGTACTTAAAATAAGTATTTAATATTAGAATATTCAAGGAAACCTATTAAAATACTCTGTAATCAACTTATTAAAATGCTATATAACCACAATTAAATAATGGTCAGTTTTTCAGGTATGAGAAAATTAAACATACAAAATAACCTGTTAATATTTCTGCTTCTTTTCTCTGTTAATGTTTCTGATGTCTTAGAATCATGAAGACAAGGAGTGGAAGTTTGCTCGTGCCAAGCTTTGGCTTAGCTACTTTGATGATAAATGCACGCTCCCTCCACCTTTCAATGTGATACCCTCTCCCAAGACTATTTGTTACCTTTTCAACAGTCTCAGTAAATGGATCTGCTCTCATACATCAAGTGGCAAAGTGAAACGTCAGAACAGCCTGAAGGTGAGGAATGATTGGGAAAGCTCTAGGCTCTCCAGCTGGAAAGGTGCTGCTTGCTGAAATGAATTAGCAGATTGCTGCATGAAGCTGTCTGTCAGAAAGTGAATGCTGCTGAGAGAAATAGGAACTACACAATAATGTCTGTTGCATCCAAGATAAATAAGTGTTACCTATTTCTACTTAAGTAAGGTTCTATTAACTTTCTGGTTTGGGAATTTCAACCCACTTCCCTCCAACCCCCAATTCCCCCAAGAAATAGTCTGAAAAAAAAGCTTTGATTGAATGAAAACACATATAATCATCAAGGAAGTATGTGCTAATCTCAAAAATGGTGAGGTTAGAATATTCTTTGGAGAAGGTAATTGGCTTTAAACATATTACAGAAGTGTCAGAATAAGTAACCAAAAAAGATGACTGAAACCTCTCATTGTTGGGGGAGGGATTTTTTGTTTATTTTATAAACATTTTTTTGTACCCTTCAATTTTGCATACTAATTTTGCATCTTCTTGCTGATGAAAATAGCATTAGATAAACAAATTTAAACACTTCATGGAATTTGCTCTGAGAGACATTCAGGGTTATGGAACTCTTAATTGCTAACAGAACAATTACCAAGTCAGGTAGATAAAAATTTTCAGGTTTGCTAGTACAGCAGATTATAATTTAATTTGAATTTTGTGAACTATTTATATCCATTGTGTATTGGTCACATCAGGACGTATTTCTAAAAGAGCTTTGTTCACGTTTCTTCTCTGTATAACTGTATACAGGCTTTATGGCTCAAAAAACTCTTCCACAGTAAATATGTTATGTTTGTTTAAAGGAGTGGAGAAATCTGAAGCAGAAGAGAGATGAGAATTACCAAAAGGTGATGTGTTGCTTAGTCCACCGTTACTTGACTTCCATGAGACAGAAGATGCAAAGTACAGATCAGGCCACTGTGGAAAACCTTAATGAACTGCGGCAGGACTTGTCAAAATTCCGGAACGAAATGAGAGACCTGCTTGGCTTTCGAACTTCTAAATATGCTATGTTTTATCCAAGAAACTAAGGCCTAACTTTTAAACAAAAGGTGTGTGCTTTTAGATACCCATAGGTGAAAGTGTTGACCTAGTTCTGTTGCCAGATCCTATAGACAAGAAGATTATTGCACAAAAATACATTTGAAAATAGCTTTGCATGAGTTGCAGCTCAGTGCCCAAGTGGTCAAAATAAATGCAAAACAGATACACTCATTTTCTTAACCTCTTAATCTTGGTATGTATATAAAATTTGTATATAGGAGTTTTTTAAATGTTCCTCAGACTGTGGCTGTCAGGTGTCAGAGCTTCATAACTAGCACAACATATTTCTTTCTTCTATTTTTGCTGTTTGTTCTTTTTTGATACTTGTTTTTCAAGTTGTGGGAGAAGATAGGCTTTTTAAAATAAAAATCCAGCCTGTTTATTTTTAATAGAAAAGTCAGATAAAGAATAATAGAAAACTTCCAGCACAGTTGGAAATTATGTATGACTGACAGTGCATGTGAAGACTGTATGGCTCTGAAGGAGGCAGTTCTAGTTTTGTATGTTAACACTGACTCTAAACTAACATTTATAGAATACTGTAAATCAAATCATCAAGACTTTTCACTTTTGTGGGAACTTAGACATTTCGAACACAAAATAGACCAACCATTTCTTGAATGTTTATGGTTCCGTGTAGGACAATCAAACCCTGCTTGGATTTTTCAGCAGTGCCTCAATCGTACATTTCCATATGCATGTTAGGATTGAGAACAGAATTTTAAAACTAATCTGTGAAGATTTAATGTTTAGTATCTTGGGTTTTTAAAATCTAGATAAATTATTTGGATTATTAAAACCTGTGATTTAATGAAAATGAGGCAGAGCACATGAGTGCTATTGTTTGCAGTGCTGAACAATTCCTGTGAAACATTCTACACTTCTTTCTGTGAGGTCATCGAGTCTGGTCATTGGAGAGATGTACCTTAAAAGGGCTGCTTGACACAGGGTTTACATATCCTACTTCTAAATTTGGTTTTCTTTTTCCTGTTTTTCACCAGAATTGTTGCCAAGCTAGATTTTTTTTTGTGCCAGGAATACTGTGTTTTGTGAAAATAGTTTATTTGACTTTGCTTACAATGGACAGTAAGGGCTTTGTGGATTTTCTGTGCTAGAGGGTTTATATGCTTATATATAATTCAAGCTGACAAAATGTAATTGAGAAATGTGAGATTCCTGTATTTTTAATTACAAAGTAAGTATATTTATGACAGCTAAAGGACCGATTGGCAGTTTCGCTGTTATGATGGTGCTCTTCTGAAATGGTCGTATGTCCGGAAGGCGCAGGTAGCCATTGTGGTCTTTGACTGCAGTTGATTTTGGGGGATTGACAGAGTGGGGGTTTACATGAATGTTTACTTTTTTGAAGGAATTCTTATAAAACTGTTTCTTGTAAAGGCAGTATATTTTCCGTACTATGAAATTATGTATTTCTGAACTAGGTTTTAATACTCTGCTTCCAGAAGTGTTGGAGTATAGAGGGATTCTGATATGTCTTGGCTGTATGGGAATAGGAAGTTAACCTCCTGGTTCAAAGCAAAGAGGATCACTGACTTTTGTATTTGGACTCAGACCTCATGTTTGAATAATGCACCAACATAAAAACTATGAGCTGTGTATGTTATGTATGTTCAAGAAAGGAAGCAAATAAAAGCTCTTTGAAAAATATGGTTGTATTAATATTGGTCGTATTGCAAACACATTATAGCAGTTACCACATTGAAAGTATTTTCTTTGTCATGCTGAAGTAATAAGTTTAAAGAAGGTAGCTGGTGTTAATGTGTTACTGCCTTTTCCTTCCAGACCCGTCCTGTTCAGTTCATTGAAATGGCTTCATGCAGTGCCATGAGGTGAAGCTGCTTCCAGACCAGCTGGGTTGGATCCTAGATGCACCATCAGCTGGTTGGCACTGGGATGATTGGTTCTGGGAACCTGGGGCTGTTGAGAGTGTGAATGAAGGAGCTAATGCAGCTGTTTCTGAGTGCTTTTCCTACGTTGAGCAGTCACTCAGTGCTGGCTTGATCACTGTCTTGTGGCACTGGCACTCTGTTCTACTACAGTGTAGATGTCCTTAGGAAGAACTGCTGTACTTCAGGGCTCTTGGGGGTTTAGGATTGGAACTGAGAGTTCCAGAGTTTTCACTTGTCACTGAACTACAGACCTGTAGAAGAGAGACAAGACAGAACTTTGTTCCCTGCCCTACCTTAGTTATATGACACTTTGCATCTCTGTTTTATTTGAAAGCTATTGTACTCTTCCTATCTACTTGGCTGCTAGTCAGTACTGAGTGCTTTGTTCTCTGTAATGAAATTTGTCTCATCATTTAGATTTTCCAGGTCCACATATGTTAAACATGGTATTGTTGTCTCTTTTGGCAGTTTAATACTGGCTGTTCTAAGGTCTCCCTTACGCACACTCACAGAATAGTTCTGGACAGGCTCAGAATCAAAATTTTACATGTAAAAATAAATCTGGAGAAGCTGGAGTTTACTTGGTTATAGCATTCAGTTTCCTTGTACAAATTTTAATGCAAGTCATGAAAGGACTAAGTAGAGTTTTTGAGACTAATGGAAAAGGTTGCTTTTCCTTCCCTTTAATGTTCATGTCTGTTTTGTCTTAGAGCTAACTTTGCCTTGATAAATGAAAAATGGAGATGAAAATTTTAATACCTGCATTTGGAGCAGGAAGGTCAAAATCACTAATTAGTGAAAGCTTACTTTACACTCTTGCTAAACTATGGTCTGGTTTGTTATTTCTGTAGAATTTATTTCAGAAATCGTGTTGTGATTAGATAATTTTGATTCTGTCTGGTTGCAAGCTGGATTTCAAATGTTTGAAGTTTACAGTCACTACAAACTGAGTTTAAAAATTGTAACAGTTGTTACCTGTGTTTTGTAAGCAACTCCTACTTGAGAAAACTGGCACTGCTCCCTGTTCCTTGTTCCCTGTTTCAGGCCTACTGCTACCAGTGCATTGATTTGGGAAAGGAGCTGGTGTAAGTAAAGGGAGTGTTGAGAAGAGCAGGCGGGAGCTTTCCCTACCTTCCCTCTGGTAGACGATGAGTAAGCTGCCAGACATTTCTTGCCTCACTGAAAAAAGCTGTGTGACAGATGGGCATGTCATCATAAATAAAAATAGATTGTTGTAGTTCAAGACAGCTCCGAGCATGATTTCCACACTGCTTTTCCCCAGGCTGCTGCCAAGAAATGCAGAGAGCGCTGTGCATAAAATCCCTTCATCTGCATAGGAAATAATGCTGGACAATCAAAATTCTAATTTAAGTGTTTTAAAATTACAAAACTACATCTGCTTTGCAAACAAATGTTGCTGTTGGTTCCTCAGACAAATACTGTTTGGTTTGGTCAGTCAGGCAGTGCAATCTTTGAAGTGTGGCTGCAGCACTGGGCTGTTGGATGTGAGCTGCCAGCACAGCCTCTTTGTACCTCTGTGCCCCCCTCGGATCCTTTTGTCCCCAGCCCAGCTACCCATAAAGTCCTTGGAAGAGAGGCTGCTGTGCTGCCAAGCTGCACCGTGGCACTGCCTCTTGGCATTACATGTGGGAATCCATCAGTGAAGAGAATGGTGATCTGCATTCCAGTGCTGGAGTGAGCAATGGGTCCGGTAGGGACTGTGTATTTCATCGGTTTCCTGCCCATGGTCGCAGATTATCCAAAGAACCCTGGTCTGGTATTTATATACAAGGAAAACAAATACTTAAAGGGATCTTAGATTCTATATGCATTTTACCACCACTAAATTAACTCCTACCTTCCTCTACCTTATAGTACCTTACAGAACTTAATAGTGACATTTACTAACTAGATAGTCATCAGTGGAGAAAAACATGGTGCTGTTTGACAGTTGTCTAATTCTTTGAAGAGTTCCTGTTCAGATGAATGATTCACTGACTTCCATGTAAGGAAAATCAGGCCCTGAATCAGCAAGGAAGTGTAGTGCCAGTTCTAATGTGTAAGACCCAAACCATCAAAAGCATGTAAATGATCAAAAAAACCCCCCAGTTTCTATGTTTAGCTGCACCACTTTATAAATAATGAACACCTAGTTGGTGTATGATTTAATCTTAAAATATTTTATTAAGCACTGATAATGCAGAAATCCATGTAATAAAACAACTTTAGGGAAAAAGCTAAATTAAACTGAGTTGCTATAAATATTGCACTTATTTTACGTACAAAACTCCTTAAAAATTGGACAATTATAAATTAAGATCTTCCAAGTAATTGGAATTTGTATGTTTGAGATCAGATGGCTGTGCTGCAAATCTTCAGCTTTCAGACTCAGGAAGGTCTGTTCTCATCCTGCACATGTAATGGCTTTCACTTTGTGCCAGGTGTGCTTAGGTGGCTGGGAGGGAAGAAGGGTCAGCGTGGTCTTACTGTTGGCAGTCAGTTGCATTTCCATGACTTAGGCTAAGTGAAAATGATTTTTCAAGACACATGATAGAAGGCCGCTGCAGAGTTCAATTTTGACAGGTTTTGTTTTTCAAGGCATTTAGGATCTTTGAGTTCTTAGTCTTAAAACTCATGACAAAGCTGTTGGGAAAGACTTTGCCTCTACCATCTTCTTCTACCTGGCCCATGATGATATAGTTGAAACCTATAAAGGAGAAAATGAGATTACAAGACAGAAATCTGGGACATCGTTTGGTAAGTACAGTTCTTTACCTGTGGTTTCTGTTCATTTGCACTATTTGTTACCAATGCCTTCTAACATTTTGTCCTATCTACCTGCAGCATTTATTCCCTTACCCATCTTTGCCATGCTTGTTACACCACAAACTACAGTGATGTAAAAATCAAGCAGATACACAGCTAAGTGTCTACTACATAACTAAATATACAGGGGATAGGCTTTAAATGTAGACTGTCAGGTGAGTCTGAAAGGCACTAGAAATGCCTGTAAACACTGGATAACCTGTCCACTGTCACCCAGAGTGGGGTGTGTCTCATAAATTTTGAGTATTTTCACACTTGCTCAGCTTGTAAGTTAATGCCCTTAAGCAATAATGCACTTAAATCTTTTCACTCCCTTTCCCTCCCCAAAGATGTAAATATTTTCTAGATATATACAGAAGCATTCAGGCAAGGTGGACTTAATGAGTGGTAAGACCTGGCTTTGGAGAGTTCAACTGGATCTGCACATTTTTATGCCTTAGAAGGGTTGGAGGTCTTGGGCTGGAAGGAATGGTATCACAGGGATATAAACAGAAAAGTTCAGATATTAAGTAACGGCTATTAAATAATTCATGGAGATTTAGGATGAGAAACAGAAGTGTGTGGTTTGGAGCTAGAAGTCTGCCTAAAAAAAGACACTTTGTTCCACCAACGACATTAGTATGTCTCCCAGTGTGCAATTTTCAGATAAATAAAGGCAAAAGGTAATTTCTGATCATGATTTTTCACTTTGTTACTGCCCACTGTGAATTAATATGCTTAAGCACTGGTAATATCTGGAGTGATATCAGGGTTTTTTGATGCTTATTAAATTATTTTTACTGTTTCCTGCTATGGCTCCATTTATGTTCTCTTGTTCTACCTGTTTATTTATGAGGCAGAGCTAAAAAATGTTTTATTTGTTACTTAGTTACTTCAATGAAAAATAGTCCCAGTATTTCTTGTAACACCTTTGCCACAATTAACTGGAATTTATGCTGGTTCATCTCTGTATAATACTATTTAAGGTAGCTTTTAGCAGTACTGGCTGTTTGCAGATAAAAAGTGGGCTTAATACTATGAGTATTTCTACAGTAAAGCTGTAAATACATTCAGGAGATGCACAACAGTGAAACTTGTTGATTTCTGCCATTTCCTGTGAGATACTGCTCTTCTAGGTTTAGCAGGCTGTTGTTGTTCCCTTCTAAACAATTGTGTATAAAATCTAGCTCCGAAATACCCACATGTAAAAACAAAATCAATCTCAGCTTCATTTGAAAAATCCAAATCAGATTTTACCTTGCATCACATGGCTTTTAAAGAAAAAAAATTTTTCAAACTCCTTTGATCTAAGTGAACCTAATCCTTTTTCAGTAAAACAGAAACATGCAGTAAAACCCTGATTACTGGCTATTTGAAATTGATTGTAATATTAACTGCTGATTCTAGAAAAAACTACTGCAATTTTATTGATTTTTGTGGCCATATTTCAAATAGTAGTTTTTATAACTGTTATCTTTTATAAACACACAAAGCAGTTATTATTGTGTACTTACCTCTCCTGATGAGAGGACACTGCTTACACACGACAAGAATCTTGGCACTCATATTCTTGCCAGCTTGTTGGATTGCTAAATTTCCCTCCTTATATACATTAATGATGGATATTGTTGCATGCAGACTGCCAGCCCGTGTTACTGCTGTGATTACAGTTCCAGTTATTACTGGAAGAAAAGACATTTGATGTATTTGATACATTTTTATTATTTTTAGACATCATAAAAACTCATTAAGTATATTCGTCCCTAATAAGGAAACAAACAGTACTGGGAACAGTTACTAAAAATATGAGTATCACTGCTAATAACTACCTCGCTACTGTCAGGTTGTGGTGGCACCAAATATGACATTGTTCTACAATGTGTCAGTCTCTTGCAAGCCCAGTTCTCTGTTTGATTTCAGTATTTCAGTTAAACAGTACAATTTGATACTACTTCCTGCTTCAGGGTACAGCCACAGCCCTCCACTGCTGCTTAGGCAGTATCAGGCAAAGATTCCCTTGTATTCCTCAAACGGATTTCCTCAAATCTCTTGGGATTAGCAGTGCAGGAAGAGAGAGTCAGGTGAAAACAAACGAAGGGTGGTGGTGAGGAGTTTTCCCATCAAATTGCCAGGCATTTTATAGGGAATTAAAAAAAGATTGCAGAATTAATATGGGAAAAGACCCTGACACATAAGTGAATAGATTAGCAGTGACAATGCCATCCTAATACACTGCAGACACCATTTTTCCTGATTGATTTATGACTCTGTACAGACAGCAGTGCTTGGAAGCTTCCATCCCTTCTAATTTCTTTTCAAAGTATTTTGGAAATCTATACACTGAATTGTGGAACAGTCAGCAGGTGCAGCATAACACGTCTTGGCTGGTTACAGAAAGTGGAGGTGACAATACAGTAACTGAGTCAATGAATCCTGGCATTGTCTCACATTGTCATTTACTTTTCAGATTGAGAAAGTCGGTTTGTCTCAGATATCTCTGCAGTGCCTTTCAGAATATCTCCAAGAATGTACTGAGTGAAACACAGATACTAATGTCAGATACGTACATAAGGTGGTGTAAAAATACAGCTTATATATTAATGGTAATTTAGAGCTACATCTGGTAAAATTTCCTTGAGTCTAAAAACAGAGAATTAATAATTAAAAAGAAAATGTGTTTCCTTACCAAAGTTGCTTGAACAATAATTGCTTTCCAGAGTCCCACTCCTTTTACACTTCTGCTGGCACAGGGCAACTGTAGGTTTCACAGCTTTTTGAAGAGCAAAGAGTAAATTGAAATTGAAATGAAGCATTTGATACAAATGCAAAGCACTGTGTTTAAAAAAAGACAAGAAGAAAGATGAATAATCCTGATGTATACGTGAACTAGACCTGGCATTTCAGGGGATGAACACCATAGTAACAATATTCCTTTTCTCTGCTCTCTCCACTCATCATCTTTTCAGGTGTCTCAGCTGTGTCTGCTCTAGGGCCTGAGAGAATGGGGTGTTTCACAAGATTTGCACGTGGTCTTAAGTCTGTCACAGCTGTTGCCGTACAGCCCATAGAACACCTGAAGTACCACAACGCGACATTGCAGTAACGCGTCCTAGGGAGGGGGTGGCCTTTCATTGGAAATTACTGTACTGTGATGAAAGGGATCAGAGCTCAAATTCCTGACCATTTCTTCCCAAATTTTTCACATAGCTTCATGTCCAGTAGTGCTGCATAGTTTTTCTTCATGACATTTTGAAACACGATGTTTGAAGTATGTATTTAACATTAGGGATTGTTACTTCCTTTCTGAAATGGAATGCTTTGTTTAAAAACAACTGAATACACTTGGCATCTTTTTCCTACTTGGGTGGATGTTCATGGTCTCTGTACATCACTTGAGTGCCCCTTTTCATGTAAGATGTTGGGATGCAGAACTTTAAGGCTTTTGTGTCCTTTTCACATTTGTCTGGAATTGGTCAGTGACATAGTTATTGGAAACATGGAGGTGACACAGATAGATTTTAAAAAGCCCACAGATTCCTACATAGCCCTAGTTTCCAGGAAAAAACTAAATTAGTTATGACAAGTATCTTTGCAGTTTTCTACTTCTTTTAGAATGGAGAATTTTGCAGAAGTTTTATTCAGCCTATATTTTTTGCAAAGGAACTTCTGACTGATTTTCAATCAGTAATTTATACTTTCATACTTGTACTTCTTTTCAATGGAATTGATTTCTTATATAATTTTCCAAGTTTCTAAGAATGAACTCAATTATATTAAAATTACTTCATCTTTAGTGCAATGGCCATGACTGTTAGAAGATCTGCACTGCTCATTGTTTTGCCAAAGTTTAAAGGTTGGGATTCATATTTTTTTATTTATTTTGGGTTTGTTTGTTCCTTTTTTTTTTTTTAGTTTAATAAATTTTGTTTGGTGACCAACTTTGCTATGATTTGTCAGTAGAGGCTGTCTGTTTTTTGTAAGGTACTTCAGCAAAACATGAACTGGAGAAGAACTGAAATAACAGTTTAGTTGCCTACCACTTGTAGCCACACTGACAGGAAAATGCATGACTTGATCCAATGATACAAGGAAGTCAATTACCTCATCACAGGTATTGGATTAATCCTCATTACTTTTACAAATGTATTTATAGCATTTATTTATTTATTTCTGCAAGTACTAATATTTTTATGTTACATAAAGACTGATGTAATTCTTGAAAGAGCCTACTAAAGTTTAGTATCTTATTCATGCCTGGAGTTCTGTGCAAGTTTAAACAGATCTGATTGGCAAGATAATAAGCTGAGTCTATTTAAACTGGACACTTCTGAATGCAAATGACTGCTCAGAAATGTAACTGAACTGTAGAGGTTTGGTTTGCTTTGGTTTGTTTTGAAGATCAGAAATGCCTACACTGCAAAACTGATCAGACCTTGAAAGGACTTCTTATTTCTGTCTGCCTGACAAGTCCTTTTGAACACCTTCCCTCTGCTGTCCTCCCTCAGATGAATCTGCATGTTTTTATTTTCTAACACTGATGTGTCATGAAAATTGATTTGGAGTTAATTGGTACAGTTCACCTCTCTTGGCTGAACACGGCACAGGGTTATTGACAGCCTGGGTTACTTGAGACCACGTGTTTGAACCAACACCTTCGTTAACAAGTGCTTTGGAGTGAAGAGCTGAATTATTTATTGTTACAGTAAGAGTCACATCAGAATGACTTACAGGTCATTGTGATTTCATTTTTATAATGCTTATTTTCATCTATTTTAAATACCTTCATTAGCAGTATTGAAGCACCACAGCTTCTTGGTTTCCTGCTGACAAGCCACTGCTGCCCTGACTTTTGATGAGTTTTAAGTACAAATCAGGTTATATCTTGCAAAAACATCATAAATAATTTGGTTTTCTGCTATAATTGTATCTGAAATTGCTCACATTCAGGTTATAGAAATTCTAAGAATTTATCCCTTCAGTATCTCAGTAATGAGGTATTTTTGGCGATACCTTCAGAGAAATCCAACTCTGATCTTTCATATATGCTGTCTAGCCTTAAATATAAAAGGAGACCTATTTTTAGTGAGACATACTTCTCTGTAAGTTCCAACCCTGAATATTTTCAAATAAAAATTATTCTAGGAGAGTGTTATATTGACAGGGTGTTGACAGAACCTGAAGAGGGCTCAGATGGCTTCCATACCCATTTTGATTGATCTTAATAGCTATATGAAGAAAAATACAGTAAGATTTTTACAGATCAACTTGTACAGAAGAAAGAGTTCCTTTAAATAAAACTATTTCCCGAAATATTCAGAAATTCTTGTACAAAAGAAATTTGCTTATCCATTCTTCTACAGAATGTGCTAGTTAACTGTCCAAAATTGAGAAGAGACAGGAAATTTTTCTCAGGTGGAGTAAGTTACTTTTATACTGAACTCTTGCCTGGATAGATTTCCTTTAATAATGTTAAGTAGATTCTCCCTTGAGTATGTTATGGTACTCCCTTGCATGTATTAATTTTAATTAATAAATTTAATTAATTGCATGTATTTAATTTAATTGATGTAATTAATTGAAATACTGACAAACCATAAAACTTTAATTTTTAGTATACTTTCTATTTTGTATTTCCATAATTCTCTCCTTGACCTGGAATAATTAATTTTTCTAAGAAATGAAATAAAGCCATTAAGACTTACTTGAGGTAGCAGGGACTGTTGTGGTTGTAGGTGGAACTGTAGTTGTGGGTAACTTTTTTGGTCTAAATTTATAATGGCCGATAAAACCATCAGCTGTTAAGCTTAAATCAGACAAAAACTGAACAAGCAACTCATTTCTCTCAGACAGAATAGGCCTAAAATAGAAAAACAAAATAAAATATTTCCATTCTTTTGCATGTCAAAGCGAAAAAAGCGTTAATAAAGTTCTTTGAAAATAAAAAAAATGCTCCAGACTAATACTGAAAAATACGTGGTTCTTTACTGGCATGTCGTGCCACTGGTGTTTTGAGGATGAAACTCATTTCCATGAATCACCTAAAACTCTAATTCCTGAAGTTTATGGCAGTTTATGATTAAATTCTGCTGTGTTAATTCATTGCAGACTTCACTTCCATGAAATGGAAGGGGTCAGATTAACAAAGTGGGAAAATATATTGAAGAAATCCTCGATACACAGGGAAAGTAAGTAAATGGGTTTTCTTAAAATTTGGGGGTTTTTAATGAAAAAGATACTGCACAATTGGAAGGGCTATGAAAATTCATGCAGTATTGGATTCTGCAACTCTTCAACAAACCCATCAAAAATAAAATATTTTGGGTTATTATTTCTGTGGGCTCACTTTTTGTCAATGGTTGGGTATTGATTACCAAGGACTTCTTCAGAACACTTAATGAGGTCAAGTAAAAACTTGTCATCGTTTCCCACTTTTTTTGGCAGGTTTTCAGAAAGCAGTTTACTCTGATGGCCAAGTCTGACATAACCAAAAGTAAGGGCCTGGTTAACTGGAATTCTCTGGATTTACAGGTGCCATGGTGGTTGCCCAGATTAGACTTTTCCGGCTGCAGTATTGACACAGCCTGTGGACGTAGGAGGGCACTGATTATCAGCTGCCAAGAGCTTTGTTCTGCTTCCTGAACACCAGGACTACAAGGCCAAATCTGAAAAATCTGACCCAGTCTGTGTATCCTGTCTTTTTAAAAAGGGCTGAGAGGAAAATGAGTCAGATAAAGTGAGGAATGAGCCAAGGGCCGAGAGAGCTCAGCTGGATCCCTGTACTGCAGTATCTATAATCAAAATATGCATATTATATTAGTGTTCAGCTTCCATTACTGTTGGTGCAATAGGAATTTCAGTAGCATTGGGATTTAGCATTGGTGTTGTTAGACAGGGGTCTAATGAGGACTGTGGGACAGGAGAGAACATGAGCTGGAGCCAGGGTTAGTCATGGAGAGAGAGAGAGAGAATAGAGAAAACCGAGAGAGACAAGATACTAAGCAATTTCTAGATCTTCAGCTGGAGGTAGAAAACACCATGTTTAATTTAAAAAATAAAATCTTTTAGAAGCCTAGTACAAAACTGTTAGCAAAGTGACAGGCAGTGGTAGTGAAGTTCACAATTAAAGGAAGATACTTACGCTGGTGGACTGTCTCCACAGTACTTCCCAATTCTTTTAGCATCATTGATTTCCCCACCATTAAACACTGCAACATAGTCATATCTGCAGTAGTTGTCTCTCTCCACATCAAACTTCTCGAACTTTAACTCTATTAGCTACAGGGAAAATGAAAATAATGCATTAAGGTTTTGACATGCAGAATTTATTAATACTTCTTGTACTAAGTGACATCTTCATATGAAGTACTATTTAATTTTTCTTTCTATAAAGGATAATCCCTTAATCCAGTCAATTGTAAAGTATTTTAATCCACACGACCTCTCCAACAAATAGCTCAGCATATGACTCTTATGACCCTTAATTCTGTAAAACATTTTCCTCTCAGATGTATGCAAGTAACTTCTGATAAAGTTATTTTTATGAGTGAATGATAGGAGGTATTAGGTGTTACAATGCTCCTAAAATAACTACACTAAGTGTAAATGACATAAAAGGAGCTCTTAATGTCATTGCATCATTCAAAATACACTAAAGAAAAAGCAAAGGCAAAGCTGATAAGAGCCATTTCACTGACTTCATTACTAGCAGGGCCTGAATCACTGTAGTTGCCAATGCTGTGGATACTTGATGCACAATTAAAAACATTAGAAATTAAAATGTTGTTAGAAAGAAAATTAGCAAATAGTAAGACTAAAACCAAAAGAAACGAAGTACTTAAAAGAATTGTGTTTCCATATCAGATTTCCATAACTGTTGAGGCTTTACAAGTCCTAAATGAGTACTAGTGTAACTCTGGTATTTCCAGTATTATCTATTATGCTATTATCTCCAATCACTTTTATTTGTGGGATTTTCTACTTAAGGAAGAAAAACAATGTACAAGAAAACAGAAATGCTATCTACTACTCTGAAATGAAATCCTGCAGAATGACTCTATCAGTCATGTGTGACAAGGAAGGGAAACACAACCTAACTGCTGCATGGAAACAGAGGTAATATATGCATTTAGGTTGCTTCTTTAGGTGAAGCACAACAGTATTTAAATCACCTTCCCATAAATACCACAAATAAGGCTTGAACGACAGCAGAGATTTGTGTTGATTGTAGATCAACCTTTTTAAAGGTCTGACTCAAACAAAGATGGTATTAAATCTTCTAAGACTGTACAAAGAAAAAGAAGTAATTTGTACATGGCATATACTTTATTTGATTTACTGACACAGTAAAAGTTATCTTCTTCTACATTCATAGTAATGATAGCCTGTTATCACCTGATGACTTAGCTTTGCCTGAATACAGTTTTGCACTATTAAGATGTTTAAGGCATAATTTTGTTTTCCATAAAGTAAGTAACCTTGCGGAACTTGGTTTCAGAGATAACTAACAGGCTTGCTTCAAAACCCTCAGTATCATGATGAAAAAATGCTCTTTAAATGGAAGTACCTATCTGAGTAACATGCTTGTGATCAAAAAAGATGATATAAAAAGAAGTAATGCAACAGGGAATAGAAATGCTAAATTTTTCCATATCAGGAAAAAGAGCAGGCTATAATATCTGCTTTCCTATTGTTCAATAAGTGCACTTTGCACTAATAAGTATTTCATGATAGAATAGGAACTCTTCATGATCAGGAGAAGCTCCTTCATCTTCTATAATAAATGAAGTAATTATTGGTTTGTATTTGAAGCAACAAAACAAGAGTGCCTTGTTTTATTGCTCAGATGCTTATGAAAAACAAATGGAGACAATGGCACCTAAATTCTGGCAAATGGAAGACTGGGAAGCTTTTTATGTGCACTTGAAGAGATGCTTATTCACTACTTCATCGAAAATGGCTTTTGTCACTGTCAAAAGTCTGCCTTTTTTGCATGCAAACAACCACTGTTGCAGTACATGAATAATATATACTCGGAAACAGGTAGATTTATGGAATTAGAATCATCAAAAGGCACAGGGTATAATGCCCTTATTTTTATGCCTATATAGCCTTTCTTAAATCTTCTCTGTGAGCTTAGGAAAAGTTCTTAGGCTTATCTAGAGACATTTGGAAAGAACCAAAGTAATCTGCAGTTTACAGATAAGGGTTTAAAAATCACTGCCTATCTATAGGACTGTTAAATGACCTGTATCTAGCAAACAAGGAATGTGGGTTAGTCTACAGGAAAGACTAAGCTGACATAGTGCTTCAGTTCGAGGGAGTAACTGTCTTGGTAAATGGAAAAGTAGGAGAGATTGGAAGAATATATTTATCTGGGGCAGCTTTTTTTATTTCAAGGATTAGTCATGAGCAAAAGATGATGAGGAAAGTGGTCTTTATATGTAAATGAATTTTAAAAGCTGGATGTGGCAAGAAAAGCAATCTACCAAACATACTTGTCAACCAAAACATTCAATCATTGTAGACCTCCTGCTAAGACACAGAGCAGATGGCTCAGCAGCAACCAGAAAATGTGCAGCTAGGACTGAGTTTAGCCCTACAGTGTAGGGAACACACTTGTGTTTGCCATGTGTGGCACAAGAGCCCTCTCAGTCTGCTGTCACATCTCCTCAAGTCTTAATGAAGTGGTAACATATGCTCTCATGGCATCTGGCTAATTAAACAAGCATGTTATGTGGTGGAGCCTCCAAAATATGAAATAAAACAAACTGCTTTTAATGAACAATAAGCTCTACCTGGGTACCTCAATAATAAACTGCAGCAACACCAAAAATGCTTAAATGTTGTTAGATTTCAAGGCAGCATTGATCATAATCATGTTTGGTGCTGAGATAATCACCTGCCCTAACTTAATTTCGATGGTATTTTTTGAATTAACAAAATAATCTTTAAAAGTCCCTGGTTTAAAAGCCTCACCAGTCACAGCTGCTTTAATGGGTTTCCTTTAGGGGAGTGTCCCAGTGCATGGCCTCGCTGAGGAAGCACAGCATTCACCGGAGCGAGACAGGAGAGGAAGGTGAGGTGGCCGGAGCGTCGCTGTGCCTGCGCTCGCTGCTGCTGCCCAGCCCGGCGTGTCAGCCAGGTGACATTGCAGTGGCCCAGGGTGGCGTGGGCAGCCGGCCGCTCTGAGGTGTTGGTCCCTGCAGGCACTGGAGGCTGAGCTGTGCCAGCAGAGCGATGGCAGCGCCTTACCTGGTTCTTCGGGGCCACGATGTGCCAGGAACAGGTGACTCCCGCGGGGTAGTCCCGCTCCGGCCAGTTGGGCGTTTGGAAGGACCCCGACGGCTTCTCCAGTCGTCCGCCACAGTACTGGTCCCCTGCAATGCAGCACAGCGGTGTGCCCTGAGCACAGCCGGGAGCCGCAGCCCGGGAACGCCGCGGGACAGCCCCGCCGCTCCCAGCCGCGCCCGCTGCCTCTGCACAGCCCCACCCCGCACACGGCTGAGCCCTCCTGCTCGGCTGGTGGCACCGCTGGGAAAACACATTAATAAAGGGCAGCAAAACAAAGAGAGAGAAGCATTCTTGCAAACACTGGGGCTAGAGGAGGAGGAGAAGCCGCAGGTACTGGAGGAGCCATCGCCACAGCCCATGGGGCAGCGATGCTGGGGCTGACAGTCACTCCCAAAGGAACTACAGCCTGTGGAGTGTTCTTGATGGAGAGGGGTCTTTTTCCTCCATATCTCCTGCCCTCAGGTCCAAATTGAAAAGCTCCATCAGGTATGTAATCCTTATTTACAATATTATTATTAAATTCTTAATGAAATTAACTGTATCAGGTCACAGGTATTTAATATATCTTTCAAGAAGTTATCGATACAAGGTTACAATTGGAAGGCCTGATAAATTACTCATCACTTGCACTACCTCTGCCCAACAACCTGTCTAGTCTGGCATCATGCCAATAGCAAAAGCCTTGAAAAAGAGTCACTAACTAGGGCAATGCCACCTCCCCGTGACCTCCTGGCCTCTCGCTGGTCATACTCTTCCCAAGCACCAGGCAATGCCTTTATGTTTAATAATACCTGATGAATTTTGCTTTGGTATGTTTTTGTAAGTGCTTTTAAACCAGGGTAGAAGCAGACAATCCACAATATTCCCTGGCACAGGATTCCACTGCTTCAGAGGTCACAGAGAAACATCACCCTCTCCTTTCCTTTGCAGCCACTTGCTCGTCTGGTTTTTTAAGCACCATCCTTAATATCTCTGGCATCACATCTTTTTAGGCATTAATGTGGCTCTGCATAGAGCTGTACAGTTGTCTTCAGCACATATATAATGGTTATTTACCTCTTTCATGTGGTTCTGCTGCAGAAAATTTCGCAATGAATCCACTTCCAGCAGTGTTAGCATCTGAAGTCATCTGCACCAACATTTTATTGCTGCTGGATACAAGGGCACCTGGTTTCACAGTACCACAGAACCTGCCAATGCGCTGTCCATTGGCATGGCCATTGTATATATCCACAAAATCATATCGGCACAAATTGTCACTTTCCAGGTCTAAATATCGAAAAGAAAGAACCACGACTTTTCCCTCTGGGACCTGCAGAGAGAGGGAAGGAGGGAGAGATGCATCTGGAAGTGTGACCACATATCTATCGGATCTCACTGTTTGTGTGACTGTTTTCATGTCCTTTGCTTCCTGTCAGGTGAGCTCTTTTTGTCAACTATATCCCAGGCAAAGCAGTTTTTAAAGTCACTTGGACCAATCCTAAATACAAAGCTCTGGTCATCTCTTGCCATTATCTTATTTCTGATTCAGAGCGTCCTCTAGTCAGGCTTATGCAGTTAATTATACACCAGCTTGGCGTGTTTCTCTTATTTTCTGCTGAAAGTACGGAATCAGCTATGCAGATCCCTGTCACCAAGTAAGGTGAGGAGGATGAGATTAATATGAAAAAAACAAGGAACAAGCAATTTACCATTTTAAACAAACAAAATGGTCTCTCTTTCTGATTTGTGTTACCAAGTTTCATAGTTTTGAAGGATTTTTTAAATTTACTGACACACATCTTACATGTATAAATAAAATTGGACTTTACGGCTAACACTGTACAACCCTAACATTTAGTTATTGGAGTGGCTGTAGTGAAAGGATTATATTTGGAAAGACTATGTAAAACTATAAACAGAGAATTCAAAAGAACCATTAGTGAGTGTCCTCAATATAGAAGAGAGTTTTGTTTTCTGGAATATCTGAGGAAACATAAACAGGACAAATCTTAGATGTCTGCATCTGTGGACATTGCAAAAGAGGCGAGTACAGAGAAGCATGTAAATTAAGAAAACATAAGTGTTTACAAGGAGGAGAACATTTCCCGGGATACAGTTACAAGCTTTTAAGAGAAAAAGTAGCATACTGAGAAGTGAAAACTGTTTGAATAAAGCGCTTAATGCTGTGTAACAGAACTGGAAGAAGGGGAACAGTATTTTAAAGTATAGAGGGACCCTAGACAGGCAAGTGTAATTATCTGCATTCAATCCATATCATGGTAGAGTGGTTAGCTATTAAAATAATTGCAGCTGTTCTGTTTTACTGAGACACTACTATAATTTTCTGCTTTAAACACACACTTAATATATCTGCATTAAGTTCATGTTTATGCCTCGCAATTCAAGAGTTCATGAATTTTTTTCATTCCTTAACAGTGACCCATTTTAAAACACTGGTTTGAAATAAACTAAAACTACACTGTTCCTATATGAAATTGTCAAATTGTTTTAACATTGAGTCTCAACAGTTAAAAATTGCTTGTCAGGTATAGATAGAAGTGCTATAAATGCAAGTGACTGCTCAACCCACAGAAGATACTAATAGAGGCAGCAGCTCTGGATGTACTGAGAAATGTGCTGCAGGTGTGTTCAGGTTACTCATTCATGTGGCTGCTTTTATGTCCAGTGCTGATACTGATCCTGCAGCAGGACAGACTCCTGTTTGAGCTCTTCTCAGCTGCCCATAGGCACACTGGCTGACCAGCTCCACTGCAGTTCTTGCTGCTGGTTTCAGAGTATTTTCCTTTTAAGTTCAAAGTTCTTTCAAAAATGCATTTTGGTCCCCTGTGCTGATGCTGGTACTGCTACATCAAAACCACAACTCACCTAATCTTGAATTTATTCCTTAAATCACTGCTCTCATATCTAAATCTCTTATTGCATTCACTTGTCTTCTGGTCTGAATCACTAAGGAGCATTAGAGTGTGGTCATTCTAACATAAAATGAGCTAAAATGAATTTTGTATTTCTGCCAGAAGACCTAAATATTATTTACAGTTATACTACAAATTCTGTGTGACTGGACAAGTCAGTTCAGAAATGTTGACAGTAAAATTAGTTAGACTAAGTCAAATTTAGGCAGTTAGATTACAGAAGCCTTTTTTCCAGAAGTATGTATGTAAAATAGCATATGCCCTTTTGGGGTGGAACAGTCATTTTCATAAGTCTCTACAACTGGTACAACATAATAAACTATCATGGCTACAGTTAAGTTTGTCCAACATATTCCACAACAGAGTCTTGCAGCTTTGGCTAAAACTTGCCTGTCTGTAAGATGTTTCTTCTTTTCCTTTCCCTGTTTTTGAAAAGCTGAGCAGAAGTTGCTTTAGGATACTAGATTAAACAGTTTTATCAATGCTTATGAGATTTTTCCCTGCTTTCTCAGCCTGAATTGCTTCTTTGAAAATACCTGCTCTCTCCCAGAGCTTGAAGAAGGAAGTAGAAATGTGACAGGTGGCTGGTTCTGAGGTAAGAAAAAGTCTTTTTGCTATCCTTGTAGAACTGCATTCAGATTCAGCCAAATGGTTACCTCTCAGTAACGCTGATGGTGCTCACTGACAGCTTTGTTCCAGGAGTGCATTGACCCAGCACTGCCCTACTCACGCCAGCCTCAAGGCACTCACTCCTACCCCTGGACATTCCACTCTCTCCTGCTGCCCCACGGGGGACAGAGGGAACCAGGATGTGGGACAGACCCCTGCTCTGGACGGAGAGGACTCTGGCAAAGCTGCCAAACTCTGAACTGCAGCCAATCATTCACTCAAGCCTTGGGTTTTCAGGTTCATGGTGTAAGACACTCTGTGCAGTGTTGTGCTTCCTTCTCTTCTCTCCACCACTGGCTATACTATGCTGTACATCATTACACTTTCTAATTGTATTTCATTGTAGTTTTTAATCTCTGCTTCTGTCAGTTTAGTCTATTTGAACTTGGTCAAGACTGTTCCCCATAGATGTACTTAGTTCTGTTTCATGACAGTTTGTAAAAAAAAAATGCGTAGGAAGAACTCAGCCACGTGGTCATGAATGTTTAACAAGGAGCCTTCTGCAGGTTTTAGTTGTCAGAATAATCCTTGCTCACATTCAGCTGAATTTGGGGAGGTAAGTCATTTAGGGAAATGTGGAAGGCCTTTAATTCTTTACTGCTATTACTTTATTTTAAAAATATACTAGCTTATTAAAATATCTGTCATTCACAAAAATAACAAATTTGTTCCAGTACGTTAAATCAGTTAAAATTTTGTGATCTGAGTGGATGACAATCAGAAGTGCAGAGGATGGTGGTTCCACATTCTGGCAGCAGCTGTTCCAGTTTGCAGCTACTCTCAAGATATCTTGTGCTAAATACAGGCGTCTTTGCAAAACTGTACTTTTCTTTGATTCCTACCATTTCACTTTTCCAAAAACTTGCTAAAATCTGCCAATGTTTATCCCAGAACATTTGAAATATTGTTCCATGAGAAACACAGGGGAGCAAGCAAAGGCCAGCGTGACTCAGTATTGTTTGCTTTGAGCCATATCTAAGCCTGATGCGGTAAGATGGGATATCTCAGAGGAAGAACTGGAAGGAATTCAGCTCTTAAAAGAAAAAGAAAAAAGAGGGAGGAGTCAAAGGAAGCATGATGTGATGCTTCCTCTGCAGGGTGTGCCTTATTTTTGTTTTATGCATCCAGCTGGTATCTTTCAACAACAGAGGCCCTTCATCCTCTGCCTCTCCTTGTCACAAAGAGGGCAACTGACCCATATTCACACTCTGCTCCCCTTCTTATTTTAACTCAATGAACTTCTTTAGGCTCAAAAATTATGATGCTAAACTCATGCAAAGGATGCCTTACTTCTATTGAAGACTAATGGAATTTTTAGAGGGAGTTTTTGTAGAGCATAATTCCCTAAAATCATCTGTGTAGATTACTAACCTCTTCAAAATGGCATGATTATTCCATATATAAAACACACCTCAAAATAAGGTCCCTAGATTGTTTTTGGTTATCATTTATTGCAGATATTTCATATAATGTTAATCAAAGTTCAGTTATATTTGAAGTAGTGAAGTTGTTTTTCTGTTGTTGTTCTGGCTGAATACAAAGCCCTCTTCATCAAAATTACGTGGTTTAGATTATTTACTTTGAAAATAATCTTTTAGGTGGGGGGGGGGAACCCCTTAAATGCCAACTTTCATAAATACATTTTGCCTAACTTTTAAACCTTTATTGGGTTGAATATATTTTGATATATGTTTAATACCAAAATGCTGACTGTTTGTTTTGCCACAGCAGTCCTACATAGAGTTGAACAATACATCAGTTACCTGCAAGCCAAATGTATTATTTCCCTCTACTGAGAATGAATGTGGAACTTATTTGGAGTTACATCCTGGGAAGAACCATGATTTCTGCCTAGTTGCTTGTTCTCTAGCTCCAATTTAAAAAATTTGTATTAGCTTGTTCTTCTTGAGAAGGGCACTAGATTCTGTTCATCTCTTTATTTTCTGGCAATACACCATGTGTAAAGATCTGGTTTCTACTGGAAAGGCTCTGGAAAGGCAGTTTTACAATGATATAGGAAAATGAATGCTTAAAACACAGAAAAAAATATTTAAAATATTCTGCTCCTTCAGGGCAGATTCCCAACTGCCCTGATAAGTAAATTTTTCAAACCTTGCTTATTTTCAGCAAACCTGCTGGAACACAGCTCCTGAACCTATAAAAACATAACCTTACATAACTCTGACAGTTTTCAGTATTATTGTTGCATGTAAAGTTGTTAGAGTTTTATGGGAACTAAGCAGTCTGCCAGGAAAACACCGGACAGCAGTCCAGATTCTTGGACTATGTGAAACATTTATGTGAGGTGATGGCCAAGAAGGATTATAGAGTATTAAAAGTAAGTGTATATGCCATTTTTTAGATAAAGCTATATACATTACTATAGGAGAGGACATAGCTCTACAAATGACTTCTTAGCAAAGCCAGGGAAAGCTGCTGGGTAGTCTGCCAAGGTTAATAGAACCACAAGCATGTGCTGAACACTTCTTAGAGCTCTTAGAATAGAGAAGCTGTTTTCTTTAGCCAGCTGAAATAGTCCCAGTCTCTTGAAATAACAGAACCATAATTGAGTTAGAGAGACTCTTCCAGCTTTAGAAAAGCAGTTGGAAAGATTTCAGATGATACCTGAATGCTACATTGCTTTATCTGTATTACCTGCAATGTTTTCTAAACCTATTTTCCTCTAAAGAATGAATTAGCTCTCATGCTGCCTCTCTGTGCACTTCTTGTGCACATGAGATCCTGTAGTTGAGAAAACAACAGCTTCATGCTTCTCCTGACCCAGACACAAAGTGAATCAATGTCTCTTTCAGTCTTGCAGACTTGTCAGATCCTGCATTAGCAGAGTGTTTTCAGGAAGGTGTTCACAGCCCTTGGCTAAAACAGACAGGCAAAAAGTCTTAGTCACTTTCTAAGACCAGATGCTAAGTGAAGAAGACTAACAGTAACTACAGAGTATTTCTTCATGGCAGTGCCTTTCTTACTTGGGTACTATTGCAAGATATTCTGAGCCTCAGCAGTATTTGGTGAAAGGATTTTGTTGTTTAAATTCAGGCTAATCAGCCCCTTGGGTGTACCACTTTGCCACAGTTTGGTAAACCATCATCTTTTTAAAGAGAGTACAGGCTTAGTCTCGCAAGTTTTGTAGTCCTTACTTTCCCTATATCCTTCCTGCACACCCAAAATACACAGGGTGTTCTACAATTGATGGGGGAAAATAAATCAGCTTGGCTTAGTGAACAACATTGTTTAATGAAACAGGGGTTAAATGAGGTGAGGGCACAAGCAAGCCTGCACTACTCCAGTTGTGTAGCCCTTCTCCGGCTTTGGGCAAACTGCAGAGGACAAGTAGGAGGCAGTCAAATGGCAGCACAAGAGAAAACTGGGAGTCAGGGTGATCATGAAATGACAGAAGCCATTGAGTTTCTCCCATTGTCAAGAAAGCTCAAGTGCTGACACAACTCTGCTACAGCTTTGTAGTAATGCTTCTCACCATGCCCAGGCTAACCTGGATGCCTGCATCTTGTTAGAAAAAGCCACATAAAGTCTGCAATGAAACCACTCTGTATGGCCTTTCTAAGAACAATAATTTGTTCTCTTCTCCCTCTACCCCCCATAAATGGAGGGCAGATATATGGCATGATTCAGTAATTGCTTCTTTAGTGCTGCCTCCATTTGTTATCCAAGTTTTTTAATGGTAAAAACTTAATGCTGTTATAAGCAAAATTATTATTTCACTACAGATTCAATTTTGAACTTTTGAACATCTAATACTGAGTTATATTGGTAAACTAACTTTGTATGTTTTTCCCTTTTATTTAAGGCATCCGTGTATGATTCCAAATGCAGTTTGTATCTGCTCTTCAGAGTGTGAGGTGGGCCATGCTGACTGCTGTCACCCTAGCCCCTTGATAGCAAGGAAGCAAGTTTATGGGCATATACCGTGTTCCCATCCCACTCTTCTGGATGGGTAACTTCGAACTAGGCCCCAATAATAACGCAACAGAAAGGTGCAGAAAGCAACTCTGCAGCTTCACTGGGATCTTTCAGATAAAATGATTAAAATCACATCACTCATTTGGTACGAGAGTTGTTTTAAACTGAACATTGTAAACAAATCAATGTCTCCTGCTTTGCGTCAGCATCTCTATAGTAGCAGGAAACAATTGTCCTGTGACATCCTATTCTCCTGCCAACACCTAGCCTGTGATGCAGTCTTTGGTGATCCTGTCAACACACAGACTAACTTAATTTTTTATGCCTTTTTATACTTATTTTTTCTGTAGGCACAAATGTCAGAAGAGTTCTTGGAGACCTGCCTAAAAAAGAGGAAATTTGTTGGGCAGTTTCAGAGGGTTTAATTTGTGCAGATGTGAGGAAAAATCTACTCACATCCCTTTCTCCGAGTCTGTGGATAAGGACATCCAGAATGGGAGTATTTAGTCGTAGTGGTTTCATGGAATCTGTTATCCATGAATATGATATCTCTGCCCTACAGTCTCATTTCACCATCAAAATATCAATTGTACCACCTGGTTCCATTTCACATAGTCATTTATAACTGTAACAAGACTTGCCTACTGCTATCAGCCTGCTGTATGACAGACTCCAGATGTCCTGCCTGGCAGAACACTGCTAGCAACACACTTCAAGCAAACCTGCCTGAATTTTTTAGGTTTGATTGAAACTTTTTATATGTCTTCTTGCCAAGAATTTTTGCTTTTCATGATCTCCACCTCAAACCTTTTCTTTGACAGAACTCACTATCGCTTTCTGCAGTGACTGGAAGGGGAGATGTTTGCTTGTAAGTGGGTTAATTTAAAACAATTAGAGGTGCATCAGGGAAGTCAATAAAATTTACTTCTGACATGAGGCAAGGCTAGTTCTATTTCAGCCACTATTATCATATTACATCAACCCTAAAAAGCTCCAGATAGCTGAGCTACTTTGAATTACTGAGTTCATTACTGCACATATGTTACCCTATGTAAAAAACAGTTTAACAACAAATAGCTGTTCATTGTCTTCAGCACTGATTTTGTGGTATTCACTTACTGTGATTTTCCAAGTACATTTGCTGTTTGGTGGGTAGACGCCAGGAAATCCTTCACTCCCAATAAACCCTGACTCTCCAGATACAACTCCTCCACATGTAAATGTAGGCCTGAGAATAATAGGAAAAATAATATTTATTTTTTAAATAGATTTCATTTATTCTTTGTATAGTAGTCAAGACGCACAAACTGTCTCAACATCTTAAATACTTAAAACCATTGCTAACATGAAACATATTTAATTATTTACATAATATCACTGTTGACATAGAATGTGCAATATAATGTGCAAACTTAGGTGTAGAAAAAATTATCTACTTGGGCCTTAATTCTGGGTTGGCACAGACTGTTATCCCTCCCTCCTTTTTTACTTCAGAAGAGCAAAGGTGTGCCAGTGTGATACATCATTGGAAATTGCTATTATAATGGAAAAATAATTATTAAAAAGTCATTACCAATGACTTTTTACAGTACATATAATAGTAGTTAAAATAACACTGATACAAAAATTACTTCTCATTCCTTTCTATGCTTTGAATGTATATGTTTTAATCAAGGAAATCTCTGGGACTTTTTTGTACCTCGGTAGCACAGCCCACCCCGCGCTGAGCCCTGCTCCTGGTGCAGAGCCCTGTGGCCCAGCTGTGCTTGGGGCTCAGCTCACGTGAGCTCAGGTGCCGGTGCCAGCTCCGGACACGCTGCACGGACACGCGAGGAGCCCTGGAAAACCTGTGTGGAACCATTGCTGCTGCTGAGGACGCGAGGGTGAGCGAGTGCCCTGCCGAGCTTTAGACACCGGGATGCACACCGTGTTGTACCGTTATGCCGGAGAGGTTACAGATCACACCGCACCGCTGCTCTCGCAGAGTCCCGGGTGCCGTGGAAAACGCTCCTGCCTCGATGCAGTCACGGGCAGTGAAACACCCGCGCACCCCACGGAGGCACGGTGGGAACGCTACTCTGGGGCACGGAGGGAGAAGAGGGGGCGCGATCCCTTTGCGGGGACAGGGAAGCGCGGTACCTGTGCGGGGGGCCGGCGGGACGTGCCGCCGCCAGCAGCAGCAGCGGCGGCAGCAGCAGCAGCGGGACGGCGGGCGGCATCTCAGGGCGGCAGCGGCGACTGGGGCTGGGCTAGGGCCGCGGAGCCGCTGCTCCGATCGCCGCCAGCTCCTCCTGTGAGTGCCGGGGCCGGGGGAGGAGGCAAAGGCTGCCGCGGCCCTCCGCCCCCAGGGCAGGGCAGGGGCCCGGGCAGGGCCGCCCTCTCTCCCTGAGCGNNNCCCGCGCGTTTTGCGCCCGCGGGGGCTGCCCGAGCGCAGCGGCCCCGGCAGCGGCCCCGCCCCGAGCCCGCAGCCCCCCGCGACGCCCCGCTGCCGTCCTCAGGTGGCACAGTGCGGGTGTTTGTCCCAGGCATGAATGAACTCAGTGTTACCGGCTGTGCAATCGTCTGCAGCTCTGCCAAAGCTTGAAAAATAGTAATGCTACTTTGAAATTTCTTCTTTATTTAAATTCTAAAGTAAACTTGAAATGCTTCGTTTTGTTTACCAATGGGTAATCCTGACCCATTTAGTAGCCTTTTTACTCCGGCTGTGAAAGATATTCTTTAAAAGGCTGTGGCAGAGCATACGGTGATGAACTCAATACTTGGGTGTTTTACAGGATTTGGGCCAAAGTTGTTTGCCTGAGAAAAGAAATGAAAAATTAAGTCAGTATTCTTATTTTGAACACAGTATTCTTATTGAACGTGGCATCTAAAAAACCCCACATTGTTAGTGCTATTGAACAATGACATACAGATTATCACACCAATAAGTGATAATTTATATTCTCAGTATTGCTTTAAAAAGAGCCTGTTTCTCTTACTGTTTCTAAGTACTTCTTCTCATATGTGCCTCTTGCAGGAGAAGGAGGTACGTCTGTAGAAGTGTTCAGGCACAGCCAATTGAACAAAGACTGGAGGAACTAAACAGAAATTCTCCTGCATACAAGACAGAATATAAGCTCATTGTCTTATTTTTTTCTCATTTATTAAGCACTTAACATTCCTATTCTTGCAAAATACAAAGAAGAGTAGTCCCACTACCAAGACTTTAAAGAAGTGCTGTTGGTTAGAGAGGATGCTCTGAGGATTAAACAGAAGGTGGATGTTGCAGTTTGCAGATGTGATATCTGTACTCTGCTTTCCACAATGCTGGGTGAAGGAGGCTGTAGACTTACCTGGATCCATGCTCGCTAAATTTGCTAGAGGGTTTTTGTGGGAGAGGAGGTGCAGGTGCTCTTGGAATGTCCCAGATCTTTGGAGGCAGCCTACAAGTTGGCTGTAGAGTAAGAGGTGCCAACAGTGTTCCAGTGTGCACAGAGGCACAGGAAGACAAGAAAGAGCAGAGGCTAGGGGGGTGTGGGGGTTTTGCAGAGGCCCAGGTTTTTAGGAGTACAGGTGTGTTGGCAGCCAGGTGAGAGGGCCTGGCCTGCAGCCCTGAGGAGAGGCTGCCCCAAGTCCCCCCAGTGGGACTGGAGGAAGGAGCAGGACTCATCTAGGCAAGGCTTGGTGGAGGGTTGGGGCAGGGAGTCTAGTTCACAAAAAGGGGGCTGTGAAAATAGAGATTTAACATTATCAAAGCAGATATTATGTTTGCAGCTGTGCTTTGAAACGATTTTAAAGTGACAGAAATGGGAAGTAAGAAAGCTGAAAAGGAGACGTTTACTTACACCATAACCAATACGATTCTGGTTAGCAGGTAAAAGTTTAACTGCTACTGCTGGGTATATTGGGTGTAGTCATGAAGGTAATATAATGGTAATGAAAATTGCTAGATCTGGAAGTCAATGTGTATGACAGAAAGTTGTGTAGTCCTCACAACACAGACACATGTGTTCCTTGCTGCTCCTTTCTGTTTGTGTTTTTTAGTCTAGAGAAGACCCTCTATTTTATAAGAGTATTTCAGGCCTTGCATCCACTGAAGAGCTGTGCTCCATGCAAACCCACCAACAAAGGCTGTTAGTTCCCATGGATTACATGTTCAAGGACTCCTTTTATATGTGGTTGGTACAGACTTTTGTCTCATCTAAAGGTAGTTTTAAACTTCCTCACAGTTAACACCTTAACAGGTTCTGCATTGCCACCCAAGCATATCTACAGATCTGTGCAGCAATGGGGCAATTCAGGCCCGTTGAGCAAACTGAGGTGATGAACAGGCTGCTGGGAAAGCCCCCAGCCTGTGCACAGCCCGTGCAGCCAAGCTCCTGCACCTTTGCCAATATGGAAAACAGCAGCATCACTCCTTGGCACTGCCTGTCTGGGAACACACCCTAATTGTGTATTCCCTAAACACCCTAAATCTAATGTGCCCAAGTGCTTCTTTATTACCCCACTATTAAATAGATTATAAATACCACAAATAGTAAATGACAGACTATAAGCAAGGCACTCAAATTACACTGTATTTACCAAATGTAAATGATGTTGCTAGAGAGAATTCACCCACGGACTAACCCAGAGATATCTGGCTGGTTTCCATCAATGGCTGCAGAAGGAACAGAAAAGTAAAAGGCCAGTAAGTAATTACCCATAAATAAACATGTTACCATTGACATTAATCTTCAGCTAAATTATGATCTGTTAGGAACACAGAAACAGGAGTGACCTTTCTTCTTCACCAAGCCCAGTCCTCTACTATTGCAGCAAACCAAATCAAATAAACCCTTTCATATACTGATACTATTTCATTTTTGAAGTCAGGAAGCTGCTCAATCAGCATCTGGTAGTGTCCGTGTCTTTTTGGGATAAAACCATGGAACACACAGCTAGGAATTGTTAGTAGGTAGTGGATATAAATTCAGTTAGAAAGGTTTTAAGCTCAAACCCAAAAGATGGCAGATTTACAGTCTCATACAATCTTAATTATGCTGCCTTGTGTATGTATTCTTTGCATAAATGATGCATAGATTATGTGACAAAAATAGTATGGAGTTGCATAAGCAAAGTGTCTTTATTAACATGGATAAAAAATGTCTAACTTTTGACAGTTGACATTTGCAGCACAAGTTTGCTACAGTAGTTTTTTTTGAAGGTAGAATAAAAACTATTTTCTGTCATGTGTCCCTGAGGTGACACATCTCCAGGCTTGGAATGATGAATCTTTAGTGACAGACATTTAACGTATGAACTACAGAGCTAATGCCATAGTAATTATAAAAATGCCTGCTGTCCCCGGGTGTCATTGCCTCTCGCAGTGGTCTGGCAGAAATGGGCAGCCCCCGTTCCCCCCACCAGCTGCTGCCAGCTAATGATCCTGGGCTCAGCTAGTGATGCTAGTGGTCCAGGGGTGAGGGCTTCTCTCTATCAGTCACTGAAGAAAGACATTTTGTACACAAAGCTAACAAGAGACAAATTTCCTAATGAGTGTCTGACAAGTGAGACCTTGTCTGCCTGAAAATGAGACAACTACTGAAGTGGAAAGTGGAAACCTCCTCCTGAAATGTAACCCTGTGTGACAAACTGTTCCTGAGATGTTCTTTCAAAAGACTGTGTAAATGTTGGTGCAAACTGCCTGTGCCTCCATGTATCTCTGATATCTTTCCTGTGACAAAATTAATCATGATGTTGCTGTGCAGCAGCCAAAGTGGCCTGATGACCTAACTGAAAATGAAGCTTAGTTTATGCTCTGGCTTTCAGTGTTCTCACCAAATCTTCTCTTCTCTGTGGAGAGTCACCTGCAGAAAATACATTGTACCATGGCAAAAGACCTCTTAATGCTCTCTTGTGTTTCTGTGCAGGTCCTGTTCAGCTGACACTGTGAAATTTTTTTAATTTAAATTTACAGAAATACTTTCAACAGCCGCTCTTTATTTAATTTGAATCATAGAATGATTTGAGATGGCAGGGACCTTCAAAGGTCATCTAGTCCAATACCTCTGCAGTTGAGTAGGGACTAGATCAGGCCCCATCCAATGTGACCTGGAATGTTTCCAGGGATGGGGCATCCACCACCTCTCTTGGTGTTGCCACCCTCATATTAAAAAATTTCTTCCTCATATCTTACCTGAGTTTACACTCTTTTAGTTTAAAACCATTACTCCTTTTCCTATTGCTACAGGCCTATTAAAATGTTTCCCCCAAGTTTCTTGTAAGTCCCCTTTAAAGGGGAAAGGCTGCAATAAGGCTGCTCTCAAGCCTTCTCCAGGCTAAACAACCCCAACTCTCTCAGTGCAGTCGTAAGTGCCAAGATCTTGATATTTTCACTTCCAAAAGAACTTTGGTATTTCCTGAAATTGCAACTTGTCCCTTTCATAATAGCATTGGACAACATGCAATAGAGAGGATTTATCCCTATTTTCTTGATAATCTAAGCACCTAAAATGACTGTTTAGGTGCTTAGATTATCAACTGATATGCCCAGCTGGTTCCTATAATTCCCAAATTTGCTTAGATCTGTAAGACAAAGAGTTATCCATATTACGCTTTTAACTGAATCTGCTACTTTATAGAAATAAAAACGCACACAAGAGTTGTCACTGGAAAACTTGCAGAGCCTCCACCCTTCCCCAGGCTGGAATTCCCACTCTTCTCTCTTTTTGTTTGTCAAGCTTTGCTCTTGGCTCACTTATCAAACGACAATGTGGTTTCTGGCTTTATATAAAAAATGGCTGTGATGATTCATACACCTCCCCTCCCCGGGTTTTTTTGATACTGAGATACCAAATGTAAATGTAGTATTGAGTGTTCCCACACCTTAGGAATTTATTAGGAACTAAGCTTACATTCTTTAATTAACCTTTTTTTTGTCTCTTTGCTAGTTTTACCTCAAGTAATGACATTCATACACTTGCAAAACTTCATATTTCATTTTAGCATTTAGCAGAGACTGGATGTGATGCGTTAATCATAAAAGCAGTACGGTTTTTCAGTACGGCTTTTCTGAATTATCTAATATCAGTTTCTACTCGCCTCTTCACTTTATAGGAATACAAACTGGTATCTAATAATTCTTTTCTTAAAATGTTTTACCTTCTATTTTTCAAAGTCAGTTGTTTATTTGTCAACATAGGAAAACATTAATGAGAATCATGCTGATCTATCACTACTTGAACTGTTTTGTATCATAATATAAAAATTATAAATTAGATTAACTACTGCTAAATTGCAAACATTCCTGTAACCAAAGAGATCTAATAATTATTAACCAGAGTGCCTGCTATCACACAGGGTGCTTGAAACATTGATAATGTTGTGAACAGATATTCCTTCATAGTACAAGTCTCCTAAAGGATTGTTTCAACACTTCCAGTGAAGCATCCCAGGGTCCATTGACCAAAAGCAGGCACTTACAATGACCATATCACACAGCAGGTGTAGAAATGGCTAAAGTACCAGTCAGAAGAATGGATTCTAAAAAAAATAGTTTTAAGCAAGTGCTATGTTCCTAATAGTGCATTGTAAACACAATAGTCTGAGGAAAATACTCAGTCCATAAAAGGAACAGGAGCATGAAGTATGCAGTAGAAGGCCCTAAAATAAAAAAAGGCAGAGCCCCTGAATTTCCAGCAGGTACCTGTGAATCAGGCAGTCCCGTGGCCAAATCTTCCAGCAGCAGACAGAGAAGAGAGGAGAGGAACAAAGCACTGCAGCCTCTGCAGGACAATTTCCGAGCTCCAGGATGGGGCAGGGCATCATCAAGGATCATGGGATGCTATCCTTATCTAGAGAGCTGTAAAAGCTAAGGCAGATCAGCTAGCCAGTCTTGATGTAATCTAAATCAGAAGATCTTAAAGTAGATAATATTATGAAACGAAATTACAAAACAGATTCCCTTTGCTTTGGTGGATGTGGGAAAGAAACCTGAGACCATTAATTGTGTTGTGCTTGGGGAAGGAAATAGGAGAGCAGCTAAAAAATTGTGTCACTAAAATGGAAAAAATAGACTTTCTGTTTCT
>VYZT01010688.1:3033-21659 GCA_013400735.1 Pomatostomus ruficeps
GCAGGGGCACTGGTGCTCCCAGTACGCAGGGAGGGTGCGATGACTCCCCTGAGAGGGGAAAGGGGGGTTCGGGGATCCCGAGTTTCCTTCCCTAGAGACACTGGAGCGGACGGTGGAGAGTTGGTAGAAACATGCAGCTGAAAACAGAAGCCCACGGTGGAGGAAGATTCTTCCTGGAGCTCCAAGCAGTCTCTCTCCCTCTCCTCTCAGTGTCCAGGAGTGAAGAAGGTACCCTCCAGCTGTGCTTGGCTCTTTTTAACTTGTTCCAGTCACCCAGTATCTCTGCCCCGCTCTGAGGGGAAAAAATCCCAGCTATCAGGGAATCCCAGATAAGGGCTAGCCAGCTGCACCCATCTCAGAGCCAGCTCTTTGTCCCTTCTCAATCAACGACCCATTAAGGTTTCCCAGCAACTAATCACTTGACCATTATCCCCCCCAGCAACTAGAATTGGGAAGAATTCCAAGACAGAAAGACAAACAAAAAAAGAATATTATCCCAAACCCTGACAGTACTTACCAATATTTTCTTCCCTGTGTTATTGTTGTTAATGACAGCAGGAATTTGACACAATTCTCAGATCTGATAGACTCTCTAAAGCTGTGAGATATATTTTCAATATGAATGTAGAGAAAACTGAATGAGAAAATGACAAAACAAATATGGCTTCCTAACAATGTCATTCTGTAAGTCTCAACACTGACTGTAACCATCTCTGGACTTCATCTTGTCCAGAAAAAGAAATTCAGTGTTTGCAGAAAACCTGTGACTCAATAAAAACATGCCTGAGTAGCAGCTCAGAAGTGTTCCCTGCATTCTTCTTGGTCATTGTTGTATGAACAACTTTCTTTTACATATTAGGATGAAGTATGGACTTCTGCAATCAGTAGAGAAATATTTAGAGGCCCAGGGGCAGCTAAATTTCTAAGTTGCCTCACTTTGTTTCCTAGATATCACCCACTTTTCCTAAGTTATTAACTTAGACTTCAAAGGCCACATTGTGACATTGAGGAGAAGAAAGAGTAGGCAACACATTTTAATCAATACAAAAGTCTCCTT
This sequence comes from Pomatostomus ruficeps, assembly GCA_013400735.1. Taxonomy (NCBI): domain Eukaryota; kingdom Metazoa; phylum Chordata; class Aves; order Passeriformes; family Timaliidae; genus Pomatostomus; species Pomatostomus ruficeps. The sequence continues at coordinate 4,091 of VYZT01010688.1, forward strand.
CCTATGATCTCTTTCAAACATGAGTGCTAAGAAGTAGTTATCAAATTGCTTTGATTCCTCAGTTCATTTTTGAAGCAAAGGACAGTAATACATTTCAGTAAGCTGTAATTTGCAGATTTAAATTAATTTGGGGAGAATATTTGGAATAAACATCTGAAAATTTCATAGTAACAAATGTACTTCTTAAAGCATGAGTCAGAAAAGCATAAAAGGGACATTTGCAGGCCCCCTGAGCAGGTTGGTCTGTCTTGCGTTTGAGCTCTCCATACAGAGCAGCCTACATTTTTGCTGGATTACCCAGTGGTATCTATAGAAACTGTGCACTTGCATTTACAGATCCAAAAATAAACAAGTAGTGCTACTGTTTTTTACCTGTCCCTTTTAAGAGCAGGCAAGAAATAGCTCTCTCCGTCCCCTAAAAATAAAATCCAAAGCATTCCTGAACATTCCCAAATGTTCAGTAAGATTAAAAGAGGACAGTTCCAGGTCATCACAGAGCACTGAAGAAAGTGTCCCTCATGATTTATATGCCAGAAAGAGCTAGTTTAATTTTTCCGAATTCAAAATCTGTTTTTTCATTAAATTTACTATAATTTCACACAGAAGTAAAAAAGACTTTCCTAAGTCAACAATGATTTAATCAGAAATTTTTAATTTTGAAAATGGGCAAATGTGATTCTCTTTTAATTCTTTCTCTTATATTCATGCCACCATTAAGTCATTAGCATAAAAATATTAAAACACTTAAGGAACAGTGTCTACTCCCGTGGACACTGGAATGAGACCCAAGTTTCTAAAAGACTTTGGACAGATCAAAATAAGAATCATATTACTTACTTAATCATAATCTGTTGAAAACACTGGGCTAGGGGAGAAAAAAAACCCCCAAAACAAACCAAAACCTGAACAGAACAGAGCTTGTTTCTAAGCTTCACCATTTCCTTAATAGTTTGGAGTTTTGCTTGATGCCAGAGCAAAAGCTCCTATCTGTACCATGACAGATGACAGAAGAGGTCCTTACTCTTGTAATCAAACTGCTCTCTCAAAAAATGTTTTCTCCTGCCTGAGGGATCAATTTCAATAGCTACTATCACTCTAATCCAATAGACTGCAATCTTTTTTTAAAAAACATAGAGAATCCTGGAATCAAGGGTTCATTTCTGTTTGCCCTGCATCCCACACACACAGCTGTGTGGCCTTATTTTAATCTTCTCTCCCACATGCTTTCACAGAGTAAGCCTTGCTGTAAAGCAGTGTGAACTGTGCTGTTCAGATACTCAAGTGATCTGATGCTATGTGACCAAAGAATGGGAGATCACACAAAAAAATCCTGCCAGAAGGTGTTTGATGTATGATAGACAACACCTATTTCATCTGCAATATACAGCAAAGATTTATGCAGAAGATGTCATAGTTACTGAGAGCGGAGCTTTGGCAAGAATGACAGCACAAGCTGCTCAGGCCTGTGAAGCTTAGGCACTTCTGCATCTGTGCAGAAACAGATCCTTGGGTGCATGGGAAATTTTAAATGCACATGTAGTGCTCTTTTGGCTCTTGCGAGACCCTGGCATTAGACAGCCACAGCAGAGGTCATTGGTCTGCACCGCCACCAGGCTTAGATGTTTTATTCTGTCTGAAGTCTTTGCCTTTCCATGGAAGAACAGAAGTCCTTGGCACCTTCAGTCCTGCTCTCCCCATCAGGGACCTATTTGAGTCTTCTATGACTCATTCAGGACCAAGCCCTTAAGTTTCTGTCCCATGGAAATCAAGATGATGGGATTGGAGGAAAGCACATATGTGGTCTCATCCTGACACTGGATTAGGATACAGCTGAATGGGGTCAACACTCAGATTCAGGAGCTGAAAAATGCTGCCAGCTCTCACTCAACCTTTAGTTCCTTAAAAGATACCTTTAGTTCCTTAAGTCATCTGGACACAGCCCATACAGTTTCTAAAAATCCTACTTGATGCCTATAAATAAGTATTCTCTAATTAGTATTCTGAAAGTCAGTGTTCAGATTAACTGATTCACTTATTGGAATGATATATGAGTCTACTTTTAGCATCTATTGAGAAGGCAGAGACTTAGGGGAAAAAAATGAACACAGAGACTAGAGCCATAATGCAGGAGAACACAGACTGGCTGTGGGAAGTGAAACAATACAGGAGCACAATAAAATGAAATAGGTGTTTCTTTTCCAGGAAAGGAAATTTGTGGGTTTAGGGTTTTCATGCAGAAATGTGACCATGACAGGAAAGGGGAAGGCTTTTCTGGTGTGTTTTTGTTTGTTTGTTTGTTTGTTTGTTTGTTTGGAGTGGGGGTTTAGTTGTTTGGTTAGCTAGTTTGATTATTTCTGTGGGCTTTTTTTTAATTGGAAAAAAAATCACAGCCCAGTATTTTAGCAAAAATTTCACTTATTTCTCTGAAAGTGTCTGGAAATCTAACATACTTATGTGATGCTCAAGTAGGAGTGGCTTCTTTTTCAGAATCATCTAGAAGCCAAAGTTTTAATAAAAAGGTCAGTTTGTAAAAGAGAAGGATCTGCTCTGTGAACCATAACTTTCTGGGACAAGAGCTATCTCAAATGATGTCACCTTAAACTCCATCATTTGAAATAATGTGTAATTCTTAAGCATTCAAAATAGATCCATAAAACAGTAGGAAATAAAAATTAATCCTAGAAATCAGTAAGAAAGCACCAAGCTGCTGAGAAGAGGGGTGGAAGTCCAAGGGGTCCAGTGGTAAGGCTGCCACCAAAGGCTGCTACCCTCTTTCAGGGAAAGGACCAACATTTAAGTCTGTACTTCTTCCTAACTTTCTCTGGCAACTGGAAGAGTGATGGGAGTTCTCTCCATAGGTCCTGCTTTCTTTCACGTTCCACTCCAATCTCACCCTGATCTAATTTCTAACTTACCAGTGGAGTACTCAGAACTGGGAAGATTTTAAACTACAGTTTTCAAAGTGTCCAAGACTAAATCTGTATAAAAGCTTTCATTGTTTTATCAATACTTATTACTATGACTCATCACTACTTTGGCAAATAAAGTGCTGAAATATTTTTCTAGGTTCTTCACGCTTCTAAAATATGCATATAAGAATCAGAAGGAAGTCAACAAACATATCATAATAAGTTCAGGTAGAAATTACATACTTTGAGATATACCTGATATGGATGTTGGCATTTTTTACTGTTGATTCACTCACCCTTTGAATTCTATCCAAGTGGGAGGAGAGAATAACTTCTGCAAAGTAAACACCAAAACTCTGTTCAAGGGGAAGGGAAAGAGTTGATAACCTCTTAAGGAAGATTCAGACAAGTTGACTCTTCTCACCTGTGCCTGGAATGATAGGGAATTCCAAACACCTACATCCATAGGAAGTCCAGAGCTCCAAACTAAGCTGCGAGGGGCAAATATCGCAAAAATATACAAGCCTTTCAAAATAAAACAAAAAAAAAAACCCACAAAAACCCCCACAAACAACAGAAAACCCCCAAACAAACAAAAACACCCCCAAACAAACAAATAAACAAAAACAAAAACCAAAACAAACAAGAAAACCCCAAAAACAAAAAACCAAAGCCCTTTCCTTGAAGCTGGTCCCAAAATCTTATGTGTGTGTAAAGTCTGGGCAACTGTAAGAATAGTTCACACTGTAAAATGAAAGGACTGAGTCATACAAAGATTTAGGAGAACTGCCAGGTATCCTAACTTCAACATAGCTAGGCAGGTATGTTTTCTCAAGCATTCCTGATCACCTGCAGCTCCCAGTTATGAACTGAATATAAAAAGTAATGGCTGTTTAGAAAATTATGTAATATTTTACAGAGCTTATTATCACTTGAATTTCTTCTACTCTGAAATGTTTGTTTTCTTATCACACACACATATAAATGAGATGTCAATAGAATAGTTATGCCTGTTACTTGATTTACTTGGTAGAATTCCACAGATTTACATTTATAGAATCATTTGAATACAAAGAAATTTTTCTTTCACAATACTGTCTGGTGTATTTTATCTCTGATCTTTTCGTACAGTAGATAAAAAACGCAACGGAAGATGAAAGAAATGGCTCACACCTCATTATTAAGACTTCCCTGAAATGAAGCAAGTCAGAAAACTCTGAAAAAGCTTGTATTTGAGAGAATATCTGTCACAGAAATATTGGACACGTGAGCAGCAAGTGGAATATTGAATTCTAACATGGTTTTGAATGTTAAATATTCATATTTGCCTAAACTGTGCCAGAAAAGAAATTCAAAATCTTCCGAGTGTTTTGATTTGATCCCTTTGAAGAAGTTTGATTCCCTGCCAGAAGAAATAGTCATGCTGTTCATGTTTGCAAACATCTAACTTGGAAAGATAAAAGTACTTCTAAACTGTTATCAGTATATATAGAGGAACAGAGGTTCCAACAATTAAAATACTTAGTTTGGGCTTTGATAAATTTAATTCCTTTTGTCAAGGAACTTGGCAACACTCAGTCTATTGTTTCAATGGAGAGAAAAATTTGACAAAAGTGATATCTCTATAAAAGCTTAATAGGTTTGGATGGATTTAGTTTCTTTAACACTGTTGGGATTTGGGATTCTTTTCCTTTCTTTTTTTTGTTTGTCTCTCTGTCTTAGGAATTTTTCCCCATTTTTGTTGCTAAGGGGAGATAATGGGTGGGTGCTGGAGAAAGACAAAAGAACCAAAAGGCAAGTGCCTGGCCCGGGGGCAGGCAGACATGCTGTGGGGAATTGGGGCTAGTGGAAAAAAGGCAAAACACAGCCCCTACGGGCCAGGGTTCTGCACGTTTTGTTTTTCGGAGGGGAGAGAGGCAGCAAGAGCTCCGGGGAGACTCTGCCATCACCGCAGGCTTCTGTCTCCTGCTGCGGCTTCTATCGTGAGTAGAACTCAGCTCATGGTGGCTGCTGCACTGGGACCTATCGAACACCCTACTTCACCACCCGCTCCAGCGTCTTGGGGGAAGAAACCTGGGATCCCCGAGCCCTTCCCCCACCCGGGGAGCCTGCTGCTCCCGGCTGTGTTTTGGGGGTCAGCCCTGTCTGCCGGGACACCCCACAGCTTCCAGCCTCAGCCGCCGAGCTTCTGACACACCTCATATACCACTCTGAGACCTTGCTCATCCCTGCCTTCCCAGCCTGCTACCCTGAGGCTCCTGTTACAGCTCCTCCAGCTGCCCCTGGGAGCTCGTACAGGGAGTTCTTTCTCCATCCCTTCCTGCTGGCTGCCGCCGCCATTGTGCATGTGGCCGGAGCCGCGCCACAGCGCCCCCTGCAGCCCAGGGGAGTCATCGCACCCTCCCTGCGCACCGGGAGCACCAGTGCCCCTGCGGCTGTGACTGTGACTGCACCGAAGGGGAATTGCCAACAGAGCGGGAAGAGACTGTCCGTGGGTTTGTCTGTTCTTATTTGTTGTGGTTACCATTGATGTTGTTTTGTCTGTCCCATTATATATACATATATATATGTATATATATTAGTAAAGAACTGTTATTCCTTTTCTCATATCATTGCCTGAAAGCCCCTTAATTTCAAAATTATACTATTTCAGAGGGAAGGAGGTTACATTTCCTATTCTAAGGGAGGCTCTTCTGTCTTCCTCAGCAGATACCTGTCTTTGAAACCAGGACAAACATATAAATGACATTCTAGATATCCTTCAAGAAGAATCAACAAATTGTAAGGTAACATTGTGGCAATCTAACAGTAAAACAACAAAAGAAACAGATTAGGTGCTGGTCTGATATGTAAAAAAAGAAACTATACCATCATTTTGGAGAAAAAACCCAATAATTTGAACGGAAATATGCACAAAAGTGTATTCCTCTTACCTCATGGATGAACCTGTTAATTAATGAAATATGCTTTCTATTGAAAAATATTCCTTGATTATGCATCATATTATTTCTTCTGCTCAAATTAGCAGAAAGAGAAGCAGAATTCAGCTAGGAATCTACCCAAAGAATGCAAAAAAGCATGTGAAATAGTTCTGCAGGGTTCCATTATCTTTCATTTGCTCAAAGGAGAAATGAGGTTTTGCAATCAAATTCTAAGGAATTTTATTCTCTGTGTGAGAGTCCCACTGCAGGCAGGAGTGATAGGGCCAGGAAAAAAAAAACGTGAATAAGGAAGTTTCTGTTTCTGTCAAGGTAGATAATTATCTGCGTAGCTCCTAAAAGATCACTGTTTTACAATGCAGAGCTATGAGAATTAAAGACCTAAGGCCACCATATTTTCATTACAGATTCCATATTACAGACCTCTTTAGGATAATTAATTTAATCAATACGCTATTGGCCATTATCGCCTCCCTGCCAAATTCGCTCCGTGATGCATCTCACTAAAAGCATCATGATGCATTGATAGTCCAAAGCCAGAAGACACATCAGAAGATGCTGCAGTTCCCTTCTCCCGCTGGCCGTGCATCCCACCCCCATTCCAGTGCAGGCTGCAGATGTGGCTCATGTAACTAGTTGTTTACCACAGAAACAAGTCACTGAAAGTTAATATCAAAAAGTAAAAGAAGAGGTTTATTTCACAGAGAATTTGGGTTTCCACAGCAAGGTTACACTGAGAACAGCTGGCCTTTCTAATAAAGCCTGCAACTTCTTGGTAACTGATGGAGTCTAGTGGGGCTAGATGGCATAGTCATCAAGGACTAAGCCAGGTCTGATGGCTGCAAACAGTTACAGGTTCTGGTTAACACAATTCTCAGAGTCACAAATATGATCATTCCCTCCTGCTCCAGGCAATGGTTTATTATTTTGAAAGCTGTCTTGAATATAGGTTGTGCTTTGCTGGTACTTCCATAATGAGTGTTATCTTTTTTATCGATTTCAGAAGTGCACCAATTGCTTTGGACATACACACACAAGCTCACGCAAAGATTCCTATTAATAAGAGCAATATTCTTTAGGGTTAGCCAGATCTTATATACACAAATATTTTTTGTTTTTGTTCATCAAAACCGGACAATTGTTTAAATTTAATGTTTCAGGGAAATACTTTTCTGTACAATTTCTTTTAAAAGTAAATTTTGCAATGCTTTGGTTTGGAATTTCACGAACAAACCCCCTTCTTTTTCTTTCTAAAATGTACTTACAGATTATTACACAGTAAGATAATAGAGGAATGAAAAGAATTTCACTGAATTTTGGATATTAGTCTAAATACCATTATTTGTAAAGGTTGAATTCACAGATATTTGTTCCTCAGCTCTGATTTTCAGCTTCAGGCATGACTAACCAAGCAGAGAATTTGTGTGTACAGCCAGGCATTTCTGTTAGCGATGTCAGCAAGAGTGGCATGGAATGAATTTTTGCATAACACTGTCTAATTGTGTCTTAATGTGCATTTTCCAATCACATTGGAAAACTTTACAAAATAAATTAGAAATTATTTTACAAAATGAATTAAAAATAAATTCTTCACATTGCTTTGCTTAGGCTTGTACCAAGACTTTTCTTTTTTTTTTCCTCCATTTTTTCATGAAAAAAAATAGATAAGGCAATAATAGGTTGATAAAATCAAAGTACTGCCAGTTCTACAGAGAGCCTATTTTTCTGTTGAGAATTGATTTTGATTGAAGATTTATGATCAAATTCTGTTATTTTTCATGAGACAGAAACGAATCTAATTTTTAGATGGTTTTTTTTCCATACTTTATATAGATTTGAAGATGTCAAATCAGTTTCAAAGCAAAGAGTTGCCCATGGTTTATAATCTTGAGTGTACTGGGAAAAAATTCTCACTGACTTATTTCTCCTTAGATGTTCATTGTGAGTGCACTATCAGCCTGGTGTTTTTGACATCAACATTGGTAGAGAAAGCCTTCATGAGCTAAAATGAAAACCAGAAACCTAATACTTCATTTTTTTTTTTGTGAATCATGATTTTCCTTCCAAACTTCCCAATGGCAATATCAAAGGGACCATTTGCAGAGGCATTCATGGAAACTTGTACCAATGACAGAAGTGGAAGTCTTCACAAGACTTTTTTCCATGTAATCTTTATTGAGTGCTTGCCACCAGCCCCACACGCTGGTCACTTCAGCCACATGCTCTGTGTCCTAGGGCAGACCCAGCAGAGCAACAAGAAGGTTGGTAGAGGGTTCAGGAGCTAAGTGGAGAACACTTAGGGAAAACACACCACATCTGTCTGAATTAGTCTTACCAACATCTAGGAACACATTTGGGTTCTGTAGAATGTTCATTAATATATATCACTATAAAATGAAGGCAAAACCCCCCCAAACTAACCCAAAATTTGTTCTATTTCCCTGGTTTATCCTACCTACACTACTCCCAGATCAAAAAACCTGTAAGTTTTGATTTTTTGCTGCAAAACTAAAATAAGAATTTCTTTCTCATTTACTAGGTGTCAGCATATTGACATTTTCAGGAAAAATATTTAAAAGGTTTTGTCTTTTTTTTCTCCTTATGAGCAATGGTACCTATGTCTGCCAAGCCACAAAGGGAATCTGAGCAGAGACAATTAATCTGAAGAACTCAGTTGAGGGGATTTCTTCCTGGAAGGCAGTGCCAAGGTGGTAGTGGGAGCATGGTGGATGATTTTCTGGTACCCCAGGCTGCTGCTTCAGTTCAGATAAAGGAGCAGACTCTACAGGGTATTTTTTTAGCAAATGGGGACCAAAAGAGAAAAGGCCAGAGCCCATATGACTGTGGGGCAAAGTGCACTTGGCTTTCATCATGAGGTTCTGGAAACAATCTGTAAGAACAAAGGTTATATTTTGTTAAGGTGTTCCTTTCCTCCAGCTGCTCAAAAGCCCTCTTCTGTAGGCTTCCTCAGAAAAAAGCAGCTGTAAAACCACTACCAGTTTCCCTGTTTTCTGTCCTAAGATACTTCCTCTCCTTTCTCCTCAAAAAGACTGCGGGTTCTCTTTTGAGCCAGGCATCTAACCTGAACTGTGTCATTTTCCCTGGTAATTCAGGGACTGTGAGGTAACACAGTCATTAACTCCATGTTCTGAGAGCAAGAGCAGTGGTCACCAATCCAGTAGCATGAGACCATATTCCCAGTTTGGATCAGTTATAAGCTTAATGAATGTTGTTTATTTTTTCTGTATGAATGGAAAAGGCACTGAGGCAAACATAAGAAACCTTTATATACCTGCAAGAAGGTTCAGGTAAAATATGCAGCTAGATCATTCTATAGTTCCTATAGAATGATCTAGCTGCATAGCTGTCATGGGTAGATGCTGGCTGGATGCCAGGCACCCATGAGAGTCGCTCGCTCACTCTCATCTGCAGCTGGACAGAGGAGAGGAAATTTAACAAAGGGTTCATGAGTTGAGATAAGGACCAGGAGAGACATCATTCATTAAAGAACACCAAGGGCAAACCAGGCTCAACTTAGAGATATAAAGAGAATGTATTACTAACAAAATCAGAGCAAGATAATGAGAAGTAAAATAAGCCCTTAAAAACACCTTCCCCCCACCCCTCCCTCCTTCCCAGCTCTACCTTCTACCACAGAGGTGCAAGGAGACAGGGAATGGGGGTGATGGTCAGTTCATCACCTGTGGCTTCTCACACTGCTGAGGGAGAGGAGTCATCCCCCTGTTGCACTGTGAGGTTCCTCCCTTGGGAGACCGTTCTCCATGAGCTTCTCTGATGTGCCTCCATCTCATGAGCAGCAGCTCTCTGTTAACTGCTGCAATGTGAGTCCCTCCCACAGGCAGCAGTCCTCCCAAAACTGCTGTAGTGTGAGTCACCCTTCCACGGGGTCAGTCCTCCAAGGACAGGCTGCTCCAGCCTGGGATGAGGGCCCCCCTCTCTCCATAGGTCTCCCATAGGATCACAACCTCCTCCAGGCATCCACCCACTCCAGCATGGGCACCTCCCCCACAGGCTGCAGGTGGATCTCTGCATCCCTGTGGATCTCCAAGGGCTGCAGTGGCACAGCTGTTTCACCATGGTCATCACCATGGCCTGTAGAGGAATCTCAGCTCCAGTGGCTGGAGCACCTCATCCGCTTCCTTCTTTACTGACCTTGGTGTCTGCATGTTGTTCTCCTCACATATTCTCACTCCCTTGTCTTCTCTAGTCACAATTAAAACTGATCCACTACTTTTATTTTGATTTCTTCTTAAATAGGTTATCACAGAAGTATTACCACCATTTGTAATTGGCCTCGCTTTGGCCAGCAGCATGTACATCTTTGGAGCCACCAGGGATTTCTCTGCTGGACACGGTGGAAGCATCTAACAGCTTCTCACAGAAGTGGCCCCTCTGGTACCAAAGAACAGGCCATGCAAACCCAACAAAAGTGCCTATAAAAATAAACCCTAAAATTTCTCTGAAGGCTTTCAAGCATCTCATGCAACATTTCTATGAGCCCACCCTAAGTGCTACAATCAATAATGCTCAGCCTACCAAGAATGTCAAAGAATCACAATGGTTTGGGTTGAAAGGGACCTCAAAGATCATCTTGTATCAACTCCCTGCCATGGGCAGGGATGCCTTCCACTAGACCTGGTTGCTCAAAGCATCATCCAACCTGGCCTTGAGTGTCCCCAAATCTTATAGAAAAATACTCTAGCTCAGAGAAGAAAGCTGGCAATTAGAATAGCCAGAAATACAAGCTAATTTTATCAGCCATATTGCCTAACAGAGTTCCACTGCCTGCAATAGGCACTTTGCTTTTTACATATACTGAGACTCGGTTCTCTCTCAGCTGCATTTTGAAGGGAGTTTCCTGCAAACTCTTTTCTCCTGATTAGTCCATAAAGGTAAATTGGGCTTCAGCACAAGTGTTTTGAAAACCAGCATGGAGCATGCATTGAGTGATCTATTTTTCATCCAATTAGGAAAAATAAGATGTGTCTCAGACTTCCTACTGTGCCTAGAAGCTACCTCCCACTCGTACTTGCATTCTTTATTTATTCAGCTGTGCTTCCTCCATTAACTCCATTGTCTTTGCAGTTCCATATAATTTGGTGTCATTCACAGCACATTGACTAAATGACAAGTATGGAAAAATCTGTTTTCCGTTCAAAATTCTAATAATATAAAGAATCATGAAGTCCACGTGGAGTTTTGCAATAGTTCATTGTCAGCCGAGCCACGCTGGCCTAGCACTCTACCTTGTCTTTAGGTTTCTCTTAGAGTTTTGAGACCTTGTTTTTCTGCTTCAGCTTCCTTTTTATATTTGAAGAGGGCCATGCATTATTGTATTAGTATTATGATCTCATGCTCTCAAGCTGCTCTGCTGATATGCACGTGATGAGGGGGAAGTTTACATGGGATAAAATTTATAGATCTGTATTCCCTGGTATTTTCCCCATCAGACACATTTCTGTAATTCTGGACTGTCCCATAGGACTGACTAAAAGAAAGTGCTGATTTTTCCCTAGTAAAATCCTTTAAGTAGGCTGCAGAGGCCAAGAACTTCACAGTGTTTCTTTTTATTTCCTGTAGTAAGTGTGAACACTGAAACCCATGTTTGCAATAGGAGTTTTCCATGTCACTTCCCCTCTCCTGTAACACCAAACTTCATTAACTTTTTCTGTTTGGTTAGTATTTTTTCAGCTTGTACCTCAACCTTTTGTTATGAGGTCCTGAAAAAAATGAACCCTCAGCTTTGTATCAAAGATAATTCTTGAGCCTTCAGCCTAACACATGCATTTCCAACCAATTTTACATCCTGACATTTACAGGAAGTGTAATATAACCTACACAGTGAAATCTATCTAATGACAAATACTAAAGGTGAATACATATGATTACAAAATGTATATGAGATCTATAGTTAGGAAAGAGCAACTTTTTAACTTTTTTCTTTTTTTTTTTTTTTTTTTGGTGGATATTCTTTTCCTTAATTTCACTTTAGATATTATATTTTTTCCTAAACTAAATAAACAGATTTTTTGTACTTTATTTGGGGTATAAAAAAATAACCATCACATTTAATACTGCTTATCTTCTGTTTTGCCAAAATTAATGAATAAAATTGCTTGATGTTCTCTTGCGTTGGCTTTGTCTGAAAAAGTTTTTTCTAGCTTTATCTGAATTGCATGATGCTTTGTGAAATTAAAAATGGTGTGCTCTATTTTCCCGTGTCTCATACAGTTTTTAATTCCTATTGTAATAAAAACCTGATTTGCATTAACTTCATCTGGTTTGATTCCATAAAATACTATAAGCACAGTGGGAATCAACCAGAAAGTCAGAAAATATCATCAGAGAAAAAATTACAGTGTATCAATTACCAGTTTTCTGAAGCATTTCCTCTCTTCTCTCTGATAATCCTGGGGTGATGATAATGTTTTATAATAAAGAAGCAGGTAAAAAGCAAGTTCAATCATCTTCAGGTGCTGTGGATGTTCACATTAAAAAAATTGCTGATGAAAGAAAAATAGGCATTCCAGAACTGTAGTGTGTTAGGAGAAATTTGTCCAATTTCTTAGGTTTACACTTCTTTCATTTTCACACTGCTTTCATTTTCCATACACACACACAAATTGTCCTGAGTTTTATAGAATTTTGGATAGTAGAATCAGAATACCTTTTGAGAGGATTGAAGAGTTCTAAAGAAACTCTTTCAGGTCTAGTCATTGGCTGAAAGAACTGCTTTTCACAACCTTTATTTTAATACTTCTAGCTAATGTGGTTAGTCTTGTCTGGAATTAAGATTTGACCAAGATCCAAGCAATATTTGTTTTATCAAAAGGCTTAAACCAGCAGTTTGGTATAAATGCAAAAAGTATAAGTGAAAAAAGCTGCAGCATTTTTTTCTAAGCTGGTATGCCCTGTAAGAAAATAACTACAAAACAATTTTCTGAACATAATGAAAAAAGACAGGGAGATTTTAGGTCTTTAAAGCTGAGGCTCATTAAAGTTTACCTGAGTCAATTAAATTACTGTTTCTTCATTTGCACCTTGGTCGACATGGCAGACTTCCCCCATTCCCCTTCTTTTTCTGTAAGTTGGAAGTATTTGAGGTTTCCTTGTTTTAAGCAATGTGATGCTATTTTTTAAAGGATCTGGTCTGCAGAGATCCTGATTCTTTCTGTGTCATAGAAGCAGCACAGATGGAAACCTGAGCACAGGGGAATTGGATGCCAAGTCCAGTTGGCCTTGGAGGCAAAAGAGAAAAGCTGATGCAGTTTAAGCCCAACCGGCAGGTAAGTACCATGCAGATGCCGGCTCACTCTCCCCTAGTGGGGAGGAGAATCAGAAAGAAAAGGTAAACCTCATGGGGTGAGATTAGAACAATTTAATAATTGAAACAAAATATAATAATGGTTTTAGTAACAGCACCCAAGAAAAACAAGTTGCTCACCACCCACTGCCCAATACCAAGCTTGTCCCAGAACTGTGATAGGCTCCAATTCCAGGTAACTCCCCCAGTTTATATCTTGGGTGTGGCATACTGTGGTATGGAAGATCGTATTGAACAGTTTGGGTCACCTGGCCTGGCTATGCTCCCTCCCAGCTTTTTACATAGCTCCTAGCTAGCAGAGCATAAGACACTGAAAAGTCCTTAACTTAGTGTAAGCAATACCCAGAACAGCCAGAAGATCTGTGTGGTATCAATATGATCTTCATACTAAATCCAAAACACAGCCCTACTAGCTACTAAGAAGAAAATAAACTTCGTCTCAGCCAAAACCAGGGGGGGAAAAAAAGAAAATATCTTGGTCTCTCATCTGGAAACATAGGTTTCAGAAATAGGCTGAACTGGAAGTCAACCTGGTATTTTTTGGGCATATGACAGTAAGTGAAGTTTTGAGAATAATTTTACATTAACCCATGCTCTCCGTGTAAACATGGCTTTACATCACTGCTATCTGAATGCATGAGGAGAGTGCTAACTCATTCCAAGAAACCACTGTGTTGCGAGTTCTTTAAATATTTTATATCATTAAAGTTCAAATCTAAATTAACTTAAATGCATAAAGCACCATGAGTTTCAAATGCTATGTAGTCAGAGGCTTGAGGAATGTCAGTAAAAGTTTGCCACAATCTCCTCTGGCAATTCTACCAAATTTTAATGAATCTGATATAACAGAAATGGATGCCATGTAGGCTTCATGTTTGTTTTGATGTACAGAGAGTCAAGTTAAAGGTGAGTTGTGTCACACCTGGGGATCTGTCGGCACCATGTAGTATTATGAAACAGGGCACAGAATCTGTGCTTGCCTTCTGCCATGTTATTCACTACATAACCAGCTTTGGTCTTGGAGTGATGAAACTAGAAAGAGGATTTGAGGCTCACACAGCCATTCAGTTTTCCAAGTTCCACTGAACTGAGCCAAGTCCAGTCAAATGCATCTTGTCTATTCTTTGAGATACTAATTTAGCTGTTGCAATGGCATTTCAGTGGTCCTGATCATCAGTTACACAGCATAAATGAAGAATCACCCTTCCTTTGTGGTCAATAAGGAAAAAATGCAAATGCCGTACGCAACCTTTAACATGCAATCACTGAGGCAGCACTTGGAAATATACAACAAATGCCAGACTTTTTTGTCTTTCAAGAGAATTGTTTTTCACAACTCATGGAGTTTTTTTTCACTTTTCATAAGTATCACTCATTGCATTTCTCCTCACCACAAAACTGTCAGTTATGTTTCTCTTCTCTGATTCAAGTGGTTTATGACTCATTCCCTTATTGTTGTATGTTATACTGTAATTGTTATTTCCATTATCTGGTACATGAGTAATTTTCTTTGCAGCTATTTGTTACAAAGTATGATTCTCAATTCTCTTAACATCTGTTTAAGTTCCTCCTGCATTGATGATGATTATATTTTATATGCATTGGATACGACTTCTTTCCACCTCAAGTATTTCACTGCACTGTTGTTTACTATATATTGAGCACTGCAAGCATCACCTGTAGATTGTAAGTCCTCCTTGAAATTTTATTGTGCGTAGTCGTGTTCTACCTGTTTGCCTCGGCCTTTTTGTCACAGATGTTAGGAAGATATTTTGGAATTGTTTGATTTCCTGACATGATGCATAAAGATCACAAAGAAAATTCTTTAAGTTAAATCTGTCTCTTTTGCATATAATAAATTATGTAGCAGAACAGTGAGTGAAATTCTTGCCTGTATTGAATCTAGTAGGATATTTATACTGACACTCTGGAAAATCATCTGAAGTCCAAATGTCTTCATTTGAGTGCAAAATGTGCCTAGCTGTAAACTGCAGTTAGGAGCAGGATAATTGTATTTCCTAAATGTATCCATTACTCATGATTCTCTGCTATAGCATGCTACCATGCTGGCTAAATTTAAAATTGGAGCTGGCAGATACGATGGGTAAAAGCCAGGCTGTGGAAGAAGGCCAAGAAAAGGTCCATGTTCAATTGCAGTCCCTTTTAACTATTTGAAATAGCAAGATATAAGTATTGTGGAAGTTTTAGCAAGGTTTTGTCCAAACAGAAAAAGTTTACCTTCACTAATGGGTGTCTAAGGGTACTCATAGGAAATGAATATTCATAACATCACCATAATCCATCTCAGCAAAATAGTAATCTTCATGTTTAGCTGACCTTTTGTCTTTCATTTATAGACCTTTCCCCCCCTAATTTCCTGTAATTCTATACAAATTTCCTCTTTCTTTCATGCTGATGGTTGATTCAGGCTCTCTCCTTCCAAAACAAGGGAAAACTGCCTGAACCTAAATTTGCTCCTTCTCATGCCCTAAAGGCAGTACCATCTCATCCTGCACTGCTGGTTTCACTGAACACCTACCACAGCGAGGAAAAAGGGAGGGACTCAGAGTGTTCACATGTGATGATAAGGAAAACCAATTCCCATCCTCCAAAAGGCAAAATTGCTTAGTGCAGAAGTTCTCTAAATGTGACAAGTTATGTATTTTATATCACAAAAAGAAGCAAAATAAACATAGACTGGAAGTATGTGTCTACAGATTTTACTTCTGTATGGCATGCGGTGGGAGCTAAAATTTCATCCCTTGCATTCCCTAACAAAGAGACCAGACATAACAATAGTAAAGGGTACATAATTTCATCTAAAGAACAGCTTTCATTTTAACACATAAGAGAACACAGAATGCCAGAGATTTCTTTAGATTTCTCAGACAAAACTGTAAAATGGTAAGCACATTGTCCATATCCCTTTAACACATGCATTTTTGAACTGTAAAACTGTAATTACAAAATTAGAATAATAGGTATATTACTTTTAAATGTTGCAGTTTCAGAAATATAATTAATACATTCATAAGGATAGTTTGTATGTATTTTCCAGCTTTAGATTTATAAGGTTATTTTGAGTAAAGCTTCTACAGCAAGTAACAACTACCAAAACCTGGCCATACAAACCCAATAAAAAAGGTCGTTTAAACATACCAGCATATTTTTAATTTTGCAAAACATATTTATATTATGGACTGTGGTTTTTTTTCAATTTTCCTGATTTTTGATTCTGCTAGTAATTTATTTATAACTACCTGTCTGTTTCTCTTATCTAATGACTTATTGGCATTCACACAGTGAGAAACTTCACGTGTTTTATGATCTTCCAAGCTATGGAAGATCATATTGGTAAGAGTTTAAGTTTTGGCAATACATCTCATACCAAATCCTATGTAAACCTTTCCGGGAAAGAATTGAAAGGGAGGGACAGAGACTGAAGGCCTGGTATGGACTAGAGTTTGCTACTAAGCCTTAGGCACAGAAAAAAATAGGTTACAGACCTTTCTTGTACAACACCATGTAAAGTGGGAGACAACAAAAGAGCCACTCTCTTTTGAATGGAGTAAGAAACATTTCAAAGCTGCAAGTGACATTTTCCAGAGAAATTGCTGAATACATTGCTGCACAGATATAAGGTTAACTTTGAGCCTTCTCCAAATGCCTGTTTATTTTTTCTGAATCTAAACTTGAGGTTTCATAAGCAAGAAAAACACTGAACAAGATTACAGCGCTAGTTGAAAAGAACCTCTTCACCTAAAAGCTGAAGACATTTGACTTGCAAAAAGCAACACATCATGTGACCAATGTGTTCAAATGAAACCCTTGAAATTAGAAAAAGTGAAACACCCAAGCTCAAGCTAAACTAAACTTATCTCTGAAGAGGATCATGAGATCTGATCTAGCTTACCTAAGCATGCTAAGCCCTTTTAGGAGGGATAGATGGAGAATGCCAGTTCTTTCTCCACTAATGAAAGGATGCATCTCTTTCAATAAAGAACATAAAGATTTGCAGATGCTAATAAATTATTTTCCTCTGGCTCTTCTATTGGCAGAAAAAGGTAGTGCATTTAAAGAGGTGGAAAAAATAAGAAAATAGAGAGTGAAAAGATTTCATATTGAAAGAGTAATCTAGATTCTCCTATACTCATGCTAATGAGTGAAAGTTGTGCTATTTAAAGTACACTCCGGCCCCAAAACATAATATTGCTGTATTGAAGATCACCTAAATTTTGGTATCATGTTAATGGTAGATGGCAGACTGTAAATAAATCTCCTGAATGACCTGAGAAGACTACAATGAAAGTAATTTTTTAGTTGTCACGTATGCTGTATCACAAATAGGTATAATTTAGGTGGTAAATTTTTATTTT
>VYZT01010690.1:0-15576 GCA_013400735.1 Pomatostomus ruficeps
GGGGGGGGGGGGGTGTTTGGCCATTAGCCAAGGTTAACCCCACATAGAGGTACAAGTGTACACTTACTGAAGCATTTGAGGATTTCAGGGTCTCATTATCACTGCTCCTAGCTGAAAACAAATCTGCAACATGGGAAGTTAACTATAGCATATTAAACCAAAGCTATTAAAATGAGTGAGTTTAGAAAAAGGTCTGAATATCATGGTTTTGGTTGGATTTGGTCAACTCAGCACACAAACACTCTGTAGTGTACCTTAAGCCCTGCAAAAAAAAAAAAAAGTGTATCTGTAATGATAAATTCATAATTTACCCAAATTCAGGCTTTTCCTTTCCACTGATGTCTTCTAAATAGTGTGCTGAATGTAGGTTCTCCAGCACTACAAGGTCCCTATTTTCCTGAAAAAGTTGATTAAAAGAGTGCTGTGCTGCGTCAAGCAGGGCCTGCCCTGTAGGATGTGTAGGAAGGGCTGCCACTCCTTGGTGGTCTCAGGAACACTGTTTCCCACTGCCAAGCTTCCTGTGGGCCATAGCCCTGGCTGCTACCCTCCCCTGCCCTCTCCCTCCAGCACTGCTGCTATAGGAGCTCTGTTGCCTTTACTCCAGTTGTCTGTTGCAAGATGAGTGCCACAAGGCACTGAAATGAATTCTAAATTTTTTTTTTTAGAATCCACTAGCTAAAGACTTAACCTGCCTTTCTCCAGTATGGGCTGGAACTAAGACAGTGTCTGAACTACATGGTGATTTTTCACAGTAAGAAACCTGGGCAAGAGCCAGACATTTTATTCATCCCATGCCTTGCTTTCTTGGGTAAAATAGCTGGGGACTGTTCCCTGCAGATGTGATGCATCTGACAATAAAAACAGCTTTTCCTGTCTTTCTTCCAGAGAGAGATCACTTAATATTTAGTGATGCCTTGCTATTCAAAATACTAATTAATACAAACTAGGTTCTGTAATTAAAATAGAAATTTGAATTGTCCTGAGGGTTGTTTTTTTTTTCTCTTTAAGTTGAAAAGAAGTAGCTGATACAGCTGCAGAGTAAGCAAAAATGGTTAGCTTTATCTAGCTATTGAAGTGATTTTTGTTTACTGACTGCAGGCCTCCATCTATTACATTCTAGTTTGAAATTGAAAATTTGTATTAAGTGATGTTTCTATTGTAATTAAATACATACTGAAAAGAAGCAATATACCTTTGTTCACCGTGTACTCACCTTTGTGCTCTAAGTCAAAGCATTTTACCCACAGTACTGAGAGTGTGAGTGGTGTAATTCTATACAAGACCCTTTGAGGACCCCAAAGGTAGAAATGGCACCTTTGACATTGTAGTCTTGCAATTTTTGAACTACTAATGAATGGTTGAGCCTACTTCAAAAATGCAAACTATTTATTATTAGAGCACTGAGGCTGATTTCATCTGTATCTGGCTAAGAATTTTTCTGGCTCTGAAATCTTTATGGGGCTGGCCAAGAGTTACTGGACTGATGGCTACTGAGAAGAGCAGAAATGAAGTTCCACCTAACTAGTCATAATTGAGGAGAGACTGAAAGTGTCTGGCTCATAAAATATAACTTAGTAATGATTTTACCAGCTAGTTCTTATTCTAGCAAATAAGATCACTCCTGTTGTGTTTTCATATTAAGTAACAAATTCATGGTCACTTGTTGTTGTGTGTGGACCTGCATACGTCTCCTACTCCTGAAGGAGAGTCTTATTCTGGTATAAAGTGTAATTATATTCTTTCTGAGCTGCAGCAACAAAGAGAACAAGAGTCAGCTCCACTTTGCCTGGAGCAGCAAGGAGCACCAGCCAGAAGTATACTCTTGAGGGAGGTATAACACATGTCCATATGTCACATATGGACGGATATTACTTCAAGTACAAAACCACTGATACAGTCACAGCTCTTGGATGTTTAGCACTTCAGAAAATCAAACAACTTTTTATTTTGCTGCTCAACCAAGACTTTTAAAACCTAATATTGTCACTCATTTTTTCATTCTCATTCTTCAACTTGATCGGCATGATCAAGTACATAAGGTTTTTACACAAAAATGTGTAAATAAATTCAGAAACATTATCTTCATCTGTTGTGTAACCACTTCCTTCTGAGAGGCAAATTCTTGCGTCAGTCTATGCTCTCTGTGGTATGATGGATAAGGTACTCCCACACTAAATCACAATAGTTGGAAGAAATTGAAAAAATTTCTCTTGGGAGAGACATTATATCCAAAAGTCAAGTCTGAGGAAATAGTCTAGTTCCAGCTTCCCTGACATCAAAAGAGATCAGACTATAGTTGAATTATGAAAAATGAGTATTTCTACTTTGGCAGACTGAAAGGTTTTAAAGTCACTTGTTCCACCTCCTATATAAATCAAAATTTTTTGCAGCTTTACCAAAAATACTATTTCTTTGTGGAAATTTTCTATTGTGGAGAAAATGCATTTTCTGTTGACACAAAAGGTGATATATCACCTTTTCAACTAGAAAACATATACCTGCATACACATTTTCTAACTGTATAACTGATATATCCTATGTCTACACACAGAGATCTTGAAATTGTTCATGAGCACATTAACCTTTGAACCCTATATTTCTTCTGATGGCACATACCATCTCTCAGTACAATCGTTGGAGAAAGTCAGATACCTTTGTGAGGTGATTTTGGTTTTATGGAATCATAGGTTCATAGAGTCATTAAGGTTGGAAAAAACCTCAAAAGTCCCTGAGTCCAACCTTTGACCAAACATCACCATATCAACTAAACCACAGCACTATGTGTCAAACTGAGTCATTTGTTGAATACATCTAGGGATGCTTACTCCACCACCTCCCAGGGCAGTCTGTTCCAATGCCTGATAACCCTTTCTGTGAAAAAATTCTTCATGATATCCAGCTTGAACCTCCCCTGGCACACCTTGAGCCCATTTCCCTTCATCCTGTCACTGGCTGCCTGGGAGAGGAGACTGACCCTGGCCACAACCTCCTGTCAGGCACTTGTAGAGTGATAAGGTCTCCCCAGGCCTCTTTTCTGCAGGCTAAACACCCCAAGCTCCCTCAGCTGCTCTTCACGGTACTTGCACTCTAAACCTTTCATCACCTCTTTGTCCTTCTCTGAACTCCAGCATCTCAGTGTCTTTCTTGAAGTGAGGGACCCAGAACTGGACACAGTACTTGAGGTGTGGCCTCACCAGTGCCCAATACAGAGTGACAATCCCTGCCGTGGTCCTGCTGGCCACACCATTGCTGATCCAGGCCAGGATGCCATTGGCCCTCTTGGCCACCTGGGCACACCCTGGCTCATGTTCAGCTGCTGTCACCAGCACCCCCAGCTCCTTTCCAGCCACTCTGCCCCAGCCTGTGGCACTGCCTGGGGTTGTTGTGAACCAAGGGCATGACCAGGCACTGGACCTTGTTGAGCCTCATGCTATTGGCCTCAGCCCCTTGATCCAGCCTGCCCAGAGCCGATCCAGAGCCTTCCTGCCCTCCAGCTGATCAACACTCCTGCAAACAGGATTGGGTCCAATACTGAGCTTTAGGGAACCACACTCATAACTGGCCACCAGCTGGATGTAACCCCACTCATCAGCACTCTCGGGGCCTGGCCACCCAGCCAGTTTTTAAGCCAGTGAAGGGTGCACCTGCGCAAGCCACGGGCTGCCAGCTTTTCCAGGAGAATGTTTTGGGAAACAGTGTCAAAGGCTTTGCTAAAGTGCATGTAGACAACATTCACAGCCTTTCCCTCATCCACTAGGTGTGTCACCTGGTCACAGAAGGTTATGCTGTCAGGATCTGCCTTTCCTACTCCCGTGGTGGCTGGGTCTGAACCCCTGGTTGTCCATTTGTGCCATGTGATTGCACTCAAGATAATCTTTTCTCTAAACTTCCTGGGCACTGAGACACTGACAGACCTGATGATCCTCTATTTTAGGTGAGTTAAGTTGCTCTTGAGTTGACTATCTCTTCCTGTTGCCTCCAAAGGACTTACACCCAGTCCTAGTGTATCCAAACCTAGTTGGAATAAGCCTACATTGATATAAAATTAATTCATCCACATTTGTTCCTTTCTCCACCTCAGGAAAAGAATGAAAACCTGTTAGCTTGTCTTAAGACATATAACTCATCCTGGTTCAGAGGATTCATACTGTAAAGATTTCAAAATTTCCAGTACAGGAGGTTTGTGATTTCAGTTTTCCTTCATAGTGTTCAGAATTAGAATGACCTTTAGCTATAATTAGATTCCCATAGATATGTTTAGATAATTTTCTAAAAGCTGATTGACCAAATATTTAGATGGTGTCACAGACTGGCTTTTAATGCAGAACATTTTATGAGTGATTCTTTACTTTTAAGGAGCTTTAATTAAAATACATCTTTAACCAAATTCCACTACTTAAAATATATATATATGTATACCTGAAATAGTTTCTTTTTCACTCCTGACAGTTATTCTTCTGGGGGGCCACAGGGCAAAAAAATCCCTGACAGAAGCAGTATTTTCTTTGTTGAGGTAATCCTAACAGATTAATTTATTTGGCCATGAAGGTTGTTCTTTATAGAGCACTTTATAAGCAGAGCAAAGAGTGCTTGAAAGTGCATGAAATTTGATTTACATTTTTAGAACAAAGAAACAAATGAAAATGTGACTATTGTCTTTATCTTCCGTGTTATTGTATGTGGTATCCTTCTATAACCTTCTCTTGTAATGATACTTAATAGCTGCCTTTGAGATATTAATGGAAATTGTCACAGGCAAGGGAGATATTATTGCATCTAATGAAGCACAGGAGGACTGAAAGGAAAAAAAGAACAATAAGTGAAATCTGAACAAATAAAAGAATCTAGCTTATTTCTGAAATTTAACCCTTTACATGGATAATTGTCATAAAATCAAGATAAGCTAATACAGTTGCTATTTAACATATTAGTACACTCTTCATGAAAACTTACAGAGCAGTTACAGTACATAGATTTTGGATATAAGAATTTAAGTGTATATGATTTGTCAGCCCTTAACACATCATTATAACAATACTGCTATAAAATATGCCCAATTTTTCATAACGAATACTAAATGAATTCTTTCTGACTGAAGATTATGCCTGTTTCAAATAACTCATAATTAGGAAGATGAATAAAACCATTTTATAAGGAAAAATTATAATTTGAGTAGAAAATACAACTCTTGTTAAAATACAAACATGGGCATCATATTTAAGCATATATCCCACTATCTCTCCACTCATAATGTCTAGAAAAATTACTGTTGCATAGCAAACAATTGTCCTGACCAGCTAAACAAGAAGCATATGAAAGGAAGCTGTAAAATATAAACCAGTATCTTAATAAATATTTTAGCATTTTGTAGCAAGTTTTCCATTCATCATATTTTGGTAATGGAATGTTTGGTGAAAGACAAAAATACCAACCAAAGAGAAGCTATTTCACTTTACAACAACTTGTTCACTACTTGTTTGTCTTACACAGAGAAATTTTTAAAACACTGCTTAGTTTTAGTTAGAAGATATTTTATTTAGACTACATTTTTAAGTAAACCTAAATATATTTAATATTACTTAACTAAATATATTTAGTTAAAAAAAGAATGAATATTACATTAAATCTGCATAAAGCTGTAAGTTTGTTGCATTAATTTTCCATTAATTTCAATTAATGGAAAAATTCATTGAATATATTGAATGCCTGTGTTTTGATATAGTTTTGAAGAAAGTAAAGTCATGGAATTAATCAAAATTATTGACTTAACCCTGAGAAAACCTTTGTTGAAATTATTAATCTGGAAATGATTGTCATTTCTGCAGATAAATCTATGTTTTTCTATATTCTATGTTTGCAATTAAATAGTTCAGAAATGTATGGAAGGTAAAAAAAAGACCCAAAGCCAAGAAAGCAAGAAAAACTGGGTGGGTTTTTTTGTTNGAGGGTGTGTGTGTGTGTGTGTTTTGCTTTGGCTTTTGGGGTTTTTTGGTTTTTTGGGGGGTTTTGGGGGTTTTTTGTGTGTGTGTGTTTTGTTTAGTTTTTTTGTTTTAGTTTTTTGGTTTTGTTTAGGTTTTGTTTGTTTGTTTGTTTTTTTAACCTATGGAATTATTATAGAACAATCAGATCTATTACATCTGGAATGTGCACTTACAATGATTACAAAAAATAGGTAGAACTTCATTAAAACTAGTTCATTTTTTAATATGAAAATAGAAAAACATGTTTACAAACCCAAGCAATATGTGTATATAATGTGTATGTAATTTTGTTTTATACATATAAAAATGTTATAACATGATTTTTATGTATTTTAGTGGAATTGTAATTTTCATCCAACTGGAATTTTAAAATATAAGGAGTCAAAAATCATTACTTAATCAATAAAAAGAAATTATCATGTGATTTTCTGACAAGAATTTTGTTTATGTAATTTTCTGCCTGTTCAAATGTATATATTTAAACATAATATATCCACTAATTAGAGTTAAAGAAATGTCAAACTTGTTCTAATGCTATAATGATGAGACTTATCAGCTGATAATATCAAGTAATAGAAATAAAAATCCAAGGAACAAAGGATGTCATATTATGTAATAAACAGCTGTATATATGCCTGCTGTAGTTATATTTATCTATATGAACACAATCAACTTTCAGAGGCCAATGAGAATGTAGTTGGTTAGGCATGAGTGGGAAGAGCAAAAGTTTAAGAAAATAAAACAAGATAAGAAAGATCTAAACAATATAATACTTTTCTAGATTCCGAGATGATTAATTCAAAATGCTATTATTAAAATCATTAGCTAAAATCACCTTGATTTAAATGTATGCTCAAGAATGCAGCTATTGGATTCCTTCTGAGTCTAGAGGTGATCTGACAT
Source organism: Pomatostomus ruficeps (assembly GCA_013400735.1). Taxonomy (NCBI): domain Eukaryota; kingdom Metazoa; phylum Chordata; class Aves; order Passeriformes; family Timaliidae; genus Pomatostomus; species Pomatostomus ruficeps. The sequence goes on from VYZT01010690.1 coordinate 6,885, forward strand.
TGAAATTACTAAAATAGCCATGCACTTCATTTTACAAGATATTCACTTGCTGTTAGATTCTCAGACAAAAGCAGAGTTTGGCCATTCACACACAGTGCTCTTAGATAAATTGTGCCATGTGTTACTGTACAGAAGTCTGAAATTTCTATGAGAAGTCTTAAGGTGTATGTGTGAAGGGTGAACAGGAAATCCTTAGGGAGTATATATCATGTCTAGAACTTTCATCTACAAAATATGGAGAATTGCAAATCCCAACTACTTATAAACCAAATTATGAAAAAAAAATCCTAATCTATCACACCTTTTGTGACTACTTCAATTTTTTAATCTTTTTCCTGACTTTGAGTCAAGACATTCTCTGCAATTGTTTACTAATGTTTTAAAAGCAACAAGTTTTGAAAAACAAAGATACCCTGAGCAAGCCTGTACTCAGATGATTCCTAAGCCATTCTAGTAAACAGGAATTATAATTTTTACTTGAAATTGTAGCAGGCTAACATTCTCTGTGTAAAGATGGTGACTTGTGAACTGAGCACTTGAAACAAATGTTCCATTTAAATCACCTGTACTATCACAGAAGAAAGAAAAATACATTTTCCAAGGCTTTGGGGGGAGGTAGTTGTTGACTCTAAAATAAGTTACAGAACATTCCCTTCATTTCCAGACTGTTAACGCTTATCCATGGCTTAAGTAAGAATACTTACTTTTTCTCTTCAATTGTGAACATTACAAACAGAGATTAGTGGCCTTTCACTTCAGAGCTGTCAGAGTTAAAGTGACATGAAGCTATTAACATTCTATAGCAAGTGGCCAGAAGCTTCCTCTGAGATTCCTCTGTCTTTTGTGCTTTAGATTTTTTTCCCCTATCTAAAAATCACTAAAACCCTTAGTTTGCACTGTTTTCATAATGATCACCCATTCCATTTTAACTTGAATCAGGCCCTGGCAGAGTGTCTTCCAATTATTGGTGCTCCTTCTCAGCCCCAGATATTATACACTTCAAAAAGTCAGATTATCCCATCTAAGCTACTTTATGATGTTCCTTATGGAAGACTTTGAATGCAATAATTAATAGGCATCAATCATATCTATGCGATGACCAGTTATAAAAGGAAATTAGTATCAGTCATACAACACTCTTGTTGGATTTATACTCCACTGCCTCAGGAGCTCACCAAAAATATCCTATAAGTACATATCTCTAAATAGGATACAAAATTCAAAATATAGGAGAAAAGATGGACAGGAATCTTGATACATCTTGTAGTGTTTATACTCTTATGTTCTGTTACTTCTTTGATACTGCATGGTCTCCTAGCTATTTATAAGATCCCTGAGAAAAATGAGGACCTCTTTCATTTACAGAGTTTTTCAGGACAGCTTCCAGAATATCTGGATAAGATTTAACCTGTCTGAATATTTGCCCATTTTGTAGTAAGCACAAACAGCAATTCACATATTACAGACTTAGAGCAAATGGCCGCTAACCTGTGTGGGCTGGAAAAGATTTTCCACTGTGTGAACTCTGACAGGGAGCATTTTCACTGCTGTGAAGATGTTAGGTGAAACTTTGGGTCACTGAATACACTGAAGTTTTGATAACAAATTTAGGCAGCACCTCACGATGTTTTATGAGTTGGATATTAAAGACCACTTCCTGTAGATATAAATCTTAGGGTTCCTGTCCATTTGCACATCCTTTTGCACTCTTTCACTTATTCCACTCAGATATTTTCACCTTTGAATAAGATTTCTTCTTCTTTTCTAAAAATTTTATACCGAGTATTTCAATTTTATACCAAGCTCTGTTTATATAACTGCTCTCATAAATACTATTAAAGCCATGTAGTTTTTACTTGCACTAGAGCTAAACTTTGTGCTTTTAAAAGACATAAAAATTTTCAAACAGTAACTTCATATATTTTTTTATACATAATGTTACAATGAGAACATAGTGACATTTACAGTAGCAGCTGTAGTGGGAAAATAGAGGAAATACCTTTTTTTCTGTTAAAAACGAAATGGCTCTTTTCAGCTTGCAGAAACAGCTTTTCATGGCCCTTCATAATTCAGGAAATTATGGTTTTGGTTGCTTGAAGGTACCAGATTTTATTGACATTGAGCTAAAATCCTTGACCTTGATCAGCTCTTTGATTTTCCAGTATCTTCCGATGCTGGATATATCAGTAGTCATTTTACTACTTTTAGCTTGCTTTTAAAAAAATAGAATCTGAAAAAACCTTTTTAAAACACGAACAAGCATGCAATTGGAGTCTTGTCTTTAAAGTTTAAAATTCTTTAAATACAAAGGAGTTGACTTTTACTGTGCAGAAATAATAATGGTCATGCTTACTTACACTTTTAAAAAATGCTGGAATCAATTCAACTGAATTTAACACAGAAAGACAAATCTATTCTAGCTAGTTAATTCATATAAACCTCACAGAAGGTGTTATCACACTTACTTTATAAATGAGGAGAGAGATATGGAGATGAAAGCTTAACATAAAAACTGAGATAAAGCTCAATCCTTATCATAAAAGACCCCACCAATGAATGGATTTGGATGCTACAATCTCATACCATGATATATTTGTAAAATTTAAAAAAAAGTGTGGTTAAAACATGATTGTAAAAAAGCAAGACCAGCAACCACTTTGTTAAAGAATATACAGAGCTTTTAATTTTAAATGAAAGAGGTCACAGCTTTTTATATACATGCGGAAACTGCTGTCATAATTTTGAATTACCTCTATAGACAGTTTCACTGACATTGGGATAAAGTTTTAAAATTATTTGAAATTATTTAAAATACATTCTAAACTTGAAAACACTTTGAATAAAAAGAAAGACCCTCACCTCCCACAAACCTCTTGGGTTGATTTAACTGAAGTAGAAGAGATATCCAAGCACAGCAGAATATGATTCACATGAAACCTCAAGAGTCAGAAACAGAATGACATTACCTCCTTCTAAAGCGGTGGGGAAAGAAAGCAAGAAAAACAACAACCCTCTCCATAAATTATCATCTCTGATTACAGAAAAAAAAAGAAAGAGGAAAGCATGGAGCATGTTGCAGTGTAAGGAGCAGTACCTGAACGCTGCACTTCCCCGCACATGGCCTCATCCTGTACATAGTGAAATCAGTAACAAGGGTTCTTCTTGACTTGAGTGGATTCAAGATTGAGTTTATTGGCACTGTGCCCAAGAGGCATCATTGAAACTGTAAGAGCAAGGCCAGAGACTCCAGTGGGAATCCGTGCATTGAGTGAAGCATGTCCTTAAGCAGATATCTGAGTCCCATAAAGTCAACAGATTTAAATATATACTTTAAACCGAGAACATGCTTTATTGAATCCTGGCCTTTGGCAATTATTTGAGACATCAAGTTTTACTTACTTTACAACTAAGCTGCTAAAACATTTTGTAAAGAAAAAAAAAGCCAGTGATAATTTTTATTGATGTTTTTACATGAAAAAAAGAACTCCTAAAAGTATTATTAATTGATAAAATGACAAGGACATACTTAGTTTTCTGGTAATAAGGATTTGTTCTTGTCATTGTTGGAAACGTAGCTGTATCAAATAAATTAAAAAAAAAAAAAGAAAAGAAAAAAGCAGGCTTAAACAAGTTCTACAATATAAATTGTCCTTGCTAATAAAGCTATAGTTTTAGAGATGCCCGTTCTATAACAAATGAAGAGCATCCTCACAGGCACTTGCAGAAACCAGAAAAGCTGTGAACTTTGTTTTGCAGAAAATGGAGGGAAAGAAGTTTCTTTAAATATGGATACTGCAATTATGAAAAGTTTTCAGGAATTTTGGCACTGTAGAAATATGTAAAGGCAACTGGATTTGATAGATATTCAGGATCTTATAAAACCAGAATATTTATCAAGATGAATTGCAGTGATTCAAGACCTTCATTTTTAATATGAGTTTTAAAAGGATTTATACAGGCATATGTGTAGAGATAGGTCGATATACGGGGATAAAGATATATACTGGTTTTTTAGCCATAGATATATACTTTTATTTTTAATTTTAGGTATAATTTAGAAAGACATAACAGTCCTTACTTTGGTACAGCTGGTTGAATTCTTCACTCTCAATTTATTAGCTAGGGTGTTTATACTCGATCTTTTCCCAATCACTTGCAAAATGAACTTCAGTTACATTAATGTGTTTGATAACTGTGAAGACTGAAAAATCAGTCTACTTTTACAAAATTTGTAGCTAAAAAGGATCAAACTAAACTTAACTATGAAATCTTCCTCACTGTTTTTTAAAAAATTATTTCCAATTAGGTTTTTGAGATGCATAAATATGAGTGTAAATAATCAGTTCTTCTTTTGAACTGATTTAACCAATACTTTCCCGAACTCCCCTGACATCATAAAATACAAAATATATTTAGAGAAAATTACTTCTGGTCATTCTTTTTTACAATTTACATGTATTTTAAGAGTATTCTAGGGAGGTACTGAGAACAGAAGTTGCTTGTTAATGTGAAAGTGAGAGCTTTTTTTTTTCTTTGTTTCAGTGTTCTTCCTTTACTAAGCAAAGCTGTTTATTGTCCCCAAGAAGGGACATAATGATTTGCTTAAAAAAGAGTGTACACTAATCCCTTTTTCTACAACATCCTTAAGTAATTTATAAGTGCTTATTTCAAACTGAGGAGTTTGACAGTGCCCCTAGTGAATCTTGATATACATGCCTTACAATTCATACACAAATGATACTACATGAAATATTCATTAGGAATACTCTAAATTATGTACCAAACAACGAGGGGACTGTCATTGTCACACTTTTCGTCTGGAAAATATCCCAGCGGGCACAATGAATTCACTTATATCTCACAAAGAGTTTCCCAACATGTTTCAATTATTTATCTTATGGCTACAATCTTCCATGTGCACATTCGTGTTTTTGTTTTTCAGGCTTTTCTGAAACACACTCCCATAGTCAGTCAGTAAAATGCGTAAAACCTATAAAGAAAAGCAATAGCTTACACTTAACTAGAGAGAAATACATTTCAAAGCAGTTTGTGTGTTTAGACTGCTTTGATATCTGGTCACAGCATAAACAGAGTAGACTTCAAGAAGAAATTGTTAAGTGTTTTTAAAACCTTCAGAAGATTTCCCCATTAATTTAAAGTGAAACATAGAAGTAAGAATGCTGGAAAATGGATCTCTACCACATTTACAACAGGCAGACATCCTATAATGATAAGAAGCAACAGGTCTGTCATGTGATGAGATGAATGGTGTCATCTTCTTAAAAGGCAGACGAGGAGCACATGGTACTTCCTTGACACATGATGCCAAATGACACTTATCACTTAAAATAAGTAGCTAGAATTCTCAGACATAATAGATCCATTTGGAAAGTGAACAGAACAATGCTAACTTCTTCAAAATATTTAACATCTTCTGACATGTCACATTTCATTATTCATTAATATAAACTGGCATAAACTTGGGTTTTTAAAGTAAATTTAATGCAAACTTAAATTCTTCTACCCACACTTTTTAGTGCCTTAAGCTACCTTTAAAGCAGGGATGGCCTGCAGATACATTACGGAGGCACTGAAGATCCCGTACAATAGAACGGTGAAGGCCTGTAAGAATAAGGTTTAATAATTTACATTTCTCTTAATCCAATGTTATACAAAAATAATGTGTAGGTAAGGACACAAGGCCAGGTCTGAACCTGTGTAGGCTGATGACAAAGCTAAGGAGAGAATACAGACTATGACATTATAATACTTAAAAAAAATACTTTTTTCATTCTTTGCTTTACCAAGGGTTCCAGGGGAAGTGTTGGCTTAAATGGTCCCCCCCTCCACAATTTGGTTAGGCACCCCTGCTACTGCTTCATAGCTGGTTGTCCTCACCATTGATACAACTGCAAGGATGCTGTGTAAGTACATCAGGATTTAAAAAAACTTGTCCATTTTCAGTGAAGGAGAAGGACACGTCTAACCAGGGATATCTTCCCAGTTCGACACCATGGATAGAAGTTCAGGCACCACAATTTGGGTGAAAAACATAAAAATGGAGTAGCCAGAGACAGTGAAATGGGAAGTGCCTTCCACAGAGGTTATATAATCTTTCTTTTCCCAAAATCGCTTCTTCTTGCTAGCAACAGGAGTATCCATTTGTAAGAGTAAAGGCTTCTAGATTTTATTTAGCCACAGGTATTAACATTAAGTTTTGGCAATGGTGGAGAAAGCCATACTTTTCAGATATTGAAAGTGATGAAAAATAAAACTTTCTTATGTAATTTATCCTTCTATAGTTTCAACAACATTGGAGGATATATTTTCTTTGATATATGAAAATACCCTCCTTGTAAAAAGACCTTAATTCTTGTGTTTTTAAGAACAAGTTTATTATTTCTCCTTTTCTACAAAGAGAAAACAATGGTACAAAGAGAAAAAAATCTAAATGATACATTTTTATTTTCCTTATTGCAACTACTAGTTCTCTAAACTCGGAACTAGTATGAAAAATGAACTCTTTCATTTTATTACTCTTGCTAACAATTAAATTAGTTTTAAAAGCACTAGCCACAAATAGAATACTACAGGGAGCTGTAGAAACATATAAGAAAAAATAATAATAAAAATCCCCTAAATCCAAAGTCTATAGAAGCCTTAGTTAGCTTAATCCATTTTAAAAAAATCTAAAAATAAATTATGTTAATATATCTGTGTGACTGTTAACCTTTTGTGATTTGTAGACTCTTGAATGTTTAAATATCCCTAAAGAAAATCACATATACAAACCCCTTTGCCAACTTTTGTGAATATTTTAAAGTAATATATTTATAGAGAGAAAAAAATTGAAAACTTTGAGTTTAATGATATTGGCATTTTCTTTCCAAAAGCTTTTCATGCTGAATAAAATACATTTCTAGTAAGAGACACTGCTGCGTACAATAGGCGACAGACTATATAATTTATTTCTAAGATCTAGTTGAAAAAATATAACATTTCATTAACAAACTCTTTGTATTTGCAGATTTGCTCTTTTAAACACTACTTCTACCCTCATTTTATATCCCTGTTAGGAAGATGTGATGTCTGAAGAAGGTAAGTGATATAGAAAAGGTTTTATTGTCTCTTTCCATACTTCCTTTTTTAAAAAACTAATTACTCCCTCTCATAGCATCCTGGGCAAAGCACCTTGGCATTGTATGTTTACTAGAAAGAAGGGGGGAAAAGTCCAAAACTATCAATACATGCTATTAAATTTCAGGTGGAAATTCTCCCCTTTATGTAACACTTTACCGCTTAACACACATTGTGGCTATTGACCAGTTTATCTAAGTTTAAGATTAAAGCTATGCTATAACTTGACACGTTTACTCTTAAAAAACTGTTTTCTAGATTATTGAAGCCTGCAAAAATAAGACTGTAATGCAGATGATGTGTGTTTTTCTTAGGTAAAACAATGTTAAGAATAAAATTGTGGATTTTTTTTGTTTGTTTTTTTATTTTTTTAGGAAATAGCTAATTATTTAATGTTAGATTGGATTAGTGGGTATGTGCATATAAAACTATTAGTTTATATGCACAACCCTCTGCTATAAACTCCACCGACTTTCAGCAACCGATGACAAATTATTCCAGGATCTGTAACCATTTCTGTCACTGATTTCTTATGAAACTTTGTAGAAGTGAGCAGGCTTTGATATAAGGATTTAAGTCATCGTTTAGTCTGGTAGTTGATGTTTTTTTCCGCTGACAGAGGGGATTGTGGTCTACAGCATTCATTTGTAGCCCTTTGAGGAGTTCTAAACAACAGGCATCTGGGTGGCTTCTGGCCAGCCCTACTTTAATTTGGTGACAGTGTCAGCTTAGGCAGTGACTGCTGCCATTCATTTCTGGACCCGTTTCACCTGTTATTACAGCAGGAAAAATATTTGTGAATTTGCACAGCAGATTGTTAGACTGGTCCAGTTTTGATTTTGAATTCTGTTTCTCTAGTTTCCCAGTGGTTTTCACAAAACTTCTGCCACTCAGAAGTACAGTTAGTCATGTTTCTCAGGGTGACTGCTGATTAAAGTGATTATGTGACAAATTTCTATTTTAATGGAAAGTGCCATTCAACTAGCCCACAAAAATTCTTCCAACTCTGTTAGTGGAGCACTTCTGGGTCCATCAGGGGACATGAACTTAGAGACAAGACAAGTAACTGATTTATTTTGAATATCCATTTCTTAAAATATTAGAATCCTAGAATAGTTTGGGTTGAAAGGAATGTTCATCTAAACTATCTAGTTTCAACTCCCCATGCCATTGGTAGGGATGCCATTCATTAGATCAGGTTGCTCAGGGTCCCTTACAACCTGGCCTTGAACATTTCCAGGAACTGGGCATCCACAGCTTCTCTGGTGAACCTGTTCCAGTGCCTCATCAACGTCTGAGTAAAGAATTTCTCTCTAACATCTAACACACCCTCTTTCAGTTTAAAATCACTGCCCCTTCTCCTCTCACTATCTGACAGGATAGAAAGTCCCTCTCCCTCTTTTTTTTTATAAGCTCCTTTAAGGTAATGAAAGACTGCAATGAGGTTTCCTTGCAAGCTTCTCTTTTCCAGGATGGACAACCTCAGCTTTCTTAGCCTGTCTTCATAGGAGAGATGCTCCAGGCCTCTGATCATCTTTGTGGTCCCTTCTCTGGA
>VYZT01010699.1:0-14424 GCA_013400735.1 Pomatostomus ruficeps
GGTAAAAAGTCATGGATAGGAGGCAAAAAATGCCGGAATGCCTCCCCTGCTCCTGAAGGCCAGGCAGTAGGGCGATTCCCATGTGCCAGGACACACTGCCCGTCCCCGCAGGACAGGACATCCCTGCCATACCCAGCGCCCACCTTGGCCCTCCTGAACCCCAAAATGTAAAGCTGAGAGGGTGAAGCTGGAGCTGTGGAGCCCAGGGGTGGCAGCGGGCGAGTGGATGCCCCTGCCTGGCTGAATTTGGCCAGCTGGAGGCTCTGGGGGTGCTGCTGCTCCTTCTCTGCTCACCCAGCCAGGGCAGGTGGCTCCCGAGCCATGTCCCAGCGCAGGCCGTGGGCGTCACGCGGGGCGGGGAGCGCGTCGGGGCTGTCAAAATATTCCCCTGCTCCTCAGGCGCGGAACGTGCCCCGTGTTTCTGGTGCTGAAAAGGAATTTCCGCGGTGTTCTGGTACATGGTCGGTGGTGGAGCCGTGAGTGACAGCTGTTGTATGACTGCGGGAGGGGAGTGACGGCTCCCTAATGATAACATGTCACCGCCTGTCTCGCGGCTGCTCTTCTCCTCCAGCTGCATTTTTCTTCTGCCGCCGCCTCAGTTGCTGCGCACCTCGCTGTGGAGCGTGTGCTGAGAGCAGGGAAAATGTTCTGAATGCTTCCACTTCTTAAAAATAACACGGAAAAATTTTCTGCCCCTTCACTCCTGAGGCTCCTCCTGGAGCGCTGTGTCCGGGTCTGGTGCCCCCAGTGAAGGAAGGACACGATCATGTCTGATGGTTTTTGTCTTTTCTTTTTATCCCCTTTTTATTCATTTTTATCCCCTTTCCCTTTCCCTGTTCCCGTCACAAACACTCCCTGTCCCTCAGCCCTACATGTGGAGAACCCTTGGGGGCTGAGATTGAGCTCAGCTTGGGGCTTCTCTGAGGGGAGCAGACGGAACATCCCGAGTGTCTCCAAAGCAGAGGCTCCAGCCCTGCCCGGAGCCTCCTCTCTGGAACAGGTTTGTTCAGCTGGGCTGGAGTCTCCCTTGGGGGGGTCATTAGAATGGGGGACAGTTCCCTCATTGGTTCCGTTTCTCACTGGGGATTTGAGGTCGATCTGCTCATTGCTGAGCTCCATCCAATTGGATCCGCGTTGGACCCGGGGGTGCTGCTCGGCTGTTCCCACCTGGGCCGGGTTGTGTCCCTGGGATCCCATGAACCCAAGGGAATGCCCTTTGCCCTGCGCTGCTGGGGCTGCCACGGGTTTGTACCGGCCCTTGAGGCATCGCTGAAGTGTTGGAGCGGGTTCAGAGGAGGCCACGAGGTCGCTCAGGATGAGAGAGTTGGGGCTGGGCACCTGGAGAAGAGGACTGGATGAATTTCAGGTCCTTTCCAACCCAAACCATTCCAGAATTCCATGGAGCTGTCACAGCAGATGCCCCATGAGGTAACTTGTCCTTTTTCACTTTAGGATGCTTCGTATCCCCACATCCCAGCCAGCTTTCCTCGGAGCTGCTGCTCAGTTAAGGGTCAGGAATTCAGGGAATGAACTCGGGTCTCCTGCCAGTTCAATCTCTTACGTGACTGCTGTGGCTTTTCCCTGATAAATCTGGAAAATAAATCTATGAATGGCTGAATGCTGTGGGAGAAGGAGCCTGTGAAGCCCATCAAGGTGTCCGTCTGTCCTGCTGGGCCACCACAAGCCCCCTCCCTGCCGTGCTTCAGCTGTGACCTCACACCTCCAGCCTTTGCAGGGCAGCTTGTCACGAAAATCTAATGAGAAGTGACCAAAAAACCCAGAAAAAAAGTCTTTTTACATGCGCTTTAAGGAATTACAGCAGTGACGAGCGTGGTTAACCTAGATTTGAATTCCCCTGCTGGGGAGAGTTCCTTGCCCAGGCAGAAGGCCCAGAAGGGTCATGCATCATTTACAACCCCAGGATCCAAACCGGGGAGTGGAAACGCAGGTTTGGGATCCTCAGCTCAGTGGGAGCCCCTGTTCTGTGCGGGGACAAACCCAGCTGCTGAACCGCTTCTGGCAAGGACACAGGGCTCCGATCCCCCGCTGCCTCCTGTCCCCGTGGCACCTCCCAGCTGAGCTCTGCACGGCCCCTCTGAGCACCTCCGAGCCGTGTCTGGGGGATTTGGACAGGTTTTGGGGTCCCCAAGGCATATCCGTGGGATTTTGACAGGTTTTGGCGTCCCCAAGCTGTATCTGTGAGATTTTACAAGTTTTAGGGTCCCCAAGCCGTATCTGAGGGATTTTGACACGTTTTGGAGTCCCCAGGCTGTATCTGTGGGATTTTGACAGGTTTTGAGGTCCTCTAACTATATCTGAGGGATTTTGACAGGTTTTGGGGTCCCCTAAAGCCACCCAACAGGGACAACGTCCCTCTGGTCGCTGCTGAATTCCTGTTTGTCTGTGAGGGCGGTGCTGCTGCTGCTCGGGGTGAAAGTGTTCGAATTCTGGGCTGTTTTAAAGAAAATCCTGAAATATCTGGAGCCAGGGAGGAGCAGCAGCACCAACGGGTGTCTGGTGTTTTCTGGGATCGCGTGGAGCCAGACTGGGGCTCCTGGAGCTGAGAATTCGCTGAGCATCCCAGAGGGTCCCCGGCAGCGGGGCTGAGCTGCGGGAGCTGGAGCCGGGTTTATCAGAGTCCTGAGGGGAGAAATTCCCACTGGGATCTGCTCCTGCAAGGGGATCCCAGAGCCCTCTTCACCTTGGGATTTTGGAGATTTGAGGCACGTGTCTTGGGCACTTTTGGAGCAGGATTTGATTTTGAAAGCTTTTATCACAATGACCTTTTAGAACCACTTGAATGTGCTGTGGGATTCCCTCATTTTTATGGGATCCCTTGTTTTTATGGGATTCCTTGTCTTTATGGGATTCCTTGTTTTTCTGAGCTGGACAACAGGTCAGCAGGATTTCTCCTGGACAATCCACCTTTGTCTCCCAGAAGGGATTTTCATGTTGCCTCAGGTTTAAAAGCGTAAAAGTACAGGAAGGGACGTTGTTTCAGCTCCCCATTTCTGCTCCGATTTAGGCAGCTGTGAGAAAAACCCAGAAATTAGAAATTCCTTTCCCCCTTGCTGCTGAATTTGGGCTGGAATCCACCTGTTTGCAGCGATTCCACAAGAACTCTGCACAGCACAGGCTTTGTTTTGTAGAATACACATCCCTGTCCCACTGACAGGAATAGTTTGATGCCCTAAAAGTTGTTTTTTTCTCGGGATTGACGCATTTCCCTTCATCCTCTTCCTGCTGGGTGATGCCACTCGCACAGGGCGAGGTTTTCAGGCTTTTTTCCCTCTGGAATAATCGAAATCTGGACCAGCTGGGCTGGGAGAAGGGCAGGGCTGCTCGGGGCAGGGCTGAGGAGCCGCAGCCACAGGAGGTCAGTGTTGCACTGCGGAAACTGCGGCGAAAATCAGCGTGGCCTTGGAGGAAAACTTGACCCGGGAGGGAGGTTCAGCCCTCGGGGGCACTGCTGGGGTTTGCCACGCTGAGCTCGGCGGGGCCGGTGAGGGGAAAGGAGGTGTGCAAACACCAGAGATTGTGATGGGTGTTTCAAACCCTGATGTGTTCAAACCCCGGTGATGAAGGAGATGTTCAAACCCCAGAGCTGGTGAGGGAGGTGTTCAAACCCCAGTGATGAAGGACATGTTCAAATCCCAGTGCAGGGGAAGGATGTTTCAAACCCCAGAGCTGGTGAGGGAGGTGTTCAAACCCCATTAATGAGGGAGGTGTTCAAACCCCGATGTGTTCAAACCCCAGTGATGAGGGATGTGTTCAGACCCCTGTTCCAGGGAAGGAGGTGTTCAAACCCCAGTGATGGTGAGGGATGTTTCAAACCCCAGTGATGCTGAGGGAGGTTTCAAACCCCAGTGATGCTGAGGGAGGTTTCAAACCCCAGTGATGCTGAGGGAGGTTTCAAACCCCAGTGATGCTGAGGGAGGTTTCAAACCCCAGTGATGCTGAGGGAGGTTTCAAACCCCAGTGATGCTGAGGGAGGTTTCAAACCCCAGTGATGCTGAGGGAGGTTTCAAACCCCAGTGATGCTGAGGGAGGTTTCAAACCCCAGTGATGCTGAGGGAGGTTTCAAACCCCAGTGATGCTGAGGGAGGTTTCAAACCCCAGTGATGCTGAGGGAGGTTTCAAACCCCAGTGATGCTGAGGGAGGTTTCAAACCCCAGTGATGCTGAGGGAGGTTTCAAACCCCAGTGATGCTGAGGGAGGTTTCAAACCCCAGTGATGCTGAGGGAGGTTTCAAACCCCAGTGATGCTGAGGGAGGTTTCAAACCCCAGTGATGCTGAGGGAGGTTTCAAACCCCAGCACTGGGGAAGGTGTTCAAACCCCAGTGATGAAGGATGTGTTCCAACCCCAGAGCTGTTGAAGGCAGTGTTCAAACCCCGATGTGTTCAAACCCCGATGTGTTCAAACCCCGATGTGTTCAAACCCCAGTGGTGGTGACAGAGGTGTTCAAACAGCAGAGATTGTGAAGGATGTTTCAAACCCCAGAGCTGGTGGGGAAGGTGTTGAAACCCCAATGTGTTCAAACCCCAGATCTGGTGAAGGATGTGTTCAAACCCCATTAATGAAGGATGTGATCAAACCCCGACGTGTTCAAACCCCAGATCTGGTGAAGGAGGTGTTTAAACCCCAGTGCTGGTGAAGGATGTGTTCAAACCCCATTAATGAGGGAGGTGTTCAAACCCCAGGGATGAAGGATGTTTCAAACGCCGGTGGTGAGGGAGGTGTTCAAACCCCATTAATGAGGGAGGTGTTCAAACTCCGATGTGTTCAAACCCCACTGATGAGGGATGTTTCAAACCCCGGTGCTGGTGTGGGAGGTGCTGCTGGAAGGAGCGGGGTTTGTCCCAGGTGCGGAAGGGCAATGGCAGCAGGAGCTCAGCGCGGATTTCACGCCTTAAGGAGCTCAGCGCGGACTTCACGCCTTGAGGAGCCGGGAGCTGCAGGTTTCCCCTCCAAACGCTGGCCCTGCCGTTGGCCCCGGTGTCCCCTGGCAGCTGGAGCTCCTCACCCTGCGCCCGGCACCCGGCGCAGGTGGGCGGCTCGCCGGCAGCTCCGCTCCACTTATCAAGGCTTGAAAAGCCCTTCCATGGCTGATCCCAGCCCCTCCTGCCGCGATGCCTCCCTGCAGGGTGGTCCGGGGGCAGGTTGGAGCAGGGATGCTCGCACGGCTGCTGGCGGGGCTGGCTGCTGAGAGGGGATTTGCATTCCAGGAGATTCCAGGGGCTGTGGCCGTGTCCAGGCGCTGTCTTCCCCCGGGCTCTGCAGCGCGTTCCAAGGCCCATTCCCGGGGAGCTGGCGGCTGTTTGGTGTGGTGGTGGCAGCGCTTTTAGAGAATGGCTGGGCCAGTGACAGAAGTGAAACTCGAATATTCTCCAGTAGGCTCTGTGGTTCCTTCATTAAAAACAGACAGATAAACAAACAAATTACAGCCCATTGTGGGCATGTCCTTCAGTGCCTCTTCAAACAGCTTTTTGCTGCTTTAAAAAGCCTTAAATAAGGACACAGCCTCCCCAGTCTTGGCCATAAACTGCTGGCTCTAAGCTTTCCCTGTGCCTCTGGATCCGTTGTCTTTGCTGCCTTGGAAGTGTCTGATGGGAGCTTTTCATTCGCTCGGCTTTTCCTGGTGAGAGGCTTCAGAAGGAGATTCCTCGTGTGCAGCCTTTGATGTCGCACCACAAAGCATCTCCCCCTTTTTCCCAAATGCTCTGCCGAACCCCCACTAAAAACAAAAAAAACACACAAAGAAAGAGAAAAGAGAGGGGTTTCACGCAGCCAGGCCGGGAGGAAGTGGGGTGACCCATGGCAGTGGTTTTTGTGTCCCTCACAAAGGCCCCGGTGCTGCGGGGATGGGCTCGGCCTGAAGATCTGCGCTCATTCGGGCAGGGCTGGGCTGGCTCTGCGGGCTGCGAGGCGTCACGTGGAACGCGCTGGGAGAATCCAGCCTGAACTTTTCCAGATAAATACCTGCTCGGCTTCCTCTGGCTCCGAGGGGCTTGGCAGAGAGCTCCTGATTCCGGGATTCTCTGCTCCCCGTGCCTCACTCCTCTGCGTTCGGGCACCTGGGATCGCTGCCCCTCTGAAAGCAGAGGGAAAACCTCTGCCTGCAGCACAGATTGACACAAATCTCCCCATTCCCCACTCCCTGGCTCTGATTTTGGCTGCCTGAGGGGTTTTGGGGGCTGTTTGGTTTGGACCAGAGCAGGTGCCGTGGGTGCAGCCCGGCAGCGCTCAGCCCGGCTTTGTTCCGAGGGTCTTTTTGCAGAGCAGAACCCCGTGCGCTGACCCTTTTCAGGAGCGTCTGATGCGCTCACCGTGATTAGAGAGAGTCGGGGAAGTTAAAAATAACCTGTGGAGGAGGCATTCTAATGAGCAATTATCATTCCTTTCCATTGACTTTTTGCAGCGAGGCTCTCCATGTGTTTCGTCTTCTCCAAAGGACGTGCCAGATGTTAGAGTGAGTGACTTGTTAAGTCCCTGAATTCATTTCTCGCTGGTGTTCTGAACCATTGTCAGGTTCTCTCTCTCTCTTTTTTATTTTTTTTTTTTTTTGTAACTATTAAAATAATTGGGCCCCGAACATCCTGACCTGATAACGCGAAAGAATCTCGGCTGGCTTTCCTGAGGGTCAGGATTTGTGAATAGGAAACTCGGGGAGGCTTTGCCGGAACAAAGAAATGTTTCTGCATGCAAAGATCTTCAATAAGTTAATCTGAGGTGGAATCATCTGGCTTCAGAAATCGTGCCTCCTGGCAAAATCTGACTTCTGCATTTCAACATCCTGAACTTTAGTCTTCAAGGAAGCTTTTGTGCTCGTGGGGCTCTGCTTCCCTCCCCAAAGAGAGAGCTCTTTAGAAATGATTGACGACGAGGCCGCTTCCACCTTTGCCAGATTTTCGTGCGGGGAGGGGGGAAAAAGCGACGAGGAAAAGCAAAAGTCCCTTTACAAAGCCGCCCCCCGAGCCTGTTCCCTCGCAGGAATCTTAATTGGATTAAAATCCAAATCTGTATATTGTGATTTTGCATGCCATGGATCCCACCCTCTTGTTTTTAGGTGCATTGGCCGAACTCAGTGAAGTGCACGGTCAATGTTTGAGCTCTGCCTTTGGTGTCCCTCGGTTGGAGCTCATTAAGCATTCGGGGAATAATAATTCTGGGACTTGAACTTTGATCTGAGGAATCTGGGAAAGAAAGGGCCGGAAATTGCAGCAGCCTGATTAGCTACCCCAAGTTGATCAACTTTTCTGCCAGATGCAGGCAGAGCTCCCAGAGGCTCCGAGACAATGGTGGGGGTGAGGCAGAGCCGCCGCGGCCGTGTTGTGTCTGCGCTCCCATCACATCCCATTACTGTCTGCCAGGCAGATGGCACTTTGAACCCCGCCACAGCCAGCCACAGCCTTTGTCCAAAGCATCGACTTGGCAAATTAAAAAAAAAAAAATTATTTAATTAATAAAAAAACCTTAAGTGTTTGCTGATTTTCACACATTTGCGAGTTGTGCGGTTGCGTTAGGGCTGGAAACGTGGAATGATCTTGAGAAAAACTTTCCCTCAGAGCTTTGCCTGAGCTTTTCCTGACTTGGAATTTGTGGGAATTTTATTGGGACACTGAATTACAGAGGCAAGGCTGGGATAGGCTGTGGGGTTTTACATGAGCAATACTTTACTCCCTGGGAGGAAATTTAGGTCGGGGTATAAAACCTAAAACGCTTAATTTGGAACGAGGCGGGGGGTGTGGTGTATTTTCATTTCCCCCAAAACTATGGGGAGAATCCCAGCTGGAATTCCAGTTGTGACAACCTAAACTCAGTGAGGAAGCAGCTCTGAGCTCTGCTGTGTCTGACTGGGATTTTCTGACCTTGGCAGCCGAAAACTCCCGGCTGTAACTGAGACAGGAGTGGAATGAAGCTGCTCCTCCCAGAGCAGAGCTGGAGCCTTGGAGCTCTTCCTCCTTGGAAAAGAGGCCAGAATACCTCGATTAGACTGAAATATTGACCCCCCCATGGCTGGAAATTCCTGACTGTTGTCGCCTTCCCTCCAAACTTTGCACACTTTCGGTTTCTGTCAAGAGACGCATCAAATGTCTCCCTCGATATCCAAGGGAAATAAATATCCACAAGCTCAGTGCCATGTTTCTGGAGGCTTGGCCAGCTGGCAGAGCACGAATAGGATGTGGAGCTTTTCCAGAAGGGCTTCTGATGAAGGGAATTTTTTTTTTTTCTTCTTGTTCCTGCTAGAAATCAAACACTAAATATTGTAGCTGAAAACCCAAATGATTTCGGTTCCAGCAGCGAGACATCCTGGTGCCTTGTCGCTGCTCGATCCATCCTCGGTCCCTCTTGCTGTCTCAGGCGTGGGGTGATGCAGTGCTCAGGATGTTTTCCAGGAGGAAAAATCCCCGTCAGAGCAAATCAGACCGTTTTAAAGAAAGTTTCCTTCCCGAGCGAAGCGGCGTGAGGCGATTTTGGCAGGCTCCCGTTGCAGCCGCCCCGTGCTGTGGTTGTGTGCAGCACCAGGAGCTGCTTTAACGTGAATTTTGGAGGTTCCGTGTTGAGCGGCGGGGGCTCGGTTTCGGTGCAGGAGAGGTGGCTCCTGTCAGGGCGCCAGGCGTTCTGTCAGCTCCCATGTTCCCCGGCCCGTACAAAGCCGAGCTCCGCTCCCGGGCGCGCTGACGGAGGAAGCTGACACCATTCCAACATCTTGTTCATATCCTGAAGTCTTTTAATTTCCCCTGGCTGCTGCTGCTGCTGCTGCTGCAACAGCACCGTTGCACCGAGTAAGTTAATCACAACCGAATATTTGCTGAGTATGAAGCCTCAAACTCCAAGCTCCACGTGTGCCTTGGAGAAAACTCCTCCAGCGGGGGTGGTTTGTCTTGATTTTTTTTCCCGCTCCGTGGGTGAAACGGTGACAAGAACCTCTGCTATTGTTGCTGGGAAAAGCGGCTTCCTGCGATATAAAGGAATTTTTTGAAATAGGAAACATATGGCTGGGCCCTAACAACAGAGTAATACTCAGGTGCTGGTGGCATATGCCTCCAGTCCTGCCGCAGGAAGCTGCCGTGGAAATCTGGTGGCAGAGGCTGGTCCGTGCTGATTTTCAGGAAGTGGGGCAGGGAGATGGAATCTGAGCCTGAAATCGGGAATAAATCCATTTACATTTTTAATTTCTTCGCTGTCCCTGCTTGAGGAGCCTCTGCCCTGCGTCCCCTGGCAGCTGCAACAAACAAATCCTGGAGGGGTGCTCAGAAAAACCCCGATAATTTCATCATGAGAGCCCCTCTGATGGGTTGGTGTCTCCCATGAGGAGTGACAGGAAAAGAAGGAATCACTCCAAAATGAAAATTAGGAGGTTTAGGTTGGATATTGGGAAAAAAAAATCCATAATGTGGGTGTGGTGAGGCCCTGGCACAGGTTGCCTGGAGAAGTTGGGGCTGCTCCATCCCTGGAAGGGTTTCCTGCCTCTTCCGTGGCTTTTTGGGAGCTCCAAGAGCTGCTGGGCTCATTATTCCTTCCAAGTTACCTCGTGGTTCTCAATTTACTCCAGCCAGGGCCTGGGCTGAACCTCAGCTGGGGATTTCATTTTTATCCTCCGCTGCTGGAATTTCTGCTTCTAATAATCAATAATGTTTACCTTTCTCGCCTTTGCGAGCCAAACTTTTTATTCCTCCTGGGTTCTGGCTGAAAACTTGGGTTTTTATTTAATAATTGAAGTGGTGCTCATCATAGGCCAGGTATTGGGGTTGGTTCTTGGGCTGGGTTTGCAGCCCGAAGTGGGGTTGGTGAGCGGGAGCTGATGGGGATTTGGGGATTTGCCATCCCAGGGACTGGTGTGGGAATCAGCCAAGCCACCAAAATTCTCGGTGGTTTTATTTTCCTCCGCAGAATCTTGCGTTTAGGGCTGCTCAGAGCGCTGCAAACCCCCCTTTCCCCCATCCCTGCCTTCGTTACTGCTCCCAATTAGTGCTCCCACACCTGCAGCTTCTTCATCTGCAAACAGCCACGGCTTTAACCCTTTGGAGGGCACAGCTGGGGGGAAAAATCGGTGGATTTGGAGTGACTTCTGTGTGAAAAAGGGACATTGGAGTTCATTTTATCCCATAATTCAGGAGCTGACACCGGGAGTGATTTTTGTGTGGCGGCGAGCTTGGAGGAGGAAAAAGGGTTTAACTTCCAACATTAGGGAATACACGGATCAGCAGGAATGCCGAGGTTTCCTAGCAGAGATCCCGAATCCTGCAGGAATCTCCTCCAGAGCTGCAGCGAGTTGCAGGGAGATGCAGGAGGCGGGCAGGATTGATGAAGTGCTGCGACTCTGCGTCCGAGATAGCGCCGCAATAAAAGTGACAAATGGGGGAGCCGAGCGTGCCTGCTGCAAACTTGGCGTGGCTGAGGGGGAAAAGTTCTCCGGGTAATTTATGGGCGACGGAGAAGCGTCAGCAGGAGAGAGGGAGCCTAATTCTGCCCCGTTAATTAGGTGTGGGACCCAAAGCTCGGCCTTGCACGGCTCCAGCCGCCGAGTCGCGGGGGCTCTCGGAGGGCTCCGCCTGCGAAACCTCGAGGTGAATTGGTGAATTTTAATCGTTGGGTCGAGCCTCTGCCAGAACAAAACGCAGGAAAACCCCTCTGGATAGAGCTCTGGGAATGGCACCGTTATCAGCAGCTTCCAGAGGCGTCCTAGGTGCTGTTCTGTGATTTTAGCACCAGGATTTAAAGGGTTTGTGCTGGTTAAAGGGGCGGTGTGGGGTGGCACAGCCTGGTCCAGCTTTTTATCTCCAGAGGTTCCTTCCAACCTCAGGTTTTCTGGGATTTTGTGCCCACCCAGACCCTCAGCAGCCCCCCAAATCTGGTGGTTTGGGACCCACCCGCCCTCCCCAGCCCCATAAACGCTGCTGGCCCCACAACCACGGCGCCCTGCTGCCAACAAAGACCTCTGGGGTCATTCCCCAAGGAATTCCCCCTTCTCCCAAACCTCTGGAAGCACCAAATCCATGTGGCTACGGCGGGATGGAGAGGGGGAAACAGCAGCACCTTCCAGGAAAATAATTAAAAAAAAGATTCAGAGGGATGAACACAAAGGAGATGTTCAGGGGATGATGTTCAGGAGAGGAATTTTGGGGCTGGGTGAGGCTGCTGTGCTCAGAAGGGATCCCAGCACGCCGATAAAAGGACAATTTCGTGTGATGTCACTGCCGGCACTCCAGTGGAGCTCCGGGCAGAGCTGTGGTCAGCGGGAGGAGGAGGAGGAAGAGGAGGACGAGGAGGAGGAGGAGGAGGAGGAGGGCGGCATCCCAGACCGGGAATGCTTTCACAAATAAAGGAACAACAACAACAACAGAAAAATCCCCGCTCGGGCTCTTGCGTGTGGGCAGTGTCGGGGCGAGCAGAAATGATTTGCGAGCCGGGTCCAGGCGGAGCCGGGAGCAGGGGAGGGGGCTGCAGGGAGCCCTGGAATGGCTCCGCGAGTGACGGATGGGCTCCGCTGCAAATTCCACCCGCTACCTTATGGAAAAGGGGGGGGATCCGAGCAGGGGAAGGGGGAGAAGTGAGAAAAGGCGAATGGAGAAAGGCTGGGCTGTCTGCTCTCGCCGGCATCGCGGTGTTTTATTTTTCACCGCTAAATGCAAAATTGATTTTTTTTTTTTCTTAGATGCATTTAAAAAAAAAAAAAAAAAAGGCGAGCAGCCTCTACCTCTCTCTTCTAATTCCCAGACAAAGGAAGCTGCAGCAGACACCCCAGACAATGGATAGCCCTGTCTCCCTCAAGCATTTGCCTTTCTCAGCAGTTAAGGTGAAAAAAAAAAAAAAAGAAAACCGGCCAGAACCCCTTAATTGAAGGAATGAATTAAAAAGATGACCCCGGAAAACGCGGCAGCCTTTTTTATTTGATGAGGAATCAAGTTCACAGTGTGGCAGCAGAGGTGCTGCGCTCCGGGCTTTTTATTTTTTTTTTTTTATATTTGTTTCCCGGCAATAAGAAGATTCCTTTCCAGCCCCGTATCATCCTCTCATCTTCTCCCTCCCTCTTCCCATCCCTCTCTTCCTCGTCTCGCGTCCTTTTTCCTTCCTCCCTTTTTTCTCCCTCGCCCCCTTGGCCCTTTTTTTTTTCTCCTTGCCTGCCAGTTCAGGCATTCTCACATACATTACCCCTTCCTTTCATCTCGGGAATGACCTGAAATGACCTTTTGCCTGGCACTAGACGTGACTTAACTGATAATAGCACAGACTCGGGGGCCTCAAGCGGTGGCTTGTCTCGGCACGTAGAGGGAGGGGAAAGAGGGGAGGGGAAAAAAAATTCTTTTTTTTTTTCCTTTTTTTTTTCTTTTTTTCCCCTTTTTTTTCCTCTTTTTTTTTCCTTTTCTTCCTTTTTTCTCTTTTTTTTCCCCTTTTTTCTTTTTTCCTCTTTTTTCCCCCTTTTCCCTTTTTTCCTTTTCCCCCCTTTTTTCTTTTTTCTTTTTTCCTTTTTTTCTTTTTCCCCTTCCCCCCTTTTTTCCCCTTTTTTCCCTCTTTTCCTCTTTTTTCCTTTTATTTTCCTTTCCCCCCTCTTTTTCCTTTTTGTCCTTTTTTCTTTTTTCCTTTTTTCCTTTTTTCTTTTTTCCCCTTCCCCTTTTTATCCCCCCTCTTTTTTCCCCTTTTTTCCCCCTTTTCCCCCTTTTCCCCCTTTTTTTCTTTTTTCTTTTTTTTTCTTTTTTTTTTCCTTTTTCCCCCCTTTTTTCCCTTTTCCCCCCTTTTTTCCCCTTTTTCCCCGGTAGCAGCAATTAATTCCTTAGAGAAAGCACACGGGTTTGTTTTTTTTTTTTCGCTTTGCAGCCGCGTTTCCTGCGAGGTAGCAGCAATTAATGACACTTTGCGCCGCTCGTTGCCCGCGAGATTAAAAAAAAAAAAAAAATCCTTCAAAAAGCATCCGCGGGAGTGTCGAGCGAGGAGCAAAAAGAGGAGGGGGGGGAGAGAGAAAAATCTGTGTGCGAGTGGTAAAAACCCGCACATATTCTGCATTTATTCCGTGTTTATTCCGCATTTATTCCACATTTATTCTACGTTTATTCCGCATTTATTCTGCGTTTATTCTGCTTTTATTCCACATTTATTCCGCACATATTCTGCGTGTATTCTGCATTTATTCTGCGTTTATTCTGCGTTTATTCTGCGTTTATTCCGCATTTATTCTGCATTTATTCTGCATTTATTCCGCGTTTATTCTGCATTTATTCTGCGTTTATTCTGCGTTTATTCTGCGTTTATTCTGCGTTTATTCTGCGTTTATTCCGCTGCCGCCGGGCTCTGCATTGCGCCTCCCCGGGTTTTGTGCTCCCCGTTCTGTCGGAACAGCATAAACGCCCTTCAATCCTCAAAAATCCTCAAAAATCGCCACTTTGAGGTGCCTGATCTGGGCGAAAATTCTGATTTTGGCTCCTTGGCAGGGATGCGATTGCGGCCGGCCCCGCTGGGGGCTCGGATTTTGAAATTTTTTAATTTTTTTTGGCTCCTCGGCGAGGCTGCGTGAGTTACCCCAGCAACGAGTGCGAGTCTCGAGCATGAAAGGAGCTCTTCCTGTGCCATGTGGTGCCGCGGAGATGCAGAGAAAGGAGGAGGCGGGGAGCAGAATTCCTCGCTCGGGAAACAATGGGCAGACATTCTGTGAACTTTCGGCGCTTTTCGAAGAAAGTTTGGACTGCGGTTGGGGGAAAAAAAAATAAAAAAAAAGGAGCTGCGGCGAAAAAAAAAAAAATTAAATAAATGTGCTGACTTGCAGAAGTTTGGGAAGTGTGGTTATGGAAATATTAATTAATTAAGCAGGGAATCAATGGTGAATTTATTTGGTGTTTAGTTGTTTTTGCTGGCGGGTCGGAGCTCAAGGGCAGAACCCAAGGTGCATTTTTTAAAAAAATATTATTTAGTTAGTTTTATTTTTTGTTTTGAACTTTGTTCCTCTCGAGAGAAGGGGACAGGGATGGGTGTTAGGGGGTCGAGCGTGGTGCACTCAGAGTCCTAGCTGGTGTAAAACTGTGCAAAAATATCCCAAAATATCCAGGATTCATCCAAATTCCTGCTTGGCACACTCAGATTCCCACCTTGAGTAAAATTCTGGAAAATCATCCCAAAATATCCAGGATTAATCCAAATTCCTGCATGGCACACTCAGATTCTCACTTTGAGTAAAATTCCACAGAAAATATCCCAAAATATCCAGGATTCCTCTGAATTCCACCATAGCACACTCAGATTCCCACCTTGAGTAAAATTCTGGAAAATCATCCCAAAATATCCAGGATTCCTCCGAATCCCAGCGTTTTGTGGGGGTTCACATCGTGTTTTCTGCCCCCCCCCAGCTGCCCTGAGCCTGCAGACCCCAGGGGTTCTGTCACCTGCTGTCCCTCAGGGGTCACCCACTGCCATCCCAAACTCCCATCCAC
>VYZT01010702.1:0-62169 GCA_013400735.1 Pomatostomus ruficeps
AGCACCTTCAGTGCCTAAAGGGGGCTATGAGAGCGCTGGAGGGGGACTTTTGACAACAGCACATAGTGATAGAACAAGAAGGAATGGCTTTAAACTGACAGAGGGTAAGTTTACATTAAATATTAGGAAGAAATTCTTTACTGTGAGGTTGGTAAGGCACAGGTTGCCCAGAGAAGTTGTGGATGCCCCATCCCTATCAGAGTGTTCAAAGACAGGTTGGATGGAGCTCTGAGTAACCCAGTCTCGTGGAAGGTGTCCCTGCCCATGGCAGGGGAGTTGGACTAGATGAATTCTAAGGATCCTTTCAACCCAAACTGTTCTATGATTTATGCGAATTTCACAGCAGTTTAAAGTCTAAGACCTTATGCAAATATAATTAGCAAACCTTAACATATTTTCCAGTTCATTTCAAGTTATGAAATAAGTCAATCTTTCTTCTGGTTCTCAGCACATCTTGAGAGCAGGATAGTGTAGTCAGTCCTCTACTCCTATAATTTTCCAGTTCATATTACTTTCACAGAAATAAGAGAAAGACCATCTGGGGAGACAGTCAGGAGCTGGTGCAGGGCAGCTGCCTGCCCCACAGCAGGATTCACCTCTTGCTAACACATCACCAAATAATGCCTGATTTCCATGTGCATCTGAAGAGCTCCCCTCTGCAACCTCTTCCAGTGCTCCACAATCTTTCCTGCTACACAGTTCCTCCCTAGTGACTAATCTAAATATTCTTTGGTTCAATAAGATTATTATTTTCTTGTTCTAGTCACCATGAACATAAAAGACACTGAAAAGATGAAAGAGATAAATTGTTCTTTTTGTGTCTTGAGACTTATATTTCCTTTTGGTATTCTGTAGGCAAACCTACTCAAACTCCTTCCCATCTTCTTATATTTCTCATTCTCATATACTTATGTTCTCATGTTTTCTAGATTTCTGTTAAATCTCATTGCTCGTCTCTGAATTGTCTCTGTTTTTTCCTAACAAGCATGACATATAAAACTAGACCTGATGTTTCAGCTGATGCCTCTCCAGAGCAGAACAGAACAAGGTATTTTATGTCATATGGGTGATAGAGTCTTTATATCTCTGTTTATCTTCATTTTGCAATATGTTGTTAAAATGGGTCACAAAACGAATGCCAACTACCTGACCTTTTTCAGCGGCATTGACCTTTAATTCCTCTCTGTTCTGTTTGCAAAGTTTGCTGGTTCTGTCCAATTTCCCAAGGTGATTTTGAATCCTATTTCCACCCTTTAACATGTTTGCAACCTTACCTATCTCAACATAAAACAACACTGTCTCTTTTTTCCTCCTATATATCCTCCCTGAGACAGATCACAAAGCAGTCACAAAACCTCATGCATCTGTATCCTGCAATCCAACAGTCTATGTTTATGCTCTTTTTATTCTGAACCCCCCAATAAAAAAAGAAAAACAAAGACACACAATTATTTGTTTGATTTTTTTTTTTAAAAAAACAAACCATATTTTTACTGTAAGGACTGGTAAGAAAACACAGAATAACAAAAGTTCAGACCCTCTTTCCCACAGGGACATGTACCTGTGGCATGTCTGAAAAGTGTGTATACTGTGAAAGCAATCTCTAGTTATACAGAGTTTTAAAACTGATTTATAATTATATTTAAGACAGTGCTGAGAAAATGGGAAGACTTGTCCAATGCTTTAAACCCAATTCTTTTCCTTTCTTACTTGTTTTTCATTTTCACATTAGGAGAAGCAGGATTTGAACCTGTGTTGGAAACAGCTCTATATTTCAGTCAATGAAAAGAAGTAGTTATTTCATGTTTTTTAGCACAGTATTTTCTCTTCTTTCAGTTTCTAAATTAGACTATAAAACTCTTCTTACATCACAGTCCCACAGCTGGACAACACAGCACTCTGGGACTGGATCCAGTGCACCAAAGCCATTGATTCCTACTGTCCTGACTCTAAAAAGGGATGAATCGGACATCCACAGGGATGAAGTTACTGCAAGCTTTGGTAAAAATGTTCAAACAAAAAAAAAAAAGGGTTGTCTATTGATTCCTCATTGAAGTAAAGAGGGGAACTAAAACCAATGCAAAACGTAAAATTACAAATTTTCCTAGTTCAAGTCCTGTTATTTATGTATATGATGGCAAATAGAAGCTCACTTTAAGACCATTCTTTCACCTTTATAATTAAAACTTTTCGCTGCATTTTAAGCAACCAGCAAGCTGGGGTTAAGTTATGCAATAAACCCCCTCTGTTCAGCTATGCTGGAGTCACACCAGTGCTAGTTCTGCTCAGTCATAGCAAGGTAAATACCACCTTTGCTCACACTGGCATAATTTCTTCACTCTGTCAGAGGAAAGAGATAGACAGCTGCCCAACTCCTTGGAGCTTTCTGGTTTCCTGCAAGGTATCTTGGATAACTGGGACCAGGAACTGTTCTGCCTTTATGGACTTCAACAGGACTGGAAAGGTTCCTGCTGACTTAAAGGAGATTGTCCCAAAGAGGAAGATCTGTAAACGTAATGATAACCCATAGAAGATCTCTTGTGGAAGAAAAAGTGGAAAAGGACTCACATGGAGCAAAAGAGAAAATCTAGGAGAGCAGTAGAAATGTGCATCAAAAGGATGCAATACCTCAAAGCAAGTGAAAATCTTTGAAAAAGATCTTTCAGAGAGTTACAGCAGGTGAAACAACAAAGCATTTTTGGTCCCAGGAGATGCCATGAATCCTAAATGCAAAGTGTTCTCACAGTGACATGACTAGTTAGGATTCTGGATAAAAAAATCAAATTCTGACCGTAGAGTTCCTTATGCCACTGCTAATTTCATTTAGATACAAATTATTATTTGGCAGCTCTGAAAATACTTTTGCTTCATGTCGTCCTGAAGTAATAAAGTTTGAAAGATTGAAAAGTATAGAATTTGGTTCCTAGCAAAGAGTCACAGAGAAAGAAACTCTTTTAGACTCTGAAAATTACAATTTTACATTATTTCACTAAATGCTGTGTGTAAACAAGCCAGTTCATTATAGAGCCACAGATTATTTCCATAACTAGAAATAACTGGTGACCTGAAAAAAATCCACAATCTGCACAACCCAACACTGAGCTGAGTTGCAATTGTCTTACGAGCTGAAGGAACAACTTCACTTACAACACTGAAGCTGTTGATGAAATGAGCCAGTCCCTCCCCTCAGTGGTGAGAAGGAACACTTTTCCCTGTACTGAGAGTCCAGTGTTTCAGATGTACTGTTCTTCGTCTAGTCCATTTATGAGCAATGACCACTTGCCCCCTTCCTCCTCAATAAAACCACTGCGCCTTGGCAGCCTGTCTGAAGCCAGGGAAGAGAGGGACACTTGGCTAGTCTGATCCCAAGGAGAAGGTTTTGAAGAATCCCTCCTCCTATCGTCCATTCCAATGTGAACACTGACTTGAGAAGGAGTGAGTGGCTTCATGCGGCCTTGAGCTTGTGCTTCATAACTTTCTGTGTCTGGCTTCTTGTAACTAAGAAGAGAAAGAGAAAAGGTGTTAACAGCAAGATGTCAACATGTAGAAGCATCTGGTGCTAGAACAAATCAGAAGCTTCTGATAACCTAAGTGTATTGAAAGTGTTTATATAGAAAAAATAAATTTATAGATTAATTAGATATGTTTAAATTATCAGTTTCCTATCTAATAGCTCACAAATAATTAATTTTTGAATTAATTCAAAGCTTCAAGAAAGATTATTGTCCTAAAGAGTATGCTGTAATACAGCTTCCACAAGTCTGAAGCCAAGTATTTTATGGGGGGTTCTCAATAGCTACCCACAGTGGTGCATGACACAATGCAATCAGCACAAGATCAAAAGAAATGGAGAATTAAGGAATCCCTTAACAGAAATTTCTCATCCTTTGGATACCTATATACAGAAACTCTTTAGGATGAAAATCCTGTAGTGGTATGGCTGATTCTTCAAACAGAAGTATGTATGTATGTAGTTTGTATTTTATATTGTGGTCTCACTGAGTACTTGCAGGATTAGAATTGTGATGTATTAACCAATTTCCTATATTAATTTATATATACTGTATTGTACTATACTGTAACATACAGAAGACCACAGCTACAGTAAAAATATGTGAAGGTTTGGACCAATTTCAGACACCACAAAAAGTTCTATTGTTGAAACGTTTTTGCTCTTTATGCTATTAAGAACAGGTCCACTGTAACTGCCGAAAAGGGCACCCAAAAAATGTAGAATTAAAAAAAAAAGAAGAGAACTTGAAAAATCTTGTAATGGTTCAGAAACTTGTTTTCTTCCAAAAGAATAAAGATACATGCCTTATCTGTAGCAAGGTGCAAGAAAATAAGTACACTCCTTCCCTGTTTCTCTCTGGCTAATTCAAATAGACAAAAGTAAAAACCAAACATGTACAAATATTTTTTTTAAAAAAAAAATCTACTGTTACATTATGGATAATTATCTTTTAAACTAATTTTTCACTTGACATTCACAGCAAAATCTCCTGATCATTACCTTACTTGGTATTGAACTAGATCACCTCCACATGGGCCCAGGTGACATCCAGTCACAATTTTAGCTACTAGGTAAAGAATGCTCACACTGTCTTAGTCCAGGTAAGTTCATAGTAGTGACACGTGTCTCTTTTGGAGCCAAGGATTAGACAGAACAACCCCAAGACTTTCAGGTGCATTTAGATCTAGAAAGCCCAAAGTAGTGTCTCACTTCAGTCCCAGCCTCAGTACTGCCACAGTTCCCCAGCTGATAAGCATAAGACAACTTGCCATTTCAGCTGCAGGGAAGACAGCAGGACAGACACAGAAGAAGCTGCCATTGCAGCTGACCCCATCCAAGGCTGAAGCATGAGGCCAACAGGCATGAATGCACCTAGCAAAAAAAACATATGGATATGAGCCAGAGGTGCTCATCCCAGCACAGACATTTCCATCCCTGCATATCATGGAACAGATCAGCAGTTCTGCAACACAGCTTGCTGAGACCTCCATAAACAGAACTAGATCAATATGTGTATTTACTCACTTATTACTAAACATGAGCTTTGCACCCGGTACAAGACTGCACCCACAGGGTAAGACTATTTGTCCCTTCCAGATATTCTGCACATGTGAAACACAGCAAGGGCAACAGAAAGAAAAGGCAATAGTACGGGAAAAGGAGGGAAAAGTTACTCATAAACAAAACGAGGAATACTTGAAGTAAGTTTTAAGTAGGAATTTGGAGCATGAGAAAACATCTGACAGAGGCATAGCGAATACAAGTAGTAGGAGAGAAAATGCGTGATTTGGGGTGAATAAAAGAGGAAGTACACAAAAGTGGGATGGTACATCTGATTAGAGCTAGGTTTGAATATACAAAAACTAATCCCTAAGTACTGCTATATGAAGTAACAGCATGGTTTTAATTTCATCTAGAAGTATTTATTCCTAAGAGGCAAGCAAAGGAGATAAAAAAATAGGAAAATTAAAAGGTGTTTATTTTGCCCTCCTTCTACCAAGTTTTAAATAATCTAGGAACCTCTCTTTGGCTCCTTGAGCAATGAATCAATCCTACAAGAGGTATCACAGAGATCAACTGTGCTGCTGTCTTTGACAAGCTGATCTCTGGCAGTCACATACCTGCTGCTATGGGTATTCCAAGCATATTATAAATTAAGGCAAGAATCAGATTTATTCGTATTCTTCGAACTGTTTTCTTTGATAAGTGAATACTGGCAACCACATCCAGCAAATCATTCTGCAAGACAGAAGAGCACTGAAATTTTTCTACATGCAGTCTTCAGAATACTAAACCAAAAAGAAGAGTGTCAGTGATAAAAGAGGACAGGTCAAAACTGTAGCACTCACTCGGATAAGAACAACATCTGCAGCTTCAATGGCAACATCGGTGCCTGTTCCAATTGCAATTCCAACATCGGCCCTGGCTAGTGCAGGGGAATCATTGACTCCATCACCAACCATTGCAACCTTCTTCTTTCCATTTTGGAGTTCCTGGACCTTTGCAACCTTGTGAGAAGGAAGAACCTCTGCAAAGACTTTTTTGATCCCAACCTACACAAAAAGAAAGACACCTAGTTGGTGATATGTTTCATGCTGAAAGGAAGAGCCATGTGCTGTTCTACCTGAAGAGCAAACAAGAATATCAACCAAACTGATGCTGGTGAAAGCTACATTTGCAAGCTACACAGAAACCTGGAGAGCAACATGCCTTTGGCATAAGAACAGGGTTGATTACAGCCCCCTCCTACTGCAGAGATGCTGACAAACCATATTCTGCTCTCAACATCATGCTCAGCACAGCTTCTGGAGCTCCACTGCCCTAGCAATAAAGGTTTGATGGTTAAAAGAGGCAGTTTTCAGCTAATCATGCTGCATGAGGCACCAATAAATGCTTCAGTGAAATCAGAGAATCCTGGAAGAGATTAAGTTGGAAAAGACCTCTAAGATCATCAAATCCAACTGTTAACTCAAGACTGACAAGTCCACCACTAAATCATGTCCCCAAGTGGCACATCTGCATGTCTTTTAAATACCTTCAGGGGTCGTGACTCCACCACTTCACTTGGTCCTGCTGACCCCACTATTGCTGATACAGGCCAGGATGCCATTGGCCTTCTTGGCCACCTGGCATGGGCCAAATCATGCTCACTGCTGTCAATCAGCACCTCCAGGTCCCTTCCTGCTGAGCAGATTTTCAGCCACTTTTCCCCCAGCCTGTAGTGCTGCAGGGGTTGTTGTGACACAAGTGCTGGACCTGGCACTTCACCTTTTGAACCTCACACAATTGGCCTCAGCCCATCCTTCCAGTCTGTCCAGATCCCTCTGCAGAGCCTTCAAGCATATAATGCAACACAGGAACCATGTATGATCAAGCAGTTACAGTAGGGGAAACACAGAGACAAGAAGTATACACAAGTCTCAGGGTCATTATAAAAATAAAGCAGATGGCTGGCTAAATGCTTCTACCCATCCACATCTCAACTAATGTGGAGTTGCTACCAATGGCTCTAGTGATGTAGTTGAAAAATATGACTCTATTAAATAGTGCTGGGATAATGCCCTTTGTCTGTCTGCCTCACCAGGCAGAAGCAGCTTTTCACCATATAAGATAGATGCTTTCTTTTAACCTTTTAAAAAGTAACATTTTATAATGTTTTTAGAACTGCTGACCATTTCTTTCCATTGGAAAGTATGTGCCAAAAATCCAATGAAAGTGTAGGTTGACACAGACTAAGCTTGTTTAAAACATTCATCTGAGTTCCTGGAACCATAAATTGAAGCTTATTTCTGAAAGACTTTTTTCCCTTGACAAAGAAAGTTGGGTGGGAAAGCACTTTACCATAACTGAACACAAAAGTGAAAGCATGAAACCCAGTAGGAGAAGGATTAAAGCACCACACGGAGAAACAAAACAGACCTCACAGCATAGAAGAACGTGCA
Source organism: Pomatostomus ruficeps (assembly GCA_013400735.1). Taxonomy (NCBI): domain Eukaryota; kingdom Metazoa; phylum Chordata; class Aves; order Passeriformes; family Timaliidae; genus Pomatostomus; species Pomatostomus ruficeps. Next base: position 7,456 of record VYZT01010702.1, read on the forward strand.
TACCACAGTGCTGGCTAAGTCAGCTCTGTGCTGGGAGACCTGAGGAAAGCAAAGTGGCACACGTAAGATTAGAAGTAGACCAATGCAAAGGGAAAGAGGGAAATGAAGACGGAGAGAGTGGAAATATAGCAAGGTAGAGTAAGAATCTGACTTTTCATTTATAGTTTGAGATCAGGGAAAACTCATATAAACCAAACTTCCTTTAGACTGCTATGCTTCTTAACAATAATTCATGTTGTTATGTTGCCCTTTAAGATAATGACAAATTCACACTTCCCTAACTGTGACTAGGACTGGACCTTCAAGGAACTTTCCTTCATCACTAACCAAACAAGTCTGCCTTTCAGCAGAGGGAAGCAGGAGGCTTCAGTACAGCAACCAACTAATTACTGCAAGAAACCCTATACCTTTGGAGAAGTACTGACTGCATGTCTTCAGTAGGATCTTAATGCAGCCACTGGCTTCTACCATGCCATAGGACTTGACCTGATTTTCAGTCTAGTTCAAGAAAAATTAGTCTTCATTTAATGTATCCAGGGAAACTGCAGTTCCTGCTTCAGATTCACCGAGGAAAATCAGAGTTTTGGAACCTGGTCGTGTAGCTTTTTGAAACACAGAGAAGCAGATACCTGAGTAGCAATGGCTTTTGCAGTTTTCCTGTTGTCCCCTGTTATCAGCACCACGTCTATTCCCATGCTCTGCAGTGTGTGCACAGCAAGGGCCGCCTCCTGCTTGACAGTGTCTGCTATTGCGATCATTCCACACAACACACCTGCACAAAGAAACATCCACTGTCGGGGAGAGCTGTGGGAAGCAAAGTGGCAGCAAGAGAACATGGCTCCCCCCCATCACGCTGTGGTAGCTTGTGAAATAACACATTCTGGGCAATACTGACACTCATGGCTGCAGCTTTCTCACTTATGATCTCTTCTTTGTATCATTTGCCTGCTTCAGATCAAGCAATAAACACCTTTGACATTTAGGGACCAGGAAGAAGGGGAGAAAAGGAGAGTAGCTTTTAAACACGCCTGACGTCTCTGTTTTATGGTATGGACAAACATGACAGTGGGCCAGAGAGTGTTGGTATTTGTGCCCAGGTCAGATGTTGAGGCCACTCCTCCAGGAAGAAGCATATGGAGTCTGCTTTTATGTCGCCTCGTTTTTCAGAGTTGGATCTCTACTAGAATTAATTACTTTCATTGAGAAGTCTTGCATCTGCCTTCCAGTACATTGACTCAAAGGTGCATCCACACTTCCTTCATGAGCAAATGCGCCTTTCAAAATTGCTCTCTAGAAGCACCAAGAATGTTTGTTCAGTAAATTAATCATAGGCCTCATTTCAAGATCACAGGTACACTGGCAATCTATCACCATTGCAATCATTTCTCATATCAAGGTATTGTCTGGGATCTCTTTCCGCATAGCACAGAACAGAACCCCACCGGCAAAACTCATTTAGTCTAATCTATTATGCTTGACTGATCTAATGAATCACCATGTTTATTTATTGCATGTTTTGAAATCAGTGATGTGATAGGTTGGTCCATGATCCTTAACTGATGTAAATTAAGGACTGGACATGGCACTGTATTGGCACTGCTTTTTTGAATAGTGATCCTAGACATCAAGGGGTTCAGAAATTAATTCTTAAATTAAAAACTATACAACAAAATCTTATAAATACTGTTCTGTGGTAAAAGCTTCTTTTAAGAGCACCTTGACACTTCACAGTTCACAAGCAGTTCTGCACTAAAAGATTAGTAGTTTCTTGACACTAAGCCAGTGATCAGCTGCTCCAGATTGTTTTCATCCATTCCACAGTAGGACTGACTCATATTTATTAAGACACTCTAAGGAAGTGCAGTTACCATCTATAGCCACTAGTATGGCAGTCTGCCCCTTCATTTCATGGTTTGTCATTGCATCATTTACATCATTTGTAATATTCAAGCCATTGCGTCGCATCCACTCACGATTTCCGATCAACACCAAGTATGTCCAAGAAGCTGATGGACCTTTGTGCACAGACAAAAAGAAAAATGGATATCTCAAAAGTATTGCACACAAGCAGAGACGTTTAAGAAAGACAAGTTTGGCATAGGCGCTGCCTGAAGACTGCCTCATAAAACTTTTCTTGTTCAAGACTCAATCTGTTCCTGTTTACACACAGAACTGCATCATGGACTTAATTGGGAGTATTTGCCACTGTGTGCCTTTGTCAGTTGGCATTGTTTCTCTGAATAAGTGCAGTACACACATTCAGTAAATGCCATCCTGCTTTGTTCTCACAACTAATGAGTTTCAAATATAAAGGCTATTTCTGACGAGAAAAAAGGTAGCGTAGTTCTAACAAACAATGCACCTCATTATGAATTCAATCCAACTTCACAAGAACCATATGAGCAGGTGAGAAAATATTACATTAGCACCATTCACAAATGGCACAGTTCTGATTATTGAAGTTCTTATTCTATTTAATTCTTCTAATAGCTTTCTCAAAAAGGTCAAGAGCACCACAGCCTTCTGAAGAGAACTGATGAGCTTCTTAAGGAAGGCTTTAAATACCTTTCCTTTCTCTCCTACACTACAAAATAGCAAAGTGGCCTCCAGAGAGTCTGAAACAAACCTGAATGTATTGATCTAATCAAAAATATCAGGCACTGAGATTGGTTTTCAGATATAGCACACTTTGTTTTGCATCTGCTGAATAGGTTTGGGGTTTTTTTAACTGAGTGCCTTGAGAGGTATATGAACAGGAAGCAAAAGGTCCAAGTTAATATGGAACTAAAGGGTAAGATAAAAAGTTGCAGTAAGATAATGTTTGATAAAGGTAACTGCTCTAAATGGGAAGATAATGCTAAATGGCAAACGTTGCTGTCTGCTGGACCATTCTTCTGTCCAAAAGGAACATTGCTGGGTATGCCTTATTGTCTGTGTATTGTACGGAATTTTCAAGTACCCATCACTGCCCCTAATTCTCATTTAAGTTTCTGAATTGCAGAGAGATCAAGAGTTGCAGAGAGACCCCCAATTTTTGTTAAGGCACATTTTTGTCCCTCCTGTTCTTTGCCTGATTCTGCCCCAAACCCACCTTTCTCTTGTACATAGTTTGGTAGGTGGTTGGTACTGCTGACTCATTCTCTCTCACGTTGCAGCTGGCACAGGGGCAGCACAGGGGCAGACTTACCTTGTGATTCCAGGAGTGTGATCACTGCATTATCTCCCAAAGGAGCACTATCCCCATTCCTGTTAGCATCCAGCTTATTGGGACCTGCCTCAGCTATGCCAAGGACAGCCTCAACTCCTCCGACCTTGCAGCTGATACCACAGCCGGGGACTGCCTGGAAGTCGGTGCAGTACCCCAGGCTCTCAGTGCCAAGCTCCTGCAGAGGTAACAAGAGGCCATCATCAGTCTATGCTGCCCACATGGGGTACAAATATTAGATAACTTTTGCCAAAAAGAGGCCACATTCCTCCTCTTGACAATGACTGACCAACTGAAAACTAGCCTGGAGTATCAGTAGCACAGAACTAAAAATAAGGATGCTCTGGGTGTGCTGTGGCTTAGACTTCTAGAAAGGGGCAGCCATACAGATCATAGCCAGGTCTCAGCCCTAGCACCAGCAACCCATAAGGAACAGCTTTTTCTGATAGTTCAAGGATGAAAAAATTAGATTGGTGGTTCATGACTTCAGTTAAGACTAGGAATGAAAGAGAAATATTACAACATTAAGCCATATGGTGTCTAAAAGATGCAACTTCTAATTAACCTCACAAACAATTGGCTGTAGTGGATCAGACCTTTTGTCTTTACCTATATATGTAAAAGTACAGTGAAAAACTGTATCTAATTCCAGGGAGATCTGTCTGGATGTTAGGGAAACTGGGTTTTTCTCCTGAGCTAGGGAGAGAAGCTAGTTAGTACCTTCAAGATTAGAAAAGGGCTTATCAGGACTCTATGAGTGACAAAAAGAATGGAGAAAATATTAATTTGTAAAAAACTTATTCTGGGTTGTCTCTGGAAGCTGGAACTATATGTACCTTAAAACATGGGGATGATAAGGCAGGTGCTAAGAACATCAGCCAGCAGTACAGCATTACAATTCATATAAGCTATGATCCAGTAATAACTGCTGCATGGAATAACTACAGAAGTGTCAGGGTACTAAAACAAATTTTAAATAAAAAATGTAAAATACAAGAAAGGCAACTGGTTCATTGCTTATATTATCTTTTTCCTTCTAAATTTATGTTTGTACTTCTAAATTTTACCACTGAAAGATCTAGTAAGTTTGATATTTTTTTTATTATTTTTTCCCTAAATCAATTAATGATTTCTCTGACCAGGCATCAATGTTTTATTTACACAGGCTTCCTATTTTCACTATGACTTGTGTTTTACTTCTTCCTGAAGCTTGAGAAACACATGAAATATATAAATGACCTCTGAGGATACATAAAATTTGCAAAGACTGAAGTAATCTATTAATACATTTGTGAAACTCACAAATATCACAGTTTAATATTCAAGCTTTAAAGCCTTTTGCCTAATTTATTCAAATGAGCAAGTGATTAATAGAAGTGACTACAGTCAGGTAACATTAAATGTCATCACACACATTTGGTTCATCATGTTATTTTAAGTATAAGTATTCCTCCTGCATATATTCCTTATTTTCTCATTAGCTTAAGATAAAACATAGCAAGGTCTTGCTTCAGAACTCCACAGTGTTACCAGAATATTACAGCTTAGAATACGCCTTCTGGTAATGTCCAGACCAAGATGCACAACCATGCAATCTCCCAGCTTTCCAGCCTGTTACTGTTTAGGCAGGCCTTTTCCTCTGGGACCTGATCATTTTATACAACACTGGTGCATTTCCACAGATGCCTTCAGGTCTTGGATGAAACAGGAAGGCTAAGTACCTCTTTGCAGTATTTAGTGACGGCCATTCCTAAAGGATGCTCGCTGCTGGCTTCTGCAGTACCAACAACAGCCAGTACCTTCTTCAGGGGGAGCACAGCTGTCTCTCCCATCAAAAGCACCCTCACGACTTTAGGAACTCCATAGGTGATGGTCCCAGTTTTATCAAACATCACAGTCTTGATCTGCAAGAAATAAATCACAGTTACTGCCTAAGCCCTGCAAGCATAGGGATGCTTGTATGTTTATGGCACACAGTCAAGACTTTTATCCACACAAAGACAGAATAAACCTACAGAAGCAGAGATTCCTGTAGGTACCTTGCACTATCTGTACAGTAGGTGTCCTTATACTTTCTTATTCATTCCTCACAAAGCTGCCAGATCACCCTGTGTCCATGTCAGGATCTCAGACAACAGTGTAATTGTAGGACTGAGATGCATGCACAAAGGACAGTGCATGCATTCACATGCAGGATTCATGTAATGGCACCTTAATCACTTTTAGCACAAGGTATGTGATGCAAAGAGGGGTTTTATGAATACAGTTCTAAATAATTGACAATAACACTGAGGAAAGAGGACTCAGGAAGTGGTTTGGTGATAGAGAAGATGCAAAGAGTGCAAGAAGTTCAAGAAACAACAACCTAAGCAAAACCAGTGTCATGCTATTCACCAAACTCAGCCATCACTTGTCAGCCAGTCCAATGGGTCTTGAGGAATCAGAAATGAACCAAAAAACACAGCCCCACATATACTGGAACCCAAAGATAAAGTCAGTTCTAATCCTGAAAATAAGCACAGCAGAGAGAAACACAAAACCCAAAAAACTTATCAAAGTAGGCACTTCTTCCATATTCAGCTATTCCAACACACCAACTTTGCAGAATCCAACTGAAACCCTGACCATAGCCTTGCTTGGATCCAAAAGGGAAAAAGTCCTAGCATTAATTTGCAGTCATTTACGCTCCCCCCCCAGACCCTTGGAAAAACTTCTGGTCCGATAAGAACAAGAATTATCAGTCTGATTAACTTGCTGTTACCATCCTCTTCCCTTAAAATGTTCTGCATATGTCTAATACAGTCTATCACAGCTTGGTTTCAATTCATATTCTTTTCAGTGGCTGTGGAGAAGTCAAACCTCTCTCTCCTTCAACCTTTTCCTTCTCTTTTCATAATTTTTGTGTCTTTGAAGGTTTTTTCTGCCTCTCTTCTATCTTTCTTGTCTATATAATAAAACAACTTAAAATAATTAAATTTTTTTCTTACATTCTACATTTTAAACTACTGAACATGGACAATATGCATTTCACAACAGCTCTCAGAGGAAAGAAAAACCCCACTGAATTACTGGGCTCTTTTGCAGAAGAGGTAAAGAAAGTGCAAGTCAGAAACCTCTGAGGCCATGCAGAGGATTAGCAACCTCACAGTCATGAGACTGTAGGATCTGTCAGCTCTCAACACTTTGCTGTGACTACTTTGAAGAAGGAAGGTCAGATTTGTCTTCTTTATCTTAACGAGCAGCAAACAAAACAAATCAAAAAACAACAACAAAACAACAACAACAACAAAACACAAAACAAACAAACAAACCAGCCAACTTTTCCAGTCTTTCTTTGGACCTGCAGGATTGCCTAGGAGATTATATTTCATGTAGCAATAGCTGGGTAAGCTACAAAAGTAGCGAATGAACTGTTAACCTGATGTGCCATTTCCAGGGGTTTTCCACCTTTGATGAGAATACCATTCTGCGCAGCCACTCCTGTGCCCACCATTACAGCTGTGGGGGTAGCCAGGCCTAAGGAGCAAGGGCATGCAATGCTCAGCACAGTGATGGAGGTTTGAAATGCAAACCTCAGTATTATTTCAGCTTTTGAAATGTTTTTGCTCTGATTCTGCAAGAAGAGGGAAGAGATGGGGAAAAAAGAATAAAGATATGTAAGACTGCAGACAGCAGATAACATAAGTGTACAATCAATCACACTCATTTCAGAAAACATATTTATCTGGAAAACTCCAGTACAGGAAATCAGTCTATTATGGTTCCTGTAATGCTAAAGAAAGGTCAATGTTATGAATTGTTTATGGCAGTGTTTTCTGGATTTTTTGCTGCTCAAGCATACATATTCTTGTCTCTGCCTTGAGGCTCCCAGATGCCAACATAACTTGTTGGAATTTCCTTTAAAGCTTAGCAAAGGAGAATGCTATTTCCAGGTACACAGATTCCCCCCAGTTGCTGAGCATAGCAAATACACATCCTAAAGATAGCAGAAGCTCAGCTTCTCCCTCAAGCCAAAGCAACTATCTGCCATCAGAAACAGGAATGCCCACAGAAGTTTCAGACATGACAGGAATGGCTCAGCTCCTTGTAATGCAGGTACAGATCATGTTTAGTTCAGAAGGGCTGTCAATAACTTCCATTTGTAAGAACCCCATGCAGAACTAAGGGGTAAATGCAAAGATATATTTATACCTGCAGAGAGATTTTAAATAGCATAATTATCTGTTCTGTGTAGAAAATACCACGTTTTACAGAAGGATTTACAGAATATTCTGAGTTGGAAGGGACTCACAAGGATCATCAAGTCCAACTCTTAAGTAAATGGCCCATGCAAGGACTGAACTCACAACTTTGGTGTTATTAGGACCATGATCTAACCAACTGAGCTCCTCTCAGGGTCATTATAACATCAAACCCTATATAGAGAAAGTAGATTAATCACATTGGAAGACATCCTAATAAAAAAAAATCTAGTTCTAACAATAAAATTACTTACAGGAAAATATTTTTTAATAATATCAAAATTTACAAAACCAATTGTGATCCATGCTATCAACGTCACAGTTGAAATGATGATGATAAATGGAACAAAGTATCCACTAAATTTATCTGCCAGTTGCTGGATGGGTGCCTATAAAAAAGAAAACCAGTTATTTGCATGTTCATGGTCAAAACACATAAATATGCAGAGTTCATGAAAATACACAATAGTCTTTATCTGATTTCTTTTTTAAGTCTGGAAAAACAGAGTTTGCTGATACAGTATATAAATATCAAAATATGGATTTTTTAAATTATTCAATCAAAATCTGTGAATAAGGTTTTCTTCTCGATTATTTTTACCTTTGACATTTGAGCTTCTTCCACCAATTTCACAATCTGTGCCAGAGTGGTATCACTACCAACATGAGTTGCATTAACAAGAAGTGAGCCATGTGCATTTATAGAACCAGCAATCACTGTGCTCCCAGGCTTTTTCATGACTGGCATAGGTTCCCCTGGAAAGAAAAGGTAAGAATAAATGAGCCAATACCCCTAACATCATAATCCATTAGCACACAGCTCACTGTATGTTAGCAAAAGCAGTGTGCTAGGCAATAATGACCAGAAATCACATACTGTATATCTCTGTCTGGTGAAGACATGGTTAAGTAGTGTCATACCTTTATAAACCTTTTTATAGGTTTCATTTCAAAGCATATGCTGCTTCCTTGATCTTAACTTTTCGGTATACCATCCCTCAAAAGGGCCAGGAGCAAATTGGTTGGAAAAGAAACTTCTAGGAATTTCTCCATTAACACCTTGCATAGCAATGTGAGTTTCAGAAATCTGTCTTTATCTCCATGACCCTTAGTTTTCAAACACCAGAAAGGTTTTTCCCGTGGAAAAGCTCCTGTTCTTATTCTACCTCTCCAAGAATACTAGCTCTAAAAAATCTTAATTTTCTGTATTTTTATGGTAGTGATAAGAACTGGTTCCCCGAAGCTAAGGGTGTCCCTGTTCCCACGTAAAGTAAAAGCAAAAGCATAACTAGAACAATGTAAATTCTTATATCCTTTCCTTTATTTATAAGAATTTCACAATGCATTGAATCCTTACTATATTTACAAAATGAAATGAAAATTTCAGAAGATGTAAAAAAGTCCCGTGACCCTTAATAAACATCAAATTTTGAGGCTTTCTTTCCCCCTCCTTGCTCATTGGGAGAGCCCTGTCATACAAACCCCAACATCTCATCAATATTTCCACATCATCCTTTAGAACCTATTTCTGAGAAAGTACCATGTCTACAAATACATTCCAGGGGAAACTCCAACCAGATCACTGGAATAATGACAATACTCTTATGACTCTACTCATCCCATCAGTATGTCAGTAAGTGGCCAAACCGAGAGAAAAGCCTTCAGCGTTTTAGGGTGTGCACAGATGTAGGATTTGAATTCAAGCTCACAAAGGCAAGACACAGCATCCATTAAGGGGAGAAGCTACTCAGACAGCAGTGTTTGGGTTGGGTCTGCTCTCTTTTCTGGTAATGAAGAGTTCCAGAAGATTTCCCTTCTTTGTGTAAGATAAGGGAAGTTACCAGTAATGAGAGACTCATCTGCCATAGAACTGCCTTCAATGACCTTTCCATCCACTGGGAACTTTCCACCGGGAACAACTTTTATAATATCACCCCTTTGAACCAGTTCAACAGGTACTTGCTCCTCCCTGCAGAAGACACAAGGAGAACAGGTTACTTATTCCATCAGCTTTCAGGTTAACTGGATCAAGCCTGGTCTGTGACCCAGGAAGGCTGAAGGGAGTTTGATTCATAAATATATACCTGACAATAGAGTGGTCTGGTCCAAGAGTCACCACAGTGGCTTCTGTGGCTTGAAGAGACATAAGTTTAGCAAGAGCTTCTGAGGTCTTACCCTAAGAAAGAGAGATTAAAGTTTAAGATACATTGAGATATATAAATCCTGATGTGTACTTAACACAATGAACCCTAAATGACCTTTCATATTATAGACTACATCAGAAACAGTTGACTCAAAATTCCTCTGAATAGTTTATTCTACTCCTATCATAAATATACAATATTTGTGTGAAGATGAGTTACCTTGGCTATGTGTTCCAGCCATCTGCCAAGTGCAATGAACACAAACAACATTGGAGGAGTGTCGAAGAAAGTGACAGGGCTTTTCTCTGCCTTTTCAATGATTGCTACTATCAGGATCACACAGGAATACAGATAAGCAATTGTTGTGGCCAGTACGATGAGCACATCCATGTTGGCTGTCTTGTGCCTCAGTGACTTGTAAGCTTGTACGTAAAAATACCACCCACCAAGGAACTGTTGGTGTAAGCATGGACAGACTTGTATTAAGATTACAACAGTAACCACAGCAGTGATTGCAGAGTCCATAATACCATAATAGAATTAAAACCATGTAGTCCATAAGGGAAGGCACTGCTGACCCAAGCAGATTTGATACTGATGTAACTTCAGGTCTACTAGGACACTGACTCCATTGACATCCTCTCATTTGCACTTGTTCTCAAAACGAGCAAATTCCCTCCTTTTCCTCAGCAATGCAAAGTAAACCAGGCATAGAAGTGGAGACGGTAATAATAAAATAAAGAGACACCTGACCATCTGCAAACTAATTGGGTAGCTGTAGGTAAATCCTTTCATTTTCTATCTGATGTAACTTTGACAGGAGAAAGAGCTATGAGTAAATACAGAATGGATAAGTGCCACTTTGTTCTGGATAGGTGGTACAGACAAGAGAGCAGGTCTAATCCACTAAATCTTTCCATTAGCCTGTCTTTATCACATCAGATTACATAAATGGGAGATTAACAGAAAGAAAACCCCTAGGAAGTAGTATGGACATACCTGAACAAAAGTGCACAGGATAAAGAAGAGAAGATTCAAAATAGATAATCCAGGAATGAGGTTCCGTTCCAGCACCTTAGATCCATGGTCCTCACCATTGGGTATTTGCATATAAATCATTATAACTACAACAGGGATACCAAACACTAGACTGTACAAGAAAGATTCTCTCCACCTGAAAAGGAAAAACTGTAAATACATGGGTTTTGTACACCCCGCACAACTCAGGCACAATTGTGCTTGTAGTACAGGGCAGGTGTTATTAACACTGTACTAACACACAGCTTTGAGATATTTTCAAAGATCCAGTATTTTGGAACAACTTCATGTCTCCTACATGTTTAACTGCATAGACTTCTGGCAGTTAAAAACTAAAACTAATGAGGGTAATAAAAGTACTTGAACCAAATAGCAAACAGTAAAATTAAATATGCTTTACACAAGAATAATCTATTTAACTGGGAAGAGTGCTGGGGGGAATAGAGTTACAAGATATGATCTAGACATGTTCATTAGTGAGTGAGAAAAGAAATACTTACTGCTGTATTTCCTTTTTATGATCCAGGTTATGTGCATTTGGAGCTCTTTTAGCCACAGAAGCATGAAAGCCAATTTCCTTTTTATTGAAAGGGAAGGAAAGGTAAGTTAGTTTTGATGAAGCTAACCATATTACTTACAACATATTTAAATGACACTACTTGTAGAACAAATGTCAGAAAAGGACACTGTTCCATATTTAATAAATTCCAACCCTTATTTATTTTTAGATTCTGCCAAAATGAGAGGATACTTCAGTCAGTACTCAAGATTTGGACTACAAAGGACTTCTGGTACCTATACATGAACACAATGTATAGACGCAGTAAGTGTCCAAGTTCTAGGCACAGGAAGCTTCCACTGATAGGTGGAATTTTGCTGTGCTCCTCCTAAAGGAAAATACATGCCTTTCACCTCCACTGGACTAATTAGGAGAGACAGGACATACCATAAAAAAAGCTAAAATGCATAAGCCCCTGGGCTAGACAACCTTGTGAGCTAGTCCCTAACACTAAAGTTTGATAGATACACGTGAAATGGAAAATTAAAGTGTCTAAAATCAGTGTAAACCCTTAGAACAACAAGCTGTGGGGCAAAATATCCCAGAAACAAATATAAGCAAAAAAGCCAGCTTTGATTGACACTTGGGTGAGTCACTGCAGTAGAACCATGGCTCCAGCCCAAAGACCCTAAAAACCCAAAGCACGCTTGTGAGAACAATACATTTAAACTTCCTATCTGCATCACAAAATGCTTCTGTGGCAAGATATGCTTTAGAGAACTACTCTGCCAACCTGAACAGTCTACTAGTTAACATGTTAATAACTGCTGCTGCGTCAGTTCTGTGGTCTCAGAGCTCTTTTCTGAGTAAATACTCCAGAACATAGAAGTCAAACAGTGTCTGCTGTCCTCCTGCCTACTCACTGCATGCACGTCTTACAGTATGATCTTTTTCCTTCTGGTGGGACAAAAAAAAAAAGGTTTCGTCCACATCTGGGCATACTGTGATAACAGTAGATTTTATGATCTGCGTGATTACTGGTAAGCCAGGATTTTTTTTTTTCATCCAGTATCAGGCTCTATCACAAGCTGTTTTCATTTAAAAAGATGTGGGAATAGATACAAGTGTATACAGAGATGTGTAATACTTGTGGCATGAGCTGTGGAAAAACTTCTTTTAGAGCCTTTTTCACTGTCAAGAAAAAGAAGTGTTTTTTTCTGATTTATTAACACTTCACTGAAACTACTGTGATTCTACACACAGAATTGCAAAATATGAATATATTACACTTTTCCCAGACACAGATAAAAAAAGGTTCTTTTTGTAGTTTTTAGTGTGTGTTTTTAGAGTAACAGCTGGGGAGCCTGTGCATTCCTGTGGAGCATAGCAGCCTCACCACAAGAGCATAAAAACATGGCAATAACTATGGCATCTACAAAATCAGTCAAACCTCTCAAATATCAGCTGGTTTATTTCCTTCTAAATTTCACCATGTAATTGTCCATACATAAAAATTTTCCAAAGCCTACCTTGATTACTTTTATAATATCTCGAGGTCCAATAATTTCAGGATCAAACTGGATGTGAGCTTTGCTAGTCGCAAGTGCAACTGAGGCAGAGAATATGCCATTTGTTCTCATGAGTTTGGATTCAATATTGTGAACACAAGAAGCACAAGTCATCCCTGTAATCTAAAGAAAAGACAATTTTGGGTAGTTAGCAATCCCCCACATTCACCCAATATTTGTAGGTGTACTTGAGACAAGGCCTGGGTGTAAAGGTTTTATAGAGCTGTCTTAAATGATACAAAGCTGAGAACATAACTATCTACTTTTATTACAAAATTGTGCAGACAGCAGATGTAGTTACAGCTATGTGTTTGTATGGCACCACTCAGACATGCTATTACCTGTAAAAGTATAACTAATATAGTTCTACCAACAGCTATATGAACATTGCCAAAGCCAAGCTCTGCATGTGTAACTTCATCTCACTTATGTAAATTTTCCTGTGGCTTCAACAAGGCATGTTACCACTTTGTGGTCTATTAACACAGCAGCAGACTGTTGTCATCTGTCTTGCAGTAAGTATTTGTCAGAGAATAAAAATTAGTATTTGAGGAATTCATCCTTCATATAAACAATTGCCTAATTTTACTGATTTTACCTGAAGTTCCTAGACCTCTATACAAAGCCCTTAACATTAGCAATACATATTTGTTGACATATTCTCAGTTACTCAGAGTCTGTACTGAAGTGCCTTAATAGAAAACTTGTGTTTCATTTCTGCTTGCTAACTACTGTACATAGAACTATCACTTTTTATTTCAGTGCTTTTCAATAGATTCTTCTAAGACCAGTTGATTTGGTCTTTTCAGCAATTATGAATAAAATAGTCATCAGCCAGAACTGAGCTGCTGAAGCCAGAACTGCTCAAGCAAAGGTATTAGCACGAAAATGAGTCTTCCAGACCTGACTTTTCCAAAACCAACATATAATTTCAAATATACATGACTTACAAGAAGTTCCACCTGCCCTTCTGTTTCTGCATTATCTTCCATGATGGTAGCTTCAAAACCCAAATTCTGGATCAGTTGTGCTATTTCAAGAGGCTGTATGAGTTCTGGCTTGTATTTTATGTCTGCTTTACCTGCCATCAGAGCTACCAACACTGAAACAATTCCTGCAGTGGCAATAACAAAAATATTAGATAATGTAGCTCCTTTGAGGGAAAAAAAAATATTACAAGTAACTGTCAGTGAGGACTATAACAACTTAGAAATATTATAAGCCTAATGATTTCTCTCTGCCTCCTTCTAGTGTTGTTCCCTAGTCACAACAGCAAAGTTTTTCCAGACACACTGAGTTTTCCTTTAGCAATGAGAGGAATTGCAAGATTTACACACGGAAGGAAGGGAGTTTTGCTATGATCTAATAAGACCAAAAGGATGTTTGGAAGCAATCTTTACATCCACTGCTGCAAGATCTACCCTGGACTCTTGTTGTTTGGAACAAGCCCCGCAGCATAGTGTTAGACCTTTTTATTTTCCTGTTCTCCATCCCTCCTTATTTTCTTAATAAATAAAAACCCCATAGAAATCCACATTTAGAATTGAAAAGCAAGACATAAAATCACAGGGGAAAAAAAACAAACAACAAAACCCTGTTTTGATGAGCTAAGGTTTCTTTTGATTTTTAAATCAAGGCAGTGACATCAACACTGTGAGACTGGGGACACAGTAATCAATAAGCAAAACCTCCCAAAGGCATGCTGACACAAATGAAATTAGACATTGCTAAGGCTCATCTGTTAATCTTCCACATGGCCAGAGGAAAGGTAGCTCCAGCCTGCAGACTTCTAGCCTAGTAAACACTGCTGTGCCTAAGCTTACCCTGGCAGTGGAGCCATACGTTTGTTTGTACCTTGCTTGTGCAAATATGCCCTGAAGGGCAAGTTTCACATCACAAACATGCCAGGGCTCTCAGTGGCTCTGGAGAAGATGGATTGCTTTGTAAACCATGAAGGCCCTGGAAACTAAATGAGAACCAATTCTCTCTTGTTGTCTTCAGACTTATTTGAATGTTTTATCACATTACAACCTGTTACAAGCATGTTCATCAGGTTTGTCCACAACTGCAATAGGATAGTTAAACAGTGACATAGTTGCATGAGCACTAAGAGAGAGCGTTAAGTCCATTTAACTTCCAGATGTTGTATAACAGCCTCTTCCATCAATCTCATAGGATATCTTTTCCATCCCATTGTCCCTTATAGACTCATTATAGGAATCTTAAATTTATTACCATCTTCTTTCTGCAAATTTCTTTCAATGGTAGACACACACGATGCACAGGTCATGCCTGTGATTTGTAAAACACAGTTTTCTTCTGTTGCTCCACTGAACTGGTTTGACTCCTCAAGGTGAGGGCTGTCTGGAAGAGCATCTGAGGCACAGCCTTGGCGAGGAGGCTCTGGAGCATGAGGCTGCATGGCAGCTTTGCTGGCATCAGGCTGGCACCTGCTTTCTCCAGTGGCAGTATCTTGAATAAATGCACAATACACTGAACAAACACTATTCACAGTGTTTGGATGATGCAAAAGTACAAATAAGTAATATTTATCAACCACACAAACCCTCAGAGTTGTTTGGAAGGTGACATGATAACCTTGGCCTCTACATGGAAATAATATACATTGTTACTATGCTTATAAAAATACACATTCACCAGCACCACTTACATGATCATTTAACTCTACAGAACCAGCTTTCCACTTTCAGATGGCAAATGATTCCCTCTAATTTCAATGCCTAGAGCAGACAGCTACCTCCACTTGATAAAGATATATTGGTATCTAGAGGGTCCTTATCCAGCCCAGAGAATGTACTCCTGTCATATCCATTCTGTCATTGTTGCTATCTATGCAGGACTCATATCACTTCATCTCAAACAAGGAAAACAACAAGTTTCTTAACAGATTTCTCTTTATGGCACAGTATTTATACTGCAAGTACTGCAAAATGAGTATAGGAAGCACCCAGGAGACCTGAACACAAACAGGCCTCTTGCAAACATTTTTATCTTTTGCCAGATATTGAATAGACACATAACAGCTCCAGCTGCATTCACAAATGACTTCCCTTGGGCAGAGGTTTGTGAAAAGGAGCAGGAGTTGCTTCTGAACATGCTAAACACAGTGGGGTCCATCCTTTTCCACAGATGGATTGGAAGGTCTCCTACCAACAAATTATAAACCAAACAAATAATAATTAAACACCGCATACAGGCCCCTCCTCATTTGTAGTAGTACCACAGATTCAGGGGGATTGGACCCATGAGAGAAGTGAATAGGATGTGGTTTGTTGTGATCAAACTAATTCATTTCAGGTGAACTACATCAGTATTTCAAAGCAAATCTGTTTAGCTGAAGTAGATAAAAATTGCCACATTAAAAATTTGCTAGAGAGGAGATTGTGCATCAAAACAAGTTTTTAAACATTGAGCACATGTACAAAATGCACTCACTGCTGCAGCTGACATGTAAAAGCAGCTGTTCTCACCAAAGATTACCTGCATTTTGCCACTTACCTCACTTAAAGCAAGGTTTAGTGAAGTAAGGCAGGTGAAAATATTCAAGAAATAAAGGTTGAAGGCTAAAGACATTAAAAAGAGGTTTTAGCTAGGTAAAAAGTGGTTTTAAATGAGAGATATTTCATTAAGTTTGTAGATTGTATCATTCTGGAACATAAATGAAAACATTTGGTTTGATAGATCTACTTACAACAGCCTGTAGACATAGGAGGAAATCTACTTCAGGGGGTAAGGGGATGAGCTATTTGAAAGACTTTGTACCTCCAACCTTTTGGCTTCATAATGTATCTCAACTCTTACACCCACTGCTGTAGTTATTAAGGGCTGAAACAAGGTGCTTTACAGCTGAAACCTCTCTCCCTTGCTAAGTGAGGTCAGATCAGGCCAGGCATTCAGAAGAGACAATGTCAATGGGATGCTTCCAGAGTTTCTCTCCAGAAAGGAATCTCAATGCAGATGTTGCATGGCCCAGCTTGGCACGCTACCCACAGAAGAAAAAACACTGTTACCTGTCAGCACAGAGGCATCAAATCCCATGTCTTCTATGGCAGCTCTTAACTCTTCTCCACTAGTGACAGCTGAGTCATAGTGTATGGTCCCAGTACTGCCAGCTAGAGAAACTGCTACACGCTGCACTCCTTGTCTCTGTGACATGGCCCCTTCTATGGACTGTACACAGGAATTGCAGGTCATGCCATCAATCTTAATAACAGCCGTATGTGTCAAGCCTTGTGGGGGCTGTCTGACGAGATCATGTGTGAAAGCACCTGAGGGAGACACTGCTTTATCTGCTTCTGAACCACTAAGGAGGCTTACTTTAAAGTTTCCAGGTGGAAGGGATTCAATAGCTTGCTGCAAAGCTGACAGGGTGATTAAATCTGGGCTATACTGTACCACAGCACACTTGTGCTCCAAAGACACTTTAATATTTTTTATGCCAGGAAAATCTGATATATTTCCTTCTATGTTTCTGACACAGGACTTGCAGTGCATGCCTTCTATCTGTACAGTCACTGTAGCTATGCTGCCCATCTCAGTGACCCGCGTATCCAGCCCATCACTCTCAAGATTTGCAGTTGTCTCCCTGGGGTTTGCATTCTGCAAGCGCTGGAGATCAAGGGCACCCAGCTTCAAAGGGGCTGATTTACTTTTAATGGTGCAGTCATACCCCAGGTCACTGATGTGTCTCTTGAGGTCATCAGGCTGAATGATGTAAGGATGGTAAGCAATAATTGCTTCTTGGTTATCAAGTGACACCTTGATTTTTGCTACACCATGCAGTTTCCTAATCTTTCCTTCAATGTTGCTGACACAGGACTGGCATATCATGCCTTCTACCCGAAGCTTAACTACTGCTTCCTTCAAGCTCGGCAAATTCACAGTCGCTGTTGTCAACTTCTCTTCTGCTATGCTGGCATCAAAGCCCACATCCAGAATTTCCTGGCAAATCTGTTCAGGACTTATTTCTGACTGCACATAATTGATAATAGCATTGTTCTGTTCAAGGGACACTTTAATTCTCAAGATACCCTTCACCTTGGAAATCTGGCCTTCTATCGACTGCACACATGACTGGCAAGTCATTCCCACAATGTTGACTACCACAGTATGCTCTTGGGAAGGTGGAGAGGACATGGTTTCAGAGCTCTCCTCATAGCCCATGTTGTCAAAAGCAAAATTGTGTTTCATTGTAGGCTTCAGCTCACAACCAGGAGGAGAATCAGTGTTGGACAAAGCCTAAGGAGAAAGTGGAAAAGTAGAAATAAATGCATGTATCTTCAGCCATGTAAAAGCAACAACAGTCTGCATATGCTCTCAAGCACATAGAAGTGCTGTCAAGTCAGTCTATATGGCCAAAACCCTTTACAACACTACTTTACACTTCAAATATATTACCAGTGGCTTATGCCCATGATGACAAATCAGGCTTCTGACAGGTCTCTTGAGCAGCAATTTAGAAAACAGTGACTAGGGATATAAAAGCAGAATTGTCTCAACATTCCTACCCCAACCAAGTCATTTAAAACTTGAGCTCTCTGCAGCCACAGGACACTTCCATCACACAGCCTGACCTGCTCTTCAGAGCACACTGTCACTGGCACAATGGGTCACAGTAGAGAGTGTGCTGACTGCCCCTCCAAAAAAGGTCATAAACTGGCCCAGTTTGGCCAACCTGCTGCTTCTCAGGAGGAGTTCGAACCAAACCAAAGAAAACCAAAAAGCCCAAGAAAACAGAACCATGACTTTTCCAGAAGCCTGAAACAAGTTGGTGCAGGGAGGGTCAGCCACATGATATTTGAAGAGCTATATGCATGCACACAAAGGCCTGAGCTCTCTGCATTTAATATACAGACCTTTTAACATGAAATCTGTATCTAACAAAGACCTTGAAAGACACAGAATTATAAGCAGATATTTTCGTTATGGTTTAATTTTATTTACCTACTTGTGGGGCGCCTAAAAAAGACTATAAATTATGCTACGGTAACTCACTGATTTGATCCAACACTGATTTTCAGGATGGTCAGTAGTGAAATAGGCCAGCTAGAAGTGAACTCTCTCTCAATCAGATCACGGGCTCTGCAATACTGTAACTCTACAGCTGAATGCACTCAATTCAATTGAAAATGGAATATTAAAAAAAAAAAAAAGCGCCAATGCTCTACACAGAACAAGTAGTGAGAGCACAGACTGTCTCCAGTTGCTGGAGCCATGTGATGAGGAAAATTGAAAAGGGCAGGGACAAGTCCTAGATTGTCAGATTTCATGGAAACAACATAAAAATTCACATACATGATTTAAGGCAACTTTAAATACTAAAGATCCAGATGAAAGCTACCAGGATAAATCTGTTCTCTTGCCTGCAAAGTCTTGGGTTCTCTGGCATTCAATAAAACACCTGATGCTGGGCATTACTGCAGGGAGAGCCTGGAGAAGGGGCCACTGGATTAGGCTCTGTACTGCAGATCCTGTTCCTATGAACCACAAGAAAACTCCTTTCTCAATACCACAGCATGTATGAGAAGCATTTAGGCTGCTTAGTAACCCTAGACTGCATCCAGTTAATTTGATGCAATATTCAAAATTCATTAACTTGATTTTTTTTCACGCTTAGACAGCTTGGGAATAATGAGGTCTGGGGTCACAACCAAACCAGCAAAAATTTAAGACAAGAAACTGGCTTTCAGCATTTTCTACACTGTATTTGTTAGAACAGGAGGAGGAATGAGCAAGTTCAACTCTTCAAGATTATGATGCAGCCCCTCAACTATCCTGACAGCAAACTCTCCCTCCTATTCCCTCCCTTTCTGCTTGACCTCATGGCTGCTCTCCAGGGATGCTGGGAAAGAAGAGTCACAGGAATATTTTAGTCCTGGCATCCCCTTCTGCCTCCTCCTCCCATAGACCTGGCAGCACCCAGGACACTGCTCTCCTCGCACTTCCCAGAAGTTAGTGAAATTCCCAACATACATGGAAATGTGCCACAAGCACCTCCTTTCAAAACAAAGCATTAACAGTTAACCAGACTTCCCTGTTTAAGCACCACACAAAGACAACCAAGACACCCCCATTCTTGTGTCCTCCTATTGTTGTGACTTCCCACAATCTGAAATAATAACATAGCCTTGTGTATGGGAAAGAAACCCATCTGAAAACAGTTTCTCAACCACCACATTTCAAATGCAGCCTAAACTCAAACTCCCATTTATTGTAAATTCTTCCTCAAGAAAAGTTATGTGAATGTTGTCCCTCATCTCCTCTCCCCTATCCCCAGTCCCTCAAGGCTAGAGCTCCTGGTAGTCTGCTCTTATCACTAACACCTGGTGAAATCCGTGTGACAGTTGCTGAAGCTCAACCTGTGTGTGTACTTTGGCTCCCAGGACAAAGGCATTTGCCTATTCTGCATCCTTTGGTGAAACAGAGCCTAAGAAATGGGTGAGACAAGCATCCTCCACTCGCTGCTTCCACTGCCTGTCTGGCCACCACATGCAGATGAAACTCAGGAGCCATCACAGGCTTTATGTCCTCCACTGTGTTCCCTCCACCCCCATGCTCACTAGCTGTCTCAGTTTTCCTAGGTACCCCATAGCATAAAAGCAATTCAAATTAGTAGTGTAAAAAGATTAGAGGGTATTTCTCATTATACAGTCTTTTGAAAAACATAAAAGCAAGGACTCATTCTACTATTTCAATGCATTGTAAGCCACAGAAACTTCAAAACTTGACCACTGCTTCATGTTTTACATAAAATGCTATCCCAACATTCAGAAGAATTGGCAAAGGTATTTTGTTTGCTACTTGTCAAAACCAGATGTTTATGCTCTGTAGGAGAAAAGTCCTTGCATGCAAATTTTTAAATAGTGAGGAAAAAATAGAGAGGGGATGTGGATATAAGAAAGCTAAAAAGCTTCTTTCCCTTAAAAAAAATCCACACACAAGTACCAAAACATTGAAAAATCTCCCCCCACAACCAAGAAATGTGCACAGGTACACATAAAATATTTACAAAGCTTTTAGTATTGTTTTTAACAGCTTCAAAAAACCGCAAAACAGAATAGGCAGAAATACATCTACGTGCATTGTTTTGGGGTGATTTGCAAGAACAGTGTTTCTACGCTAGACAAGAGGAAAACAGCAGATACACATAAGGAAGGACACAAAGATGAGGCATGCAGAAATGTTTTCTTCATGCATGTGCTAGGTCTCAGAAAAGGATTTCCTGATACAAGCTAACACCCACACATAAGATGGCACCTGTGAGGATGTATAGTAATTCAGAGATACCATCTGCAAGAAGATCATAGAAGTAATCACCACCAAAAATGCCAAAAAAATGCCAAAAAAAGTACTTTGGAGTCTCAGGCATTGCTCCTTCTGCTTGTTTGTGCCTAAAGAGAAATATGAATGAAATAATGGAAATGCATCTGATTCTACATCCAGAAGGGAACGTGTGAAAGAAGCGGCCATAGTTACTCTTTTGTCTCTCACACCAAAAGAGAATGGCTCACTTTTAAGGGCAGGTGTACACTAAGTCTGTTTGCTCTACCAGTCTCATGCATATTTTTACAGTATCTATGTAGAGAATATGTAAATTATTACACATGAAATGATGACAATTCTTTCCCTCCTTTGTTCTGCATGTAAAAGTTGGAACTGAAAGTGCACAGCAGAGCAAGGCTCTAGTCTGAAAGCTAAGAATCCTGACACAAAGATGTTATGAAGCTCATATGAACAATATAAAAAAAATAGAAGAAATTTGAGAAATCATTGACATAGAAGCAGTAGTAGATGGAGAGAACTTTAAAGGAAGCATCGGACCTGGTTGGAAAATACTTGCATCTACAGGAGACAGACCCAAGATGAGTAGCAAATGTGCAGGAGCGTGGCATCTGAAGCCCAAGTCCCAGTATGAGGATTTCAAACCAAAAGACAAGGCATCAACAATAACCCTTGATGTCCCAGACAGGAGCTGTAGCACTCATGCCTGCTGTCTGGGGGAAAGCAGGGCTTGGGAACAGCTGGAAGAGGCAGAGGCTCATGCTCCCCTTTTTGACTGCCTCCAGCCAGCAGGAAGAAGACCATTCAACAGGAATATGCCCTGGACCCGGACTAACGTTTTGTGAAAGCATGGAGGTGGAGCAGGGCAGAGAGATGCTGCTGGATTGGAAGCACCAAGTATTGAGCCCTTGGCATACAGCTCTTGGCATAAAAGCATCCAGTGCTCATGGCAGGTCCATTGGGAAAGGTAGTCCTTGCCCATGGTCTGTGTGGCTGGTGGGGAAAACCCACCCACTTGAGGGCTGCCCTCAGAGACCTAGCATCATGCTGACCCATGGTCCCCCAAAACAGGCTCCTTCTTTTGGATACTCCCATTCAGACATGCAAAGGCTGAGAGTTCGAGCAGTGAAGGGATACATAATAAATCTGAGAAAAACAACTGAACTCAAAAAAACCCCAAAGACAAGGAAACCACAGCACTGGGTAAGACCCTCACACATGAACACATGGTGACCCATGTCTTGAGAATGGATGCAACACCATGGCTGTGAACTCAGCAAGGTTTGTATCCTCCTTGGCTTCACAGTCCAGCCACCAGTCACCCCTGGTGGAGTCCCCATGCTGCCTCCATTGCTGTGTTTCATGGCCACCTTATGGGGTGGCTTGTCACCAGGAAAGCCACTTTTCTACCCATTTCCCCTGCCCAAGAGGTGCAGCCATCTCCAAAACGCCAGTATAACACTCCCGGCCTCTGCAGCACAAGGCTGAGGTTGCGATAGGTGCACTCCACAACTCCCTGAGCATCACCCACACCAA
Source organism: Pomatostomus ruficeps (assembly GCA_013400735.1). Classification (NCBI taxonomy): domain Eukaryota; kingdom Metazoa; phylum Chordata; class Aves; order Passeriformes; family Timaliidae; genus Pomatostomus; species Pomatostomus ruficeps. The sequence continues at coordinate 29,988 of VYZT01010702.1, forward strand.
GATCCAGCACGGCACTGCTTCTCTCTGCTCATCCAGCAGGGCTCTACCCCCTTGGCTGGCACAGCTCTCCTGCCCTCCTTTGCCTGACCTGCAGGGACGGCAACTTTCACATCCTGAAACTCAAGCACCACACTCCCCAAGATGATGCCAGGCAATCACCCCGGGGAGGAGATTGGGCATGGCCCACTCAGCACCTCCCCCTCTGCCTCTCCCTGCCTGCTCATCCACAAATGCTGGAGCTCACTGAACCTCTCATCCATTATACCCAGAAGTTTTGGGCTGCTCTTTTCCCTGTACCTCTGTGGGCTGAAATCAGTTATTGCCCTCTTACCTTTGAACACACAACTGCCAAAGAATTATCTTATCTTTTTTTTACCTTCCCTACTTCCTTCTTTCACAACCGCCTGATTCATAGCTTTGGATTCAGGTGGCAGCAACACACAACTGAAAAGCCACATACAAATAATGAAATGCTTCAGGTGTTTCCCAGTTTATTATAGGCAGACAGTGAACAACAAAATGAGGACAGAGCAGACACAAAAACATAAAAGGTCACGAGTCTGCAATTTCATGCCTGTAACAGCAGCACTCCTGAGTAGCCAGAAATGCAATCCTGATTCCCCTTAACATTTTTCAGTGCTTCTCGTTAGAGCATATTATTTAAATGTATTAGATCTTAACTGGTTAGTCTTTCTCCCCTCTTCCCCCAAATGAAGATTAACAAATATCAGTAGCTACTATATTCAGTAACTACTTATAATTTGTTATTTTTCAAACAGTTCCTGAGTCTAAAACGAGGGAAAAAAACCCCTTCTACACCTGAATATCCAGATTCAATGAAAATATTACTACAAAGTAGCCTTTATGAGGCTTTTGTTTCCAAAATACTAAGTTAATTATACCAATGCTTCTGCGAAGGGACTGCTATTCCCTATCTGGGATCAGGTTTCTCTAACAGTGCAGATGATGGGGAAAGATTTAGGCAGTTGCAGCCAGTCTTACTGAAATGACTACACTGTAGTCAACAAACCTCAGAGACCTTAACAGACACTTTTAAATTAAAGGGAGCTGTATAAACCACATTTGGTTTATGGGAAAAGCAAAAGGCTCGCTGTAAATGAAATGTTTCTCATTTAGAATTAAAACAAGGCAAACCTCTTTGTGATGTTCTTCACAGCACCAATATAACCAACATATTTATCCCAATGAACTGAATACAGAGAAGAGATCCTTTGGTAGAAAAGAGTCATTTACATCATGGTTGTTTTCTAGCAAACATTTATAATACAAGGAGTAACCTGAGGCAGAAAAAGCTTTCAGGTATATTTGGTCTTTTCTGGCTGTTACTTCATTCCAGTCTGACACTATTTGAGCCATTCTAAGCATACATAGTTTCAAAGATTACAAAAACACAGAACCACAGAATATTCTGAGTTGAAAGGGACCCACAAGGATCATCAAATCCAACTCTTCAGCAGATAGCTCATGCAGGAATCAAACCTACAACCTTGGCATTATTAGCACCATGCTCCAGCCAACTGAGCTTTGTTCTGAGAGTCTCTTTTCCTTACATACTCAAAATACTCACTGATCAAATACTCACTACATTACTGCAATGTACATATATTTTAAACAGCAAAAACTCTTTTAAAATAATAAACCTCATCATGTTTCTATCAGCATTGATCTTTCTAAGTCTCTTCACCACAGCAGTTAATCTCCAAAAATACCAGTTATATAAAACACTGAATTTTTTTAAAAGTTGCCACAGATGTATTTATCAAGAACTTCCCTCACACCCACTTAGCAGATATGAATGAACTACTTACCTACAATAAGGACCTTTTAATGTTTCTGTAATTTCTGCTATTCCAGAGAACAAACTAGTGTGAGCTTCTGACAAACTACTCAAGCAATTGCAGTTCAAAAGAAGAAATACTACTATGTTTTCTTTCTAAGAATCACCACTCTGTATTATTAAAGGTGGAGCTAAAACATTGCTCATTAGCTTCTACAGCATAAGTCATCATTAACATCTCATTTCAAAGATTACTTTCAGAGGATTCCCAGAGAACTTTGAATTTGTGCTGCTTGTTATGGGGCTGGCATCCATGCTGGGGATTGAGACAATTTAGATAGAGAAGGCTTAACCTCCTTTAATATACAACCCATGTCCTACATGCTTTGTTTTAAATTCGCCAGTTCAGAAACACCACTTCCCTCCCAACATACACACCCACACCCCTACACCCACATACACGTACACACACACCAGCTCACTGACCTGTCTTTCAATTGTATTGACTTCTGTCATTCCCATGGAGTAACTCTGCAAAAGTTTCTCTTCTTTCTGCAAGTTACTGCTTGCTTTTACCAGAGATGCCGTCTTGGACTTTTCACCAATAATCAGTAGTTCAGGCACATCACGAGCTGCCTGCTGCTTATGAATAGACACCAGGGATATGTTTCTGTCGCTTAAAGTAGCTAAGTAGGACAGGTCTCTTTTCATTTTATTGTCCAGTTTTCTCTCCATTGTTTTTCTGGACTTTAAATATTGCAACACCAAACAAAAGTTTTATGGGAGCAGTTATTTGGTGTCCTATAAACCACACTTCTTTCAGCTACATTTACAACAGCTTGAAGAGTTCTTCCTGTCTAATCCACATGCTCATTAGGCATTCATCACGGAATCCCAGCTGGAACCTGCGGTCCTTATGTAGGCTGCTTGCTGCACTCAGCTACCTGCTCTGCCTGCCAGTTTAAATGTTTCCCACCAATTGGCATCCCCCGTGCTTTCCAAACTGCGTTCGGCACTGCTGATCTCTGCACACGGCGTTGCAGCAGCCTCAGCCAAGGCTGCCTTTCACAAGCTACTCAAACATGACCTGTGTGCAGCAGCCAGCACATAACCAGCCCAGACAGACAGACATTAGCTCCCTGTGGCCATGTGCACAATCACGGCTCCTACGCAGAGAAAATGCTATTCCAGTTCCTTCTTCTATGAAATTACCAGGGGTTTCTTGGATAAAATGAAGTCCCTTCTAACACTGAAAACATGCCCACGATTACCTAATTAGATAAGGCTCCTAGACCAAAGGTCTTTCACTCATTCAGGGCACAAGAACATTCATTCTTTGTTTCAAGAGAGAAAACAAGAGTGAGTACAATATTTATACTTTCTAAAATGTGCCTCTTTACTGTCAGCAAGCTTTGCTAAAAACCAGTGAACCAAACAAAATTAAATGAGCAATTAGTGCCAGAAAGGAAAGAAATAAAATATATTCTCCTTAAATTCTCTGGGCAACAACAGGAACATCTAATTTAGACAGCCATACACACAACAGGTACCACGACTAGAAGTGCTTTGAGCCAAGTCTGAATATATTTCTCTGGGATTGCCCACAGCAAATGCACAGCACTGTGCTAACACAGTAAGTGGGATCTCCTGTTCCCAAGTCCACAGTAGTGCAGTCCACTTCTGAAGGCACTGCTGAACAGGGCCATGCATTTATGGATTTATAAAATTTATAAAATATAATAGAGATATTAGCAATTTCCATCCTCCCTGGCTGTGCAGTGACATCAGTGCACATGCAAGCCTTAAAATAATTGGTTTAAATTTAATCAGAATCTCTTGGACTTGTTGGAAAAAGTAACAAATTTAGTCCCATGTAGAGATTAGCACACAGGGTCAAAATCTCAGCATATCTGTGTCATGTCATGAAAACTTGAGGGATAAATGACAGACACTCCACCTGTCGAAAGACTTAGTATAATATTTATACTTCCTAAAATGTGCCTCTTTACCATCAGCAAGCTTTACTAAAAATTAACAACAGAACAAATTCAGATTCTTCTTCCTTCCAAAGGCAGAGGTACACCCCTCAAACCCGTGTCACATAGAGAGTGGTCCAGAAAGCCACCATGCAGGACGTTAGTGCCCTAGCTTGTCTCCCTGTTATAACTTCCCCACAAAGATAAATCCTGAGTTCTTGGAAAAAGAGGGTCTTCTGCCAGAGAAGCGACACTCCAAATACTGCTGCAGCACTATTTTGTATCATTATCTTAATATAAAAAAATCAATGATAATATTAAACTTTTAAAAACGGTTATTTTGAAAACATTGTGATAAATGGATCTTCTAAAAAGAATTACTACAAAGAGTAAAGTATCTGTGTTTGTTCTGCATTTGACAGTGAAACTCATTAGAATCACATCTGACTTCAGTTCAAACACTTTACTGAAAAATAAAATTGTGTTAAAGGTGAAATAATTTCAGGAATTACTGATTTTAACTAGTTTTGAAGTGAACAATTGAAAATCACACAATTTGACTTATGTGAAAAATTTCAGTACAATGTGTTTAAATACCAAAGCTATATCTACATACTATATACATACATAAACTTAAAAACTAATATTTGTCCTTCTAAAATAAAACAGGCCTGTCATCTCAAATCAAAGATATTCAGAAATTCAGCTCTGTGTTCTAATTCAAAATAATGGCAATTTCAAATTCTAGATTTTTTTAGGGAACAGAAATTCCAGTTTCTGGCCATCAATAAAGCATATTTGATCCACTCATCTCTGACAGTATCTTTCCTACTAAAAATATCTCAAACCCTAGCCAGCACGTTTCTACAGGTAACTAATATTCAAAAATATCCTGTGATGAAAAAGACTGTAAAAACAACTTAGGAGTTTTTTTTCTTCATTTCAGGTTCACCAGCAAAGCTCAACTTAGACTGACAGAATAACAAGATGTTGAGTAAGTATTTTCTCTCCAATTCACCTCAATCACTCTTTTCCCTCCCACNGTTTCTAACAGCAATGGAGAGAAATTCTTGCTTAATGTCCTACAGTCGTTTGCCTTCAGCAGAGTCCTGGCTATTGGTGTGGATAGAGAAGAAATACATGGGGTTGTGCTTTGAGCACATTCAGTTTACAAGATATTTATCCACATTAAAAAGAATTATTTGGCTGGGGGAAGAAATTTGCTATAGTTCTTCAGAGGAAAGGGAAATGAGATATATTTTAACCACTTTAAGTACCTGGTTTAGCTGTGGGCTGGAGCAGAGCAATGGCAAATTAATCCTGTGCAACTGACCAAGTCTCAAGCAGCTCTTGGAGAAGAGGCACCATTCACAAAGCAGAAACCACTGAGCATCTTTTAAAGCTAAGTAATTCCTATTTACATTAATAGATGAGACTGAAAGCTCAGGGGTCTTGCCTCACTTCAATCACTGCACAACTTTGTTCAGGAAGCAGTTCAGGAAGGAATCCAATATTGGCACCTCAAGGCTGGCAAAATCTGCCAGGGAAGTGAGGCAGATTCTTGGAATTAACCTCTGTGATCATCTGCTGCTGCACTCCAACAGACTGCTACTGGTTTCCAAATTATTTTCTCCATTCTAACTCAATTAATTGCCCCTTTAGAGTTTAAGCTAATTGGCTCAGCTGCAAACTGAGGGTGAGCATTTTACTTAAGGCTGAAATAGGAAAGGCAATATTGCCCATCTCCTCTGATAACAGTACCACTTTGGTTTAAAGCAGGATTTTGCACAGCTTAGGATTTTCACTAGGAGGAATCACTCAGTCTTGTTAGCATGAAATTCAGATGGCAAATAGAAAACAGGTCTGCTGCCTTCACAGCTTTCTGCTAGAGTTAGGCAAAGGTGTTTGCATTTTCACATCAGAAAACACAGGACATTCCAAGAAAATTAAATCCCTTTGATTTAAAGGCTCAGAGCTGATAAAACATGAGTTTCCCCCTTTATATTACCTACGACTATCAGACTACATGACAAACACACAAGAACAATGTGTTCTCATATAAATTTTGTTTCCCAGGTGCATTCATCCTTGGCTTTATAGGATATTCTGGCTTGCCTCTAATCCCTCTAGTTCCATGCCCAAAGAAAGCATCTTAAATAGTCTTAACAATGCCTTGAAAGGAGAAGCTTGGGTTGAAGGAAAAAATGGGGACCTGGAGGTTAGGGGTCATATTTCTTTAATCTGTGTGGGGAAAAGAAATGAAAAACAAAGTTTAGCAAGAAGGAGCACATGTGTTGGCTATAGTTCACCAGAAACAAAGTGCCTGCACAGCTCAGGAGCAGAAACACTGAAGGAACTTGGTGTAGCACTCCAAGAGAGCCATAAAAAAAAGGGCGGAGCAGCATGGAGGTGTTGTGGTCATGTCCGTTTAAAACAGTGCAGCTAACAGGAACTAAGCCACGGGAATGACCCAAATGGTGAGCAAAAGCTGAACTTTACTTCACTAACTCAAAAATACATATTACTTGTCATGCCTCTGCACATGCTAACAGACTAAAACCTGTACATGCTTTACATGTATGACTAAAGTCTCTCAAATTACACTTAAACCTGGAATGACACCAACTTTAACTTTTCCCTTTTTCCCCTCCCTCAAAGAAAACAATATATATATATAGCTTAAGTGGGGCAGGAGGCTAAAAGAGTCTCCACCTGCCGCGATGCTGTTGGTAGGGGCACCGGGCGTCCACTCGCGGTTCCGGGGACTGCCGGGCTGCTCCGAAGGCACGGGAGGGCTGGCGAAGTTCCTGCAAGGTTTCACCCAACCCACCGATGGTACAGGCACGCCAAAGGAGAGACAAGCGGAGGGGCTTTCCAGATGGTTTATTCAGCACTGGGATAGTGCTGGGGAAGCGATGGCACAGCGTGTTACAGTTACATAAATACCGGCACAAGGGGGCGGGGGGAGGGTACAACGTCCTATAGGGAAGGAGTGAGGGGTTTGAATTTGGCAGGCTTTGTATAGGATTACGCAATACAGAGCCCTCCAGGGGGGGAAAACAGATACCGAGGGGGGAGGGGAGATAGCAGAGCCTGGCCATGAGACAAACAGAAACAGGCCAGAGCACACCGCAACATCCACCTTTGTGAATGCCTATGAAGTAGGACTCGAGCACTCAGCTATACTGGGTGCTTCTTTGGGAAATCTAGAAAGCAAGCTTGTATTTGTGATCATACTTTAGCCCTATATAGCCACCTGGCAATTTAATGTCTTTGTCACCAGCTGTATTATTCATATTTTGTATAGTCACACATGCTCCTCAGATGTTGTATTTATCACCAGCAATCCAGTAACCATCAGCATTTCTGTTGCTCAGTAAATGACACTACCTTGTACTTGGCCATGAGAGTTGCTGAATGCCACCAGACTTTTGATCTGGCTGCAAAAGTTCACTGGGCACAACCAGACTTAAGGTGAATTCCACTGTTTGTGCATCTGTAACCGTGGTGCTTCTTACTGAGCATGCCTGGACTTGCAGTGCCACATTGGCTCTGCATTTCTGATGCTTAGAGCTGAATTGGCTATCACTCAGCTGTCACAAGTCCCTGTGATACCTGAGATCCAGTTGGAACAAAAAGGGGGTTATTTTGTGCCAAATCTTCTTCCTCTTAACGCAACAGAAAAGTTAGCATTACTCTTAAGGCAGCAATCCATCAGACAAAAAAGAGGAATCTGTTGAGATATGTACACTTCATGTCAATGCAAGGAGGAATGTATTGGTGTTAATACATCCCTCTAGAAATCCAGTCTGCCTTTGAATGTTAATCATTTTCCTACTCTCCTCTTTGGACATCATTTTAAACCACCAAAATACAATCACACAATCATCACAAAATACAATCATACAATCATCACCAAAACACAATGAGGCATACAATGATACAAGGCTAAAGCACAAGCCATTTCACATTTGACAGTATTTTGAGTTATTCCTAATTTGTGTTCAGGATGCAGTCAGCTAAAATGTTTGAATTCCTACCCCCCTCCCCAGTCTTAGCAGAGTTAGATTTGTATTTGGTTTTTACACATATAATGCAACTGCAGGAAACGGAGCATTTAGTTTAAAAAGAACAAAAAAAAAACAAACCGGGGGGTAGTAAAGTATTGTGAAACTCATAGTAATATCACAAACAACAATGCTGACAACTCACAGGTATCAATGAATTGTTTAAACATTGCTTGAGAGGGAACCTGTGAAACATCCAGCCCTTGTGTGAAACAACTATTTCTCCTCTGTCAGGGCTCACTTTAAGCCAAAAGAGTTAGTAAAAGTGTCCACTTTTTCTTCAAACAAATCCCTGTGCTTGCCCCACAATCATTTTTCAGTCCTACTAAGCAACACAAGCCTCACATTTCCCCCATGAATCAATCAGTTGCAGCTGACAGTTCAGTGGAAGCTCAGTCATATTCATGGTACTAAACTATGGCCTTTACTTCTCCAAACTGACATTCTTGTTACTGAACACCAAAAAAAGCGGCCATACCTCATTTTTATTGAAGAAGCAACAAAACTCTCTCTTCACCTCCATTTGCACCTAGTTTTGAGCCACAAAATCAGAAAGAACTCTTTGGCCACAGCCCTAAGAAAACTGGCAGCAACTGGATACAGAAATGTTTCTACAGCATTAATGGTATACATATTTCTTTTAACAGATGAAGAAGCATGATCAACATTTCTTACATTATAAGAAAAAAGGAAACTACACAACAATCTGAAATACAAGAAAATAAATTCCTACCTGCTATGATTAAAATTGCTTAAGAGTTGATGACCTCATTTCAAATCAAATCAGCTCAGACTTTGGCTTCAGTTTTTCAGGAAGCAGACCCAATCTTCTCTAAATATTTAAAAAAGGTTTGTTTGCTCGACACCAGCAAAATTCAATGAAGTACCTTGTTTGTAACAGGGCCCCAAAACGTGTACTGATTCTTTTCATTCCACAGCTTTTGGTATGATCGCAAATTCTGTGGACTTGGTACTTTGTCTGCTTTTAGCAGTGTTGGTTTCATTATGATAATTTCTGTTATCTGTTTATACTGCAGAAATTTGTTTTCAAGAGCCTGGAAACTACCAGGCTGATCTTATGATCACACAAAAAGGCACACCTGTTGGGTCAAGGTTTAAGTGCAAAGAACAATTGCAATCTGCATGAATTAATCTGAGTCTAGATTTCCACTAATGCTTATGCATCAAGCAGTTTAAGATGGCTGGCAGTGCCACAACAAAACCAGTATTTTTACCTCTGTGTTTCACTCAATTTTCTGATCTTGTCCATGCTTTACTCTTGCTCAGGGCTGGTTTTGTCTCGCGAAGTTTGTGCAAAAGCTTTTCAGAATTCCATGCAGAGAAAAGGGACACGCATTTTACCCATTTTAACTGCAACATTTCAAATATAACTTGAATATGAGTAATATTACAAAAGTAACTATTTAAAAGGCTAATTTGAGAAATCAGAAAGAGCTTGTGTTTCAGGTTCCATGGCCAGTCAACTGCTCAGCCTCTGAAATCACCTTCATTTCAAGAAAAAAAAAGGCAAAACAGTATCTTGTGTTTGCATTACAGATGCCATATCTAAAATACAAACATACTGCTTTTGTTAGGGCAGGCTAGTATGTAAAAGCAAGACCAAATTCAGTTTCTCTTAACAGTTATTTCTGTCTATCTCAGAGTGGCAGGAACCACCTACATACACAAAGACAGGAGTTTCCAGAAACTCCCAAATCCCTAAGTAACCTCAAAAGCTGCTCTTCACCACAGCACCTGGGCTCCTCCAACATAGTGCCTTGAGCAAAGTCCTGTCTGCTTTTTGGGTGATCCAGACAAAACTCTGTCTGGAGTTTCCACTTTTTGTTTGGTTCTTTTATTTCTTTTTTCCCCTCCTCTCCCAGAGGACTGGTTGCATATACTGGATAGAAAAAGGCAAGATGGTGTTAGAGCTCTCTCTGTGGTTTCACTTGTGCAGAGAGCACAATCCCTCAGGTGTCACAGGACTCAGGCACCACCCTGCCAGGCTGACATGAGTCCCCTTCTCACCTGCCTTCCACTTCCTGCCCTCTAGGACTGTGCCACGTGCTGCCAAGATAAGGCTACTGCACAAGCCAGAGCACTGCTCACCCGTCTCTGACCTCAGCATCACTGCACCCATGGCGGTGATACAGAATGTTTAAGGTTTAAGGGTTAATTGCTAGCTGTGGTCCTGTTGAAATTTTGCAGCTGTCTACAAGACAATGTATATTGCTTACAAGACAATGTATATCGCTTGCTCAACAACTATTCTGCTTGCCAAAGAGAAAAGAGAGGATGTATGGCCACTGATAACGAAGGCAAACCAGGACCAAATATCCTGTTTTCAAGTCTTGAAACCAGCTCTGGGCTTCGGACTTGGAATAGGAGTTTAGGGAGCATGCGCAGGGAAGAAAGGTGAAAAGTAGATCTGAGGAAGACGCCTTACTTCATCTGAGGAAGACCTTTACTTCATCATTAAGTGGCAGTGCACAGGCGTATTGGGATGCTAATGACTTTTGGGCTAATTACCATACGAAGCGGGGACACACAATGAATATGCATAGCCACATTGTGTAATCCAATGCATATGTAACTAGTAACTAGATATATACCTAACTGAATGCCACTGACGGCACGCATGTTTGTGGAGGAGAGATCCCCCATGCGTCCGACGTTGTATAAACATATCTACTCTATAAACTAAATTGGTTATAGAGTCTTTTCCGCGTATCAGCGGGACTGAAGGGACATGAGGGGCAGCAGCTGGGGCCTCCCCAAATACAGTGCCACCCTTAGGTGCATTTTTCTTCCCAATTTAGAGAGGGAAGAAGATTTGCCAGCTCTCTGGCTGACCCGCTCTGCCACAGCAGCTGGAGGGGAACCTCTGATGAGGTTTGCTGTCTCCATCTGTCAGAGTTTGAAATTGTAACGTAAGTGAGCTGCTGTTTAGCTAACTTGCATTTCTACAAAAATCCTGTCAATTATTTTCTATCCAGGGCTAAGAACTATACAACAGTGCCCTGTCCAGGTCTAATATCTCACGTAAACTTACAGTTAACTCTCAGGCATGAGCCAAAGGCATGGAGCTGCCAGTTTCTATCAGTGGAAAAAACATACTTCAAGTGACTATGAAAGTAAGTAGAAGTTGCCTGGATAGAGCCATACTGTTTCACTGCAGAGCCTGACAGAAACTAAGAAGAGAAATAAAAAATAAAATGAAAATATATTTGCTGTCATTGTTTTTTTAAATTATTTTATGCTTGTTTGTTATTTTCTGCAGGAATACCTGCTAATAATACCTACAATTAGTGTAGGCTGCCAGTGTTACGTTATTCAATAGGGAATTATTGTAATTGTTAAGAATTCAGGTGGCAATGTCAGAACTAAAGCAACAGTCAGGGATGAAAGTAAAAACACGGGAAACTGCTACTAATTTTATGCAATCTCTTCCATACAAACAGTTGCTTTGAAAAACATCTAAGGGAAATGGCAATACAGAGTAAACCTCTTTCTGTTTACAAGTATTTTTAGCTGAAATATTTAACACCTGGATTGAAATACACAGTTAAAATCCCGGTTTCAAATGCAGACACATTTTCTCTGGCTGTTTCCTGTGACATACACACTGGCTCATCACGACTCAAACTCACTGTAAAAACAGCGTTCATTTATCGCATGAGGACACAGAGGAAACTGGAGACATCTGACTCCTAAAGAAAGAGTTCCTGGGAGCCTGAAGTTGTGAGAAAAGGAAAACACAAAAAAGCTTTCTAACTCTGAAAATGAGTTTATTCAGTTCTCGGCAAGACTCTCGTTTCCAGAGGTCACGCCAGTCTTTTTTCTAGGCAAAGAACATTTCTTCCAAGGACACATTTAGTCAAAACCAATGCATTCTGCAGCTCAGCAAAAAAGAAGGTACCAATTCTGAGAGTTGCTGAGCAACCTTCTGAGATTTATTAACTGCCTTCAATTCCTGGAAAGCATAGATGTTAGCCACAGAAATTCAGGCTCGATTCATTTATCATTCCCTCCTGGTACCTCTGATTATTGAAAGAAAAGGTAGTGCAGCAGGGAACTACTTTTAAGCAGCCCTGGTTCACCCCCTGAAAGAGAATCTTTGATTGAATCTGCTTCATGGGAAAATCGCCGCCCATTTCAAGCTTTCTTCATCCTTGGAATAGAAATAAGTCAGAGGAGGTGATGAGACACAGTATCCACAACTCTCATGCCTGGACTAGCCAAACAGTCTTCTCCAACACCCTTCTGTCCTGCTCTGCAGGCAGTTTCTGGCTCCTTTCTCTTTACTAATCAGTGCCAAGGAGCCAGACACAAGCACAGAATGCAAATCCTGCTTTGTCCTGGCGCCACGTGAAACAACTTGGATTTTCATCCTTGCTTCCTGAAATAGGCAGAGAGGTGCACACAAACACAAGGGACAAAATGCATGTTGAACAAGCCAGTGAAGTGAACAAGTTACATGAACCCTTTAAAAGTTTGAAAATGGAAGCACCTCACTCAGTCAAAAAATTCACAGTGAAGATTTACAGCTCCCTGAGGGCTTTCATCATTGATTTAAGCAAGTGTTAAGGTCTGATTGTGAAAGAGGCGGTCCTTCATGATCCTCTTCATGTTCTAATTAGGTGCAGATGGTCACAAATATATTACTATCTTCATAAAGGAGAATGAAAAGCAAAAAGGGCTTGAGTCTGCTACCACAGACCCTCAAAAATAGTCTCCAGCTCCTCAAGAATCCCAAACTTCCACCTGAAAAAGCTGGGACTTAAGATGAGTCCACATGTTATTTTGCAAGCTCAGTGATGTTATTGTTAGGGATACATCATTTGCCATCTCATTTCTGCCGGTGCTCTAAATTGCTTGAAAACATTTCCTTCAGCCACCCTAAAAAATGGCAGATGTTTAGAGTCCACGGAAGTTTAAAACACTGTCACAATCTACAGGAACTGATTTGTTTTCCCTCATGGTCCTTGCCCAGCTGGGACAATTTCTGTGAAAATAATCTGTTAATAAAAAGATATGGGCTCAATCTGCATAAATTGCCTGGTGATACAAATAAACGTGCTTTATAGGCTCTCCTGCAAAAATTATTTGTAGATCCAAGCTGCTTAATTCTTCATTGCTTGTCCTAAAAAAAACAGGGCGGTTTTTGCTCACAGATACAGGCTGTGAACACTCATGCCCTAGAATATGTAACTCAGAATTAACGATGACAGTGAAAAAGAAATTACTAGAATTGCTTATATTTAGCAACTTCAGTGTTACAAGAGATCAATAAAAACAACCCCATCATGTTTTTCCCTAGGTATATCAATGCCACAATTTATTACCAATGCTTGGGTTTTCCTTCACAAATATTTAGTATAGAACCGCTACAACTTTATTTCTGCCTCCTGTTATTATGCAATGAAGAGTAAATGTACTGTAATGTTCAACAGCCTGTCACAAGACACATACAAAAGTGAAAAAACTTACTGTGTATATGAATGATCTGAGATTCCATCTACTAAAAACAGTCCCAGGCATTTTGGTAGCTCAGACAGCAGCCCTGAACAAGAAGACTTGGTACTACACAGGGAATATTTCTGAAAGAAAGTAACTAACTGTACAAGAAAGTATAACAGACCACATGACTGTCATATGAATATCCTTACACAATATTAATCCAGTTTCTTTCTACTATTAGTTGCCAGCAGTTTCATCTTACTAAGTTACTCATATGTGGAGTGCTCAGCAAGAATGAGAGTTACAAAAATATACTTTAAAACTGTCTCAAAAGCCTTGCAGGCTTGGGGAGAACACACAGTGAGTGGATTCTGCTATTTATTCTAAATACTGTTCACTTTAAAAAGCCCATTTGCATGGGCTTTCTCTAGAGAAATGAGATTTATAAGGATAGCAATTAAAACAGGAAAAAAATGCTTACAGAGGCAACAAAAGATTGGGAAAGGTGGGAAAGTGAAAACACAACTGACTTCATAACAAGCCAAGTTTACTTTCGCTGGCATGTCAGCCCTGTGGAATTTCTACAGACAAGGTTTTGAATAGCCTTCTCACTGCTGGAGTGGGAACACCACAGAGAGCTCATCACTGCTCCTGCTAAAGGTCTTGTCAGTACCCTAAATGCATGCATACAATATCCTCTGCTACATATGCATGAAGGTGGGGAAGCTGTGAAGTGTCGATGACTCAATTAGCCTGTGTAGGACATTCACACATTAAAGGCAAGCTTTGCAGCCTGCAAGTCTGTCAGCAACACGGTTTTCATACCGCTCACATCAGCAGCTGAATATTCTGTGATTAATGAAAAGCTAACAGAAGAACTTTGAAAGTACTAATACATCTGGTTTTAATTACCGGTAGAGGAACTAAGAAAAAAAATAAAACAACTAAGATGATTAAGACCGTGGGACAATTCTTCTTTGAGGAAAGGCTGAGGGAGCTGGGACTGTTCAAGCCTTGACAAGGCTCAGAGAGATCTCATCAGTGTGTGAAGGGATGGTGCAAGGAGGAGCAAGGCTCTTTTCACTGGGGTCCAGTGACAGGACCAGAGGCAATGGGCACAAACTGAAAAATACCAGTAAAATAACCAATAAATTTCTGAGTTTCCACATTTCCAGTGTCTCACAGGGCAAGTCCCCCTAAGCTGCAAACTCAATCCAGGTGAGTCAGAACCAAATAACCATCTTTTAAACTGGACTTTTCTCACTCCTACTACAGCAGAGACTTTGTCTCTCTGCTTCTGGCTATAGCAATGGCCACACAAAGTAATGATTCATCATTTTCTAATCTGCACACTTCTGATGCAGGATGACCTTCATAAACATCCCTAACACCTACAAGACCTCAAAATGCACAGGTGGCTAGAACATGCTGACCTCAAAGAGGCTGAAGAATCACAGGTTCTGGAAAGGTCTCATTTAAAGAAACAAGGTTTGAAACTCCCTCAAATTTTGGACAGCCTCAACTCTGCAAGAGGTTGAAGAATGAGTTATCTGGTTCTAACTTCCCACAGAAAGCATTTTATTATTTTAAAATTATGAATATGGTGGGGGGAAAAGAAGCATGTAGCAATGTGACAAGAGACTAGAAATGTTTTGGATTGTTCTGTCAAAGCCTCTCCTGATCTAGAGAGTCTAGTAGTTTCACTCAGTGCTTCTCAGGACCCCAGAGAGCAGGATGAGTTCCTTATGTTGTTCCAAGGAAGACCTTTTAGGAACATTAAGTCTTGACATGGACTGACACATCATCAGTAGTATATTGAAAAAACAGCACCATTCTGTCTTACTGCTACACTGAACCTCCGGTCTGTGCATATACTCTCCAATCGAGACAAAAGTGGGGGGAAAGTATATTAGATAGAGATAACCTCCAGTGGAAACTGTTCCCATGATCGTATTCATGGGACCCTTTTGGAGACGGTGCCAGGCGCGGGCTGTGTTGGACACCCTGCCCTCAGCCTCACAACATTAACCTGCACACAGACGCGGGCAGCTCCCTCTCCGTAATGGGGGATTCACTGACAAGCAGCAGATTACGGCAGGGCTGCCAGTCAGGACATCGAGGCCCTTCCTCACCTGGCCGAAGAGAAGGGCCGGCATTTACACGGGCAAAACTTGAGGGAGTGTGGGATGCAGAATAAACCCCGTGACCCCGGGAGGCCTCCACCTCCTCACAGTGGCCTCCCTTCCACCCTGCCCGCTGAATCCAGAGACATCACTTGAGGAGGATGCAGTGCAATTCAAGAAGCAGCACGCGTTATGCCTGACTAAGCTGTGCCGGTGCTGAGCTGTTGTCCAGCCGCTTCCGGCATCTCTGGGAAAAATGCTTCACGCAGCAGCACAACGCTCCTAACAACCTATTACCTCCCACTCCTTCCCCGGGCTGCAGTTTCTGTGTTTGCTGGGTGGGACGAGGGCGAGGAGGAGGTGGAGAAGGAGGCGGGAAAGGAGGTGAAGGAGGAGGCGGAGGCAGCGGCTCCCGCCCCTCCAGGGCGCTGCCAGGCGGGCTCCGCTGCCCGCCTGGTCCCACCCCGCGACCGGGACCGCCCTTTCCGCCAGGAAGGCGACGCAGCGCGGCCCAAGATGGTGGCGGGAGGGCTGTGCCTGTGTGGGCTCCTCAGGTACCGGGGCGCGGGGGCGGCGCGTCCTGGCGGCGGGCGGGGAGGGGAGGGCAGGGCAGGGCAGGAGGCGGCCGCTGCCCGGCCGCGCTCCTCCGGCCCCCGGGACGATCCCTGCTCGGCTCCGCGCTCTGCCGCCGGGCTCGGACGGGTTCCTGCTCTTTTCCGCCGCTCCGGCCCGGAATGAAAGTGCTTCCTTACGTGTCCTTAAGCGTGGGTCGCTCCCTGGGTGAACGGAAGCGGCCGAGTAATCGCTGTCTGTCCCAAGACGTGGCGGCACAGCGAGGGGAGCCAGGCGCTGTCCATGCGAGGCTCCTGGGCCGGGAAACCTCCCGCTGCAGGGTTAGGAGAGCTGCCAGGGAGACGGTGGAGAGCGAAGGGAATACCCCTGTCAGTGACTGAGAGGCCAGAGGAAGCGGCCCGCTCTGTACAGAGGGACTGCCCGGAGCTGCTCTGGACAGCTGGCATAGCTCTTCATGCCGCCAGGGAGTGGGAAGTGCAGGCTGGAATGGGAAATGCCCCGGTAACCCAGCACCAAAGGGGTTCACAGTAGAGCGAGCCAAACAGGAGATTGGACTGAAAAAAACTTAAAAATCTGTTTCGAAGTCACTCTGCTAGTTGTGTATTGCCAGGTTGCTAAGGGCATGCAAACCTTTTACAGTGTGTGCAGAGCACGTGGGCATAGATAACACATATAGGGCATAAATAAACAATAATAAATGATTGCAAGGTAACAGCAGGGGCAAAAGAGATCTTCGAATAAACAATACAGAGTAGTCATTTCATTTCTGTAACTGTCAGAGTCATGCACAGTGATGATTTCTGAGATTAGAAGAACTCAAGAAATTGTCAGACTCCTGTAACTCTACCTTTAAGCCCTTCATGCACAATGCCATACAGAGTATTTCTTTTAAGCAATTACATGTTTTAAAATTTCTGACTTCTTTCAGATTGCTGTGCTCATTGTTGCTCCCTGCATTATTTCTAAGTGGAGTTTTGTGTGTCTGTTTGGTGGTACTGCTGTGGGGAGTACGGCTCTGGATACAAAGGCAAAAACAGTTGAGATCAGCAGGAAGAGATGGGAAGCAGCCGCTGCTGGTGGGCTTTTTTCACCCCTATTGCAATGCAGGAGGTGGAGGGGAGAGAGTCTTGTGGTGTGCCATAAGAACACTCCAGAAAAAGTAAGCATACATGCTTATCAAACACCATATTTCATTCTCATATTTCATCTCTCTTCTGATGCTGTTCTTTATGCATATGTTGGCATTTTACATGTTTAAATAGGTATCATTAATCTAGTGGTTGTACATTTTATTTTACATGAGTTTCACATGGATGCATTCTACTTCATCCCTTTAGCTTTTGATACTTCCTGCTATGGCACATCTCACTTTTTTCCTTTCTTTCACTGAGAATAGCCTTCCTTCCTCCTCAGTTTTCCCCTACTCATGTGGAACTTTGTGTAGTCCTAACTCCTCAGTAGATAACTGATCATCTTTATACTTGCCTCTTCGTGCAGGAGGCTAAACAAATTAATATCTAAAGTGGATTTAACATGAGCACATCCATTGATTTGCCATCATTTGTGTTTTACTCATGTTGTGCACTAGACAGGTATCTCCTAACATAGAGCAAGGTGTTCTGAAGTCTGTAGAATAACTGAGCTCCTTTTATGTTTTACTTAAATTAAAATATTCCCGAAGTGCTCAGCCCTATGTTTTTCTGCAGATCAGAAAAAACCTGTGGAAGTAAAAGGAAAAGTATAATTTAGTTAAAATAATTTCATGGACAGACATTTGTTTTCACATTTTTCTTGAGTAATTTTAAGTGGATTATATTTTAGTTTCTTGCTGAAAAAATATGAAGAGAAGAATATATGAAATTCTCTTTCTTTATTCTTACAGGTACAGAAATGTAACATGTGTTGTTTACACTGGTGATAGAGATGCCACTGGAGAAGAAATAGTAGAAGGCGCTTTCCGAAGATTCAATATTAAGTTAATTCATCCTGTGAAGTTTGTATTTCTAGAAAAACGCTTCCTTGTGGAAGCTTCTCTTTATCCTCACTTCACTTTGCTGGGACAAAGTTTAGGATCCGTGTTCCTTGGCTGGGAAGCTCTTCTAAAGTGTGTTCCTGATATTTATATTGACTCAATGGGTTATGCCTTCACAATTCCCCTCTTCAAATACCTGGGAGGCTGTCGTGTTGGCTGCTACGTCCATTATCCCACTATCAGCACCGATATGCTCTCTGTCGTGAGGAATCAGGATACCAGGTTTAACAACGCTGCCTTCATTACAAGCAGTCCTTTCTTCAGCAAACTTAAACTTGCCTACTACTACTTCTTCGCTTTCCTGTACGGGTTGGTTGGTTCCTGCAGTGATGTGGTTATGGTGAATTCTTCTTGGACGCTGAATCACATCCTCTCCCTCTGGAGAACTGGGGTTTGCACTAGTGTTGTGTATCCACCGTGCGATGTTCAGGCTTTCCTGGATATTCCAGTGGAAGTGGAAGAGAGCACCAGTGAATATTCCATTGTTTCTGTCAACCAGTTCAGGCCTGAAAAAGATCATCCTTTGCAAATCAGAGCCTTTGCTAAGTTGCTGAAAGAGAAGAGAGTGGGGCAGCAGCCGTCACTGAAGCTGATCTTAATTGGTGGCTGTCGTAACCAGCAGGATGAAGAGCATGTAAATAAGCTGAGATGTCTGTCTGAAGAGCTGGGAGTTAGTGATGATGTGATATTCAAGATAAACATTCCCTTTGAGGAGCTGAAGAGACACCTGGCCGAGGCCACCATCGGCCTGCATACCATGTGGAATGAGCACTTTGGGATCGGTCAGTGCATTTCCTGAGTGTTCAGCTGCTTGTCCCTAGGTGTCTAAGCACAGAGGTCTGCATGCCAAGCAGGTGTCCAGCTCCTGTTCCCATTGGAGGCCAGGGAGCTGCCATAGACCCTGCAGGACCACTGCAGATGTGGTGCAGATGATGCACCACTAGGTGCTACTGTAGTGCAGGCTGAAGTGCTGTAGTCATAGACTGTAAATTCTGTGTGTCCTCTGGTCACTTAAACACAGAGCTAGTCCCCTCTGTGCTGCCCAGGATGTCCTGCTGACCTCCAGCTATCGCCCTACAAGGTCATGGATCACCCTATTGTCCTTGGGTTAGGTTTGCCAGCCATCTGGAGCTTCAAGAGGCTGCAGGTGCTTCTCTTTCAGTACCTTAGATTGTGCCCTGTTGGCTCCACTGACTGCTGGGGAAGCTTAGAGACAGTTCATGTGTAGACATCCATGTTAGAGGTTTTGGTTGTGTTTCACCTGCTTCAAATGCCATTTGAAATGTCTAGTATATGTCGTGAGGCTCCAGGTGCTCTTTCAGGGGTGTGAGTCTCCCACAGATCCTGTCTGGTACAAATAAGCCCCATGTAGATGCTACTAGGTACCTTTGGTCATCTCATTGCATTAGGCATCTCTGCTGAGGCAAACGTATCAAGCGCTTAAATTAGTTGGTGTAGCGTGGAGCAGAATGCCAGAGAGGAGCTGGGACCCAGAATTAAGACATGGGGCTCAGTTTTTTGGGATTAGATGAGTCCTGACCTTGAAAGGGAATGCCAGATTGCCCATCTGCTATAAATCTACAGCTATCAGGTAAGTTAGTAGCCAAGCAGGTGGATGCCATACTTGGCTATAATGTGACTAAACTGCAGTTAATGTCTTCAGACTTTAGTATAGTACAAGTTAAATAAGTATCAGGAGTAGTAGTTTATGGTCTGTAGGAACTTGGTATAAAAAAATTTACATAGAAGTGTCTCCCAGAAACAACAGCAAAATATTGGAAATTATGTCTTTTTTTTCTCCCACAAAACAGTTTAGTTAAATTTTTTTTAAAGGTATACAATCGCACTGTGATTTTGAATTTGAGCAGGATTTAACCTTCATCTAATAGTCTTTTTACATGTAAAAAAACATATTCCAAAACTTTGGAGCATTATTTATAGTAGGCAATGAGGGAATTTATAACAATCAAATCTGAACTGAGAAGCAGCAGCACTTCTGAGGTCTGTTCTGGAACTGTGGAGGAGAACTGAAGTTGCTGAGTACCTTATATGTTGTTCCTATCCCACAGCTTTTGGCTGAGGAAAGCTTGCTGACTCCCATTTCACTAAAATTTCTTCCATCAAAAATACAGATGTAGAGATAACAATTTTTACTATTGTCTTACTGAATTGTCAAAAGCTATAAAGATTTGTTCATCTTCAAAATACTGAAATTGTGAACATTATCTGATTGAAATATGCATGGTCAACTTTTTTCTCAGTATCTTTCCAAACGTTTGAAATTAGGTATGTTTACAAGAACCACAAATTAACCAGTTACATCTGATTCCTAATTGCAATTTTATAGGTTAAGAGAAACTATTATTTCAGTCCTTAGAACGGAAAAACTCAAATTTGTGTTTCTTATGGGACCATTTTTGCTGTATTTTTCCAGCTGATTTGGAATGGCAGTCTGTAGTGAATTTAGCTGTTGGTTTAACTTTCCAGTGTTCTATAGGTCAAAGCACATGATGTGCACACTCACATCAGCACTTTTTGCATCTCTTGCAGGGGTAGTGGAGTGTATGGCAGCTGGCACAGTTATCCTGGCTCACAATTCTGGAGGACCCAAATTAGACATCGTGGTACCCCATGAAGGACGTGTTACAGGCTTCCTAGCAGAAGACGAGGACAGTTATGCTGAGACGATGGCTTACATCTTCTCTTTGTCTCCTGAGAAAAGGCTGGAGGTCAGAGAAAATGCTCGTCGCTCTGTGCACAGGTTTTCTGACCAGCATTTTGAAGACACATTCCTGTTATCTGTGGAGCCATTATTTAAATAAATGTATATAAGTAAAAATGAATGTGAGTAAAATTAACTTTTTATATTGGACTGCGTGGCACGTGTAAATATATCTAATCTAAGATCTCTTGGTCCCATTCAATAAAAAGGTGGTTTTTCTTTCTGTCAGGCTGTCTGCTTTATGTAATAGAGACTTTTTTTTACTGGGAAAGAAATGCTTCTATGTTCACTACATGAGAATGTGGTGCACTTAAAAAGCCTCTGGATTCACAAACCATGATAGTGCTTTGGTAACAGAACTGCATCAGGAAGTTCTTTTATTTATCAGGAACCTCTTTTATTTCTTGAATATTTTCAGTCTTCACCTGTTTCATGACTCTCTACCCACAGTCATACTCTTTGAAATCAACACTTTTGTTTCATAGCTTTTGTACCCAGTTTTTTTTTTTTTCCCAGAATCTACAGTCCTCCTGTACTTGGCACTGGTGAGGCTGCACCTCAAATCCTGTGATCAGTTTTGGGCCCCTCAGTTCAGGAAGGCTATTGAGATGCTGGAGTGTGTTCAGAGAAGGACAACAGAGCTGAGGAAGGGTCTGGAGCACAAGTCTGATGAGGAGTGGCTGAGGGAGCTGGGGGTGTTTAGCCTGGAGAAAAGGTGGCTTTGGGGGGACTTAATCACTCTACAACTCCCTGAAAGGAGGGTGGAGCTAGGCAGGGATCAGTCTCTTCTTCCACGTAACAAGTGATAGGACAAAATCGCCTCAAGCTGCACCAGGGGAGGTTTATATTGGATATTAGGAAAAAAATTGACATAGAAAAGGTTGTCAAGGATTGGAACAGACTGCCCTGGGAAGGGGTGGACTCACCATCCCTGAAGGTATTTAAAAGACATGGCACATAGGGACATGGTTTAGTGGTGGATTTGGCAGTGTTAGGTTAACAGTTGGATTCAATGATCTTTTCCAACATAAATGATTCTTTGAAAAAAACTGCTAAAATCAGACCAGAGACTGTAGTTTTCCCTTTATTTGAGATTCACTTGGATTGTATGAAATTTTTTATATGGAAATATACCATTGGAAGAACCTACATACCATGTTTTACTAGGAACTGGGGAATGCACAATTCTCATGGTGCTAATAAACCCTTTTACTGTTACTATATAAAACTGCTGAGCAGTTGATGGTACTATGTAGGGTCAGTACTGTGTAAATTAAACTAGATTACAAAGCTGTACTGGCAGTACACATTGATTATGAAAAGCTGGAAGAGCTTCTTTAAACAAGGAGTTGATTTATCTAAGGAAATAAAATACACAAACTAGGAGACTCTCGTACATGATACAGAAATGGTTAAACAGAGTACACAATCAGAAATTTGCTCAAGCAAGACTTGTCAGATATGTCCATGTAGTTTAAAATAATAGATGAAACAACATTTCAGTCTGGATGAGGATTTTTCAATGTTCAGACATCTGAAAAGTACCCTGATTTGTTTTTCCTTTAAAACAAAATAATTACAGCCTTCTATTAATTTTAATTCTTTTTCATTATGTGTGTCAACACCAAATTACCCATGACTGTTTTCTAAATCATCATCAGATTTTCCAAGTTTGTGAGGTAAACTCATCTTTTCTTCATCTGTTTGACTTTTATTTATTGAAAATATCTGAGAATCCATGGTTCTCTCTGCTGGAGAAGTTGCCAATTTTTCCAGAGATTCCTCCAGCTCATGTCTGAGTTCATCTTCAGAATCTTCAAAATTTCTGCACAGTAAACCAAGAGAATTATATTAATTAAATAAATATAACTTTATTGCAAACCTTTCTCTGTTCAAGGACTCTTAGGGTTTTTTTAACCACCTTATAAATAATATACAAGTGACACACATAATGTGAACTGTTTCTTCCGTCTCTGTGAGATTGTTTACCTGTATTTCTAAGGCAAGAGAAAAGAGCTGCAAAGCCATGTTAATATTTCTGCATAATGTAATTTGTAATGACACCATTGGCTGTGACAAATTACAGAATTAAAAGTTAAATTAGCAAACTCTGTAAGTTTTCTTTATTTACGAATTTTTAAGAACACAGAAAAGCTTTAGGCAATGCAACCTGATATTTCATGAAAACTGCCCAGTTGTGTGGATTTTTCTTCTGATGTGCTTGACTTACGTGTCTTCATCATCTGATCTTGGCTCAAGTCTCCCTTCATCAACAGCAACAGCAGAGTAAGTTTCTGAATCATCTTCCTTGTTTTCTTTTGGAGGCAACAGTGTTAATCTCCCTTCCGTAAAGAAAGAGAAACTTTCCTTCAGTTGCATAGTAGAAAACTATAAATGTGTAAAGGAATAGCAAATAAGGAAATGCTTGAAGTGTGTTGTTGTTGTTCAAATTACAACAATGTAAATACCACACTTCTGTTGATGCAAAGTAAATGTAATTTTTAAAACAGTCTGTTACTTTAGGAAAGTGGGCTGCAGTGTAGGTGAGTTTGAATCAATTGTAGTGTCAGCTGTATCAGCATGGACCATGTTGTAAAGTCACCACTCCACTGTCATTTAAGTCACCATGTACTACAATTTAAAGCTGTTCTACATGAATTTGAACAAATGCTTTTTACAGGGTTCTTCAACCTCAACAGTTCCAGGGGCTAGATCCAGATTTGTGGTACCTGCCAACCTGATGGCAGTTGTAGCTTTCCTCTGTCTACCCAAATGAAGCAAATAAAAGAATTGCATATGAAAGTAATAGCCAGTAAGTAGAGCTTGCCCTTTTCCCTGCTCTTGAAAACAGCAACGTCCTGGAAGAGGCCTCTCAGTGCTTCAGGACAGAGCAGAGGTTCTGTCCCTGTTTTTCTAGATTGCCAACTGCTTCAAAATGTTGTTTCTCATCACAGACCCTCTGCCAAGGGTAGAAGAAATATTACACAAAAGAAAAACATGCAGAATTTGCAGAAAAAAATCATCCTACCTACATCTTCCTCAAAATAGATAAAGGAATCTTCAGACAGTTCTGCTTTTGCTAAGATGCTCAGGAGTGTCTCTGGTGGTGTCTGTTTCCACTGCTTCCTGTTTTCTGGGATGTCTTCAGGCAGAATATCATGGTCAGCTGAAGAACAGCAAGGTTCTCAGGTCACTAAAGCATGACTGTAGCTCAGCACTGTCTTTTGTCAGATTCAGACTTTCTCAACACTGATTTCTTCCTTTTGTGTAATTCTGGAACCTAGGTTTTTTTTTCCTTTATGCAATACTCCTGATTTTTTTATAAATACTTGATCTGGTGGATAGGGAAAAAATAGTCTGGACTACTCATGACTAAAAATGTTTAACACCAGTTTTAATGCTTAAGAAACTTCTTATTAAGCCTGGAATAGACAGGTGCAGCTTCATTGAGCAGTCCTTACTCTGCAACTTGTTAGCTTCTTGGGGTTGAAAGAGCTTTAAAAAAGTTCCTGTTTCTTTTGTGTCCTGTGTTCTTTCATCTAAGGCAGAATGAATAAAAGGTGGTGTATTAATAATATTCTGCTTTGTCTTCACTATCCATGCAAACTCTTTGGGTTATTTTTTGTCTATCTAGGGATTACAGAGCATGCGGGAATGCTGGAAGAGCTCCTTATTTGCAGAAACCAGTCACTGGGGATACTTGTCTGCCTGGGAATATATGCAGTGGTACTGTAAGAAGCCTGGGGATTTTTCTGAAGTGGAGCACCACCACAGCCACACCTGGGTGAGGTAGCACTTGTGACTGGGGAGCACCACCACTGTTTGCAGAGGGAAAACAGAACTCCGCCACACTCCAGGATGGTATTGGCACTCACTGCCCTAGTTCCTGTGTGTCATCACCTCAAGGCCTGACAAAGTGGTGTTGATTAGTTGAATAGATTGACATTTTGAGCCAGGCCACGGAGTGACTCATAAAATGCAGCGCTCTTAATGTGTATGAACAACACAATATGATTGCAGTGTCAGAGGGGAAAGTGACAACTGTTTTCAATGGCTTAACATGTACAATGACCTCTGCTGTTACAAAGTCCTGCAATTAAAATCCAGCTGGATCATGTGGACATTCAGGTATGGATGTATTCAGCCTGGCTGAATTTTAGGTGCTCACTGCTTTCACTGAAAGCCAAAACTTTCTCACCAAGTTCATTTCCAGCCATAGTAGGACATGCAGATGTGACATCAGCACCAGCTAAAAAATTCAGTAGTGTCTGAGGGGCTCCAGGTTGCCAATGTTTTCTGGTTTTTTTCGTATTATGTATGGACTCTAAGGGGAAGAAAAAGAAGAGGCAAAGTTCTTTGGATTTTTTTTGTAAAGAAGATTTCCATATGATTATAATATTATGTGATATAAAGAAAGAGCTTGTGACATAATCTTGCTATAGCCTGGAGTTACTGAATTTACCTAACTCCTATGTAATTTTCAGGATTAATACTCAGCATGGCATTTCTCTAATAAATACCTGTTGGGTAGCCAGACAGTTCTTCCAAAGCTCTGTCTGTATGGTTTTCATAAACTTCCATCAATTTCTCCTTAAGATTCTCACCATCCACAAAAGTTAAAGTCTCGTTGAGTTTATCTAGTACCTGAAAAAACAATAGGTTACTCTAGAAACAGTAAACAAATACGGTAAAATAGCTAATCCCTTCTCATTTTACTAAATGAAAACACATAATGTCTGTAGTTGTTCTTGCTTTGTGATACGATACAATACTGTTTCATTTCTGAAAAGAAACAGAAATGTACTAAAACAATCTACAAATCAAATTTGGCATTTGCAGACTAACTCATTTTTGAGTTAAGTTCTTCCTCTCAAGCCCATTTTAGGAAATTTAAATGTCTGCACTCCATATTTTACCATGTGAAAGACTGACCCAGGTGTCACCCAATTTTCTTCTAAGCAATTATCCTCTTGTAGAAGGGCAGACATATGCAGCATGTCAACAAATCCTCAATAGGAAGCTTCATTGTAACAAAGGCAGAAGATGATGGTAATGGAAACAAATCTTAGATTATGGAGCTGTCATGGTTTCAGATTTCTAATGTAAATGCTTTGAATATAACTAAAACATACCTCTGCTTCTTGAACACTGTCTTCCTCAGGAAAACATACATCTAAATTAATTTCAAATTTTACTCCTCCCTAAAGAAAATTCACACATTATTAATTTATTTTAATAAATAAAAGCATTTAATTAAAAGTACACAGACTATATGGAACTACAAATTTGAAAATTATTCTTCTATTGAAAATAGAAGAAAATTCTATTTAAAAACATTTTTCTTCTATTTAACAAGATCAAAGTTGAACACATTGGACAAAAATAGACTTCCTTAAATATAATCCTTTTTATTTAGGGATATTTTACAGTTATTGCATCCACTTTTGATTTAAAGTGTCCTTGATAATCATTTAATTCAAATTGTTGCAATACACAGAGTTGGTTCTTGCAGCCGGTTCTCAGCTGGAACTAAAATTGAATACTGTACTGCTTCCATGCGATATTTCACAAACTACCTTTAGTCCACTTCACATGATCTTATGTCAGAAACCTTCCTGGTATCTTATATGCATTTCTAATTCAATTCCCATCTCCTTCTATGACTTAAAAAGCAGTGTGGAGAATCATGTTTTATAACAAAATATTTTAAAATTAGCAATCTGACTTGACTTCACTTTAACTTTGAATAAACATATGTTTCCATGCACTACTAATGCAGTTTGATATGAGGAGGAGTAGGTAGAGATTGATTACTAGGTGGGACTATCTGAAGGGAATCTCCCTCAAAAGATCAGGAAAGCTCATTTATTTTCTTCTGATATAAACTTTTACAAACAGAAAACCAGCACTCTTAATTGACTCTCAAATAACTTCATTTCCAGAGCTACCATAGTAACACAGTACTTTGAAATGTACAGACATAAGAAAATGGAAGCAAAAAACCCAGTAAAGATGGATACCTTTGTGTTATGTTTCTTTTCTAATATTGTTTGGTCTTGCTTATCCTGGAGTCTGACTTGTTTAAAGTTTTCCTCCATGTCCTGGAAGGAGACGAAAAAAAGCCAGTATGAATTATACTCTTTGTAACCAGAATATGTGTAGACCTCATAAAGAATGGGACTTGTTTAAGTAGCAAATATAGTCATGAATTTCCTTGTACCTTGTATCCGTAAGAATATTCTATTAATTGCCAATTCTGGCTTATCTGACAAAAAGAAAAACACAAATTCATGCATAAAGTGCAAGCTTCTGGTTTTTCAAAAACCTGTGTTTGAAAAATACAGTACTGTGTCAAGATATATATAATACATCTTTTATTTTTTATGATCACGTGCAAGATGACTCAGAGTAATTTCATTCTGGAAAACTTTGGAAGTGATTAAAATCAAGATTTTAGTGGAAACCTATGCCTGTAGAAAGTATAGTCATGTTTCACAATATCTTGTTTTCTGGAAACACCTAAAATGTTTAATTACTCCTTTTAATCTTATTATGTCTTCTGTTAGAATCTGTCACAGAAAAGCAAAGTAAATTATAGTATACAGCTTCTTCAGTGACCTGTGGCAATCAGTGCATGTCTTCAGCCTCAGGAGAAACCACAACAATTTCCAGATTTTACTCTTTAAAACATCTATGCAGTTTCTCCAAAAGACAGAGAAAGCCCATGAAATAAGGTGACACCAGGCAGGCCCAAAATCTAGTGTTTCTATTTCATTATCATGCATTCCCCATCTGGGAATCTAACTTCTCTCCTAATGTGGCTCTGGTTGCCTATAACTGACTTTATTTCATCAAGTGCTGTGAATTCATTTCAGTAAAATTCAGATCTAGGATCACTGAGGAGGATACTACTGATATTGGCAGATTTGTCACAGAGAATGAATCAAAGACTGTGTGGGACCTGCTCAGAAAGATCTATTTAGATGGAGATGGTGCTGATACCTGAAGGAATTCTTCTCTTGTTCCAGATTTATCTTTGTTTTCAGACTGCTGCTCAGCTTTCCCTTGCCTCACAAGATAGGTTTTATCTTGTATTTTCTGGTTCACCTAGGGAATATTTTTTTTTAAATGTTCATTTCAATTCCTAATAAAGTATTCTAACATTAAAAAAAGTAAATATGACTACTCATATGCTTAAGTTTGTTACCTGGAGTACTCCTGCTCTAAATCTCAATTCTTTTATATCACTGTGGTATTCCTCCCGAATTTTCTGCAATTGTTTCAAATACTCCTATTAAAGAACAGTAGAGTAAAATGTTTTTAATAAATCAAAGAGAGAAAGATTACATATATTTATATATGTTCACATAAGATAGAAGTATCAGTTTGTTTTCTCTGTCACCCAAAAGCAAAACTAGAAAAGTATATTGTTTCTCTATAAAAAGATGGGAAAAGAATGGAAAAGAATCCATGATGGAAAAGAGAATCTGATGAAAAAAATTCTTATGCTGGGAACACTACTGTCAAGGAGTATAAGAAAACAGTTTTAGGCAATTAAGGAAGAGGTTTCATTTACCTGTTCTTTCATTTCATTCTTTCTAGACATGTTTTGCTGATGGTTTTTGAGATGCTCTTCCTTTATTTTCTGCTGCTGTATTTGGTCATGGTATGGGTCAGCAGAGGATGGTCGCAGTCCCTATGGATGTACAAACAAATCCCAGAGCAAATGACTTTTCATTTAGAATCCTCTCTTCAGTGCTCACTCAATTCACTCTCCCTGTTCCACTGAAGAATACAGTATGGCAAGTGTACATTTTTGGAGGAAAAAGTCACAGTAGAATTTTACATTGTTACAGTTTTGTATGAGAAAATAAAACCCCAGGATGAACATTGCAGAGCAGATCAGGGAATTTGCTAGAGCAAAACCTTCTACCTGACAGTGCTACAGTTTGATGTTCAAAAGACATCAATTCATCTTTGGTTTTTCACTCTCCTTCTTTTACAGATTTTATTCTGTGGTTCAGTATTTACCTACCATCTGTTTCTCCACTTTAATCTTGTACTGCTGGGCTTCAAACCGCCTTTGAAGAAATTCTGCAGTCCTGAGAGAAGAAAGTGATGTACATATACTAGGTTTTCTTTCACAGACTCTGCTACCTTTGCACAAATAATTCTCTATAGGTTTTACCACATATGACAAATAGAGCTTTCTTTGTACTACATGAATATATAAATATGGATAAAATATGTACACATCTGGCACAACAGTAAAATAAGAAAACATATTCTTTCCAGGCATTCCCTTTCCTATTATTTCACTTACTTAAGCCTTTTGAAGAGTGTAGCAAAGTCCTTCCCCACTTCTTATCTGCTAAATGGTATTGAAAGCATTAATCAAAATGAAATTTATTTCCCTGATCTTCAAAATGAGTGAAAATTGTCAGAATGGAGGTTGTATATTGAGCAACTTTTTATTGTCTTTCTCCTCTGTGCCTAATTCTATCAGTCAAACTTTGTGTAGTTTCTAAACATTTACTTTGCTTTTTTGATATAAAATAACCATCAGTCACTTGTAAGCTTCCTGTTTCCTATTTATTTCATTTCCTACCTCTGGAATCCACTTGTGCTGCAGGGAGCCAAACAGAATTGGCTGTATCCTTATATAAGGCACCCGAAATTCAGGTCAGGAAAGATGTTCTAAATCTGGAGACTCATAAATGAAACATTCTAAACACCTTTGTCATTGAATGAAAATTAATGATTCTGTTATTCATTTTCTGTCCTTAAAGGAAAACTTTGGAAGTAGGCTGTATTCAAAATTTCTTTCTCAACATTTTCAAAGTTCAT
Source organism: Pomatostomus ruficeps (assembly GCA_013400735.1). NCBI lineage: Eukaryota > Metazoa > Chordata > Aves > Passeriformes > Timaliidae > Pomatostomus > Pomatostomus ruficeps. The sequence goes on from VYZT01010702.1 coordinate 59,586, forward strand.
CCACACCTAAAATGGCCAGTCACCGAATGGACAGGAAATCTCCTAAGGTTGTACCTCTACTTTGTAACAGAAAGGCTTTGAAGTAAATAAACTGCTAGAGAAAGGGTCTTTACATCTGAAACAGAAACATAAGCGCTCCATGAAAAAAAAAAAAAACACTTTCATGGCCTGCCTCTCACTCTGTTCCCTTCAGTGCAGAACTGTTTCTGATCTTTGTACTATTCTCATCCTGGTGTGAAAGAAAGACAGTGTTTATCCTTGGTATAAGCAGAGATTCTACAAAAAGCTTACGTTTTACTTTTTACCCAATAAAAGAGTGGGGGCTGAGACTTGGAAGACATTTTCACAATGCAATGTCAAACACCAGGTCAATTCAGATGGAATTTCTGGACAAAGAGGAACAGGAATTGTGTTGTTGTGTAACACACTTATGTAAAAACAAATTATCAAAGACAAAACTGAGAAGGAATTCTACTAAATCAGCTGTGCCCAGTGTGACCTACTCAGAAAGGCTGATAGCTCAAAATACACAAGACAGAGCACTAATAAACAGAGTAAAATGTTTACCAGTCAGGTGTTGGAGGTGGAGGTGCAACTCGTCCTTTTAGTTTATAGTATTCTTCAACTCTTTGGCTGATATGAGAAAGGCCACAATATGCATTAGCTTTCCTTTGCAAATTGTCGAGCTTCTCATAGTAATGACCATAATGGCCATGTACTCTAATGCCTTCTGGCCTTTCTGCCATATTAAATCTGGAGGTCTGTGGCTGAAAATATAATAAAAGATGTTATTTTACCTGTACTCATTTGTATCAGTACAAGTTTGAATTAACCTCCTGTGCTTCTCCCCAGTCTGAGCTGCATGGTAATACGGACTGTCTATGGTATAGTTAGTGGAAGTTTTCCAAATCCTTTCAAATATAACCCAGAAACTTCCAAACTTCTCAAGGCTTACGTGATCTCACCATTGCCTTTTCCCTTTCCCCGTTCCATCAGCTTCCGTCATTAAGCAGCAGCCCACATTGTTGTGCAAGTGAATCAGCATGGGGCTTTGTACTCTGGAGTGTCATTGCCCTAGAGTCATTTAATTGTTCTGGAGCCTAAAGCACTGAATTATTTCCAGGAGAGCCTCATTTTGACGTGTGATAGCAAGGGGGGCCTGGGATGTAGTTTTGGACAACACAAGCACTGATGGCTGCTTTCAGGGGAGCACTGTGCTACATCATTCCACATCTCTTTGATCACATGCATGTGGGAGTTGGGTTTTCATTCCTCAAAGTCCTTACTGTGATGAAACATCCCTGTATTTCTCCTTTGTGACAAGACTGTCNNNNAGTCCTCTGTCATTTCCATTTCTCATAAGAACAACAGAGAGAAGATGATCACCTAGCAGCCACTGCATGATACAAATGTGCTCAGACATCCACAGACTTTTCCATTGTGGGAGACTATGTGGTGCATGACAAAAATGCTAAATTTTGCTTACTTTCTTACATAAATGTAAATGCATCTAAGTATTGCTTTCACAGATGGTAAATATGTTAACTATTCCTCCCCATTTTCATTCTTAGACACACTGAGAATAGGCTCATGTACCTGTGGTACAATCCAGATTACAGTAGAATATAAATTCATATCTATATAAGAAGAAAGTTTCCAACTGTCCATGAAGTTCACAAGGAAGAAGTAACCTCAAAAAGTATTTCTCTTGTTCCTCATTGAAGTAGGTTTTACAGTACGGAATTCAAAAGTATGGCAATCCCAAGCAGTAGGCAGAACAAATCAGGCTATCTAAGTAAATGTCAGAGGACTGAGAACTGTGACTAGTGAAGCAGGCATCAGGAAGTCATGCTTGACCAACTCACTAACATTCTGCAATGAAATGACTGGCTTGATAGACAAGGGGAGAGCAAGGGGATATTTCTTATCAGGCAACAGCCTTCATGGAGGTTTTTGACACTGTCTGCCATAAGATCCTCATGGAGAAGCTGATGAATTGAGGGTGGGATGAGCAGGCAGTGAAATTGCTTGAAAAGTGGCCCAGAGGGTGTTGATCGCAGGGTGAAGCATAGCTGAGGGCCAGTAAGTAGAGGTCAATATCTTCACTAAAGATTTAGATCACAGGAGAGAGTGGGGTAGAGTGCACCCTCAGCAAGTTAGCTGATAACACAAACTGGGAGGAGTGGCTGATACACCAGAGGGTTGTGCTGCCATCCAGAGGGACCACAAACGGCTGGAGAAATGGAATGAGAGAAACTTCACAGAGTTCAGCAATGGAAGTGCAAAGTCCTACACTCTGGACCAATATATGCTGGGGGGCATCCAGCTGGGAAGCAGCCTGGCAGAGAAGAAGAAAGGGGGGCCTGGTGGACAAGTTGACCATTAGCCAACAATGTGCACTTGCTGAAAAGGTGAATGACATCCTGGCCTGCATTAGTAAAACTGTTCCCAGCGGGTTAAGGGAGGTGATCTTTTTGCACTGCTCAGCACTTGTGAGGCCACACATGAAGTGCTGTGTCTAATTCTGAGCTCTCCAGAACAAAAGACACAGTTACATGCTGGAAAAAGTCCAGTGAAAGGCCTG
>VYZT01010706.1:0-11287 GCA_013400735.1 Pomatostomus ruficeps
CAGTTTCGGTCCATCTCATGGCCTGACCAGAGCACACCACAACAACTAGTGGCTTTTCCTTTCTTTGAATTTAAAAAAATGGCTGGAATAAAACATATGGAAAAAGTATGGCTTGTGATAGAAATCTGAGATCAATTGTGTCAGGACTATAGCAATCATTAGTGATTGAAGTTAGTAAGGAATGTTTACCCACTATCAGAGTAGTAAGGACTTTGTTGGTTGCTTGCTTTTTTTGTGTCCCATTCTATATTTTAGAGCCTGGAGCAGTCTCTGGTGTCATGCAGTGAAATGCTTGCAAGTGGTTGTAAGTGATTGTTGGGAGAACTGTGTAAAATAGGGGAACTAATGTGAAAGATCTGTTATATATCTGTTATAGCTCCAATAAAAATTCTGTTCATGCAGTGTTCTTCCTAACAGGCTTTTCAGGAGCTTTTAAATTAATTAATGTCCTGTCATCTCTTTAAATGGTTTTTACATGTTTTAGTTCATTGGAAAGCTTGTGATACACTCTGCATTCTGGCTAAAGAAAATGGTATCAGTCTCCAGGGCAGCCAGTTTAGATAGCATTACAAGCATAACCACCACCTTTTTTTTTTTTCCTGTAGAAGTCAAGCTTATTAGTTATTTTAATTTTTATTTTCATTTCTTTTAAATATACATGTTCATCTACTTGCTCTTTGCTCTGTGTGAAATGGAAGCTGATACTGTCTCTGTAGTGCAGATTCCTTCATTTCTCAGAGAGTTTCAATTGAGATCCAGGTTCAAAGTGCTTACATGGAACAAATAATTTTTTTTCTTTTTCTGATACTTTCCTAGATGAATCTTTTGTCAAATCCTGACAATTTTTGAAGATTGTAGATTTTGATAGAAGGTAGAGCTCTGTTCTCATGAAAGTGAAAATGCATATAATAACTGCAGCATATGATTTAGGAAATGGTTGTGTTACTCTCTTAACATACGCCATATCTGCTTCTACCACGTTTCTGATGAGTCTTATTTTTCTGCTAGAAGCAGAGAAATTGTGCACGTAATTCACAAAATATGAAGTTAATTTTGATTAAATATCTTTTTTGAGATAAAAAAATATTGAAGAAAGGATCATGGTTTGTTTGTAGAATAAATCACTTTAAAGGACTATTGTAATTGCCAATATACAAACATTTAGTGGGTTAGGAAATGGGATTTGTAAATGGACCAAGACAGTACTGTGGATACAGGATTTTAAAATCTCAGTAATGTATTCTTATTCTTGTATAGTATCTCAAGCAGAAAACTTCTGTTACTGTTTATATGTACACTCACACACAGATTCCTTCATGACTAGTCTTCCTGAGTGAATCAGTGACGCTGCTCTTAACTGAAATTTCCAATTTTAATGTTGGTTACTAGTCTTCCTTTGAAATTCGTCCTGAGCCCCATTACTAGCAAGTGTTCAAATATTTAAATATAGAAGTATTTTTATTGTTGTAAGGATTAACTAAAAAGATAGTAATCACATTTACTGGGTTGTGAGTTTGGTTTTGGTGTGTCATGGGCTTTTTTTGTCTGTAGTCTTATATTTGGCTAAACTAGAACTAAAAGCTGAAAGTTTTCACTGCTAGAGACAACTCTTACTGGTTTTTATTTTGTTACTTAGGATACTTGTCATATCACCATGCTGATTCAAGTCTGTAGCACATTACAGCATTTTAAATTGACATTTGGTTCTGCCATATGTCATTCTGTGTTGTGGCATACCAGAGTAATACCATGTTTTATCGAGGTTATCAATACTTAATTTATCCTTAACATAGCTTTATCTAATTCATCTATTCACTTGGCTTATACTCTTAGTCACTAAATGTGCCAGAGCACAGAGACATGGTTTCTCCTGGAAGATTGCATTTTGATGCTGTAGTTAAGGAGTTTAGTAGTGGTTTAGCCAAAAGATAATTCTGCTGCACTATGGAATTTCTCAGATGAAATTTCAAATGGGTTGATTTGGAGATTCTACCAACAAGCCATGGGGATTTATCTAGAAGATTAAAAGACTAAGGCTTGAACGTGTGAATAAAAAGAGTGGTTTAGTTAATTTTTCACTATCTGTTTTGCATTTATCTAGCCAGTAATACTTAATTATGAGATTAAGGCTGTTTCTGTCCATTTGGATTCTAATAAAGTCAGGGCAGGGAATCAGGATATAATTCATCAAGAAAAATGAAGAGGCATGACTGGTTAACAGTGTCTGTACCCATTATGTCACACAACACAGCAAAACAGTTTTCAGAAATTGCTGAATAAAGCTAAGGGGAGCAGATAGACAAGACCTATAACAGATAAAACAATGTTCTGTTTTTAATAATATCACAATCTTTTTCTTTCATTTAAAAAAATAAATAAATGCATTTCAAAGTGGCTAATTAGGATCTGGGTATGGGAAAGAACATTTCTGGTCTGCAGTCATTTGCCCATTCAATCATGCTGTACAAAACACTAATCAGAACAGCTCAAATAAGGTGGAAAATCTCTATGACAAAAGAAATGGCTCCATGGAAATAAGGTTGATGTTGGACATATCTGTCTAGAGGTTGGTTGTTCACTTTGTTTTACTGCTGCATTGCCCAAAATAAGTCATAACACAACAAAAATGAAAACTTGAAAATACTGTAAGTATTTTTCGAGAAACCAAATTATCTTGAAAATGAGATGTTAATGCATAGAAGGGAGAATATGTAAAAGGACAGGAATTTTAATTTCTGTAGTTATTATTGTCACCCCTAGGAATGCCATGAATAATTTGCTTCTGCTGTGCCTTTCATTCACTCTTTGCTTACAATGATATTCTGACTGAATGTTATGGATTGTGGAGGAAGCTCAGGAAAACATAGTTAGGAAATTTTTCTCTCTTGTCTGTGTTTTCCATTTAGTGTGACCTTTTAAAATGTACGTATATACATGTCCTTTGAATGACCTGTGGAAAACGAGGTTTTGCGAATACCATGCAAATATATTTTCACATTGGATAATTGTTGCAGGAACCTGAATTTTTAACATAATGCATTCTTCCTCTGATCTGTTGGTCAGTAAAAACTTAATCTAAAGCTCAGTTAAGTGCATGAAATTTTTTTCCCCATTTGTCTTTCCTCTCAGGGTACAGTCACTTGTGTAGTGGAAACCAAAGAGATTTTTGTGTATTTGGTAAAAATCTAGGGACTAAAATATCTTGCCTGGTGATAGAAGTTCTTGCTGTAGATTTTTATCTACATGGATCTTAGTAGATATCTAGTTTCTGTCACTGAAACTGCCCTACCTGTATCTTCTTTCTCCACTCTAAAGAAAGACCCCTAACAATAAGGTCAATAGTAGATAGTCTTAAACTCTGTTGATATGATAAATTCATATTTATTCCTAGAAAGGTTAATAGCTGGGAATATTTTGTATGAAAGTGACGGTTCAGAGAGCAGAATGGAAGTGTATCAGTAGACAACTACAAGCAATCCTTGCTAATATCTTTTCTTCCCTGTGTATATCTGTCACACAATTGTTCATTTAATATTTGTAAATCTAATCATTCATTAATAGAAACTTGTTAATGGTTGTTGGGTGACTCAGGAGTCTAATTCTCATAATCATATATTAATTACATAAGTAGAAACCAGAAACCCATTGAAAACCAATTAATTTTATGTATATGAGTGCCACTCACACTATAGAAAACAAAGTTTATGCTTATAAATAATTTAGGCACTTGAATATGTTTATGTTATTTCAATGCTAAAAAACAGGCACAAAATTTCCTGAATCTGTGGTAAAGATACATGTGTAATTTTTATTTAAATACTTTAGATCAATGAAAGAACCATTCTACTCAGTAAATTTTAGTCCAACAGGCATAAACAGTTGAGAAAATTCCTGTGTTCTAGTTGATGATACTTCATGGTAAGAAGGCTCTGGTTATATAAAGACCTCCAAGTCTCAAAAACTTTACAGAGCTTTCCTAAAATGGGCATGACCAATGGTGAGTTCTGAGTTCTGTTTACAAGTAGGAGAAAGAAATACACCAAAGAGGAATAAAATACTAAAGAAGCCCCTGGAATTGCCTGCACATCAACCCCTCCCAGTTTTAATCCTGATCTGATTAGTAGTGTGTTTGCAGGAAGCTTGCTGTGTTGCTCTTGTGACTTCTTCGATTCTTGGATTTCTTAGTGGTAAAGTTCCAGACCTCACCAGCATCAAACAGCAGGAACGAACATCTGCTGCCCTCATAAACTTCCATTAGATGTCCTCCCTGCTGCCTCTGAGTGCAAGCCTCAGTACAGGCCTGGAGATGTATTATATGGAAGCATTTTCCAGGGCAGATGGCCAAATTAAAATTATTTACTTATATAGCACAGATACAGTATTAAATCTACATAAATTAGTCCAAAAAAGTACATATTACAGAGGAGGAGGAAGAGAACTATAGCTTGATCTATTAAAATATGATATCGAATTAGCTTATTTAAAAAAAAATTACTTAAGTGGGAAAATCTGAGAGTGGTAAACTTTCATATTAGTGTGCTAAAATAAGTAGTAATATCTGCTACTGTTTGCATAAATGGAAGACATGTATTATGCTGGCAGCACTATATGCATCACAAAATATAGTGAATATATGTACATATACACAGAGTCTGTGTGTGAATTGCAACATATGGGCTACATGTAATGATGGAGGAATTAAGAAAAAGCAACTGTGTATGTTTAGATGTTTTGTGTTGAGGGCTTTAGCTTTCAGAAGTAAATCTGCTTTCCTCAGTCATAAATATAACTAGCATTCTTACACAATTTAAAATCTTTATCAGAGTATTAAGATAACACAGAGCCCCTTACAAAAAATGGAAATTAAAATACCTTATAAGTAATATTCTTGACTAATTCTTGATACAAAAACTATATTAGGGAGGAGATTAAATGTACAGTATTTCTTTAATTATTTGCACATTGTCTTTGTCCACTAATAGGAATTACTATAACTTTAACCAAAATAATATTTTCAGAAAGGGTCCTTCACAAATAATGTGAAGGTGGGGTTGTTTTTTCTTCCTAAGAACAAAATATGAAATTTTGATCTTCTTTTACATCTTAGAATTTGAGATATATGTAACAGATGGGCAGGGAGGATTGCCATTGATTTTTAAATTTAAATCCATTTACTGTGAAATGGGATAAATATCAATGCATCCAATGTAGTATTTATCATCTTTACTATGTAGTTCATATTGTGTTATCTGGAAATGTTAGAGAGTTGCAATATATTTAACAGAAAGATTATGGGCAGTATATAGCTTAGCATATCTTCTTTCTAAGCTTCTAGTCTAGTAAGAAGAAAGGTGAAGGCAGGATGGCCCTCAATGAAAGGCTGCTGAAGGATCCTATTGGATCTGCATTGGGTATTACAGCATCTCAAATGAATAAATTCAGGTAGACCAGGAATAAGAACCTATTTGAAATTAATCCAATTGTGATCTGCAAATGTAGCAGATTTCAGTGTTTGTCCAGCTTGCTATGAGCAAAAGTGTGCTTGGGACAAGACAAAGCATAGCATACAGATATTCCAGGACTCAGTCCATGCTTCTCTGGCTAATTAATCAAATACGGTCTTTTGGAAAGCAAATAAATCAGCTCCTCAGAGAAGTGTGTTCTTTTCTGTTTCACAAAGTACTTGCCCTGAGTAAAACTCCACATTAAACTGTTTAACGTTCGTAGACAACAGTCACTGTGCTTAGAGAGAAAGTCTGCAGTTCTTATGCAAAAAAAATCCTCCCACTCCAGAGCCGTTTACCTTGTCATTTCAGAAATCTGTCTCTAGTCTATGTATTTTAATGTCAATAGAATATGCTTCTGTTTTTTATCCCCAAACGTTTTGGCAAACATGAAAGTGATCAGTTGACCATCTGATAGACTCAGTCAAGTGCCTGTCAGACTCCTCAAGTTGCTGACTCCATCTGGTATGAAGTCAGGAAAACTGACTGAAAAGAAGTTCTAATTTTATTTTTTGACTCTGTAACCTTTTCAATGAGTTCCACCCCTGAACTCAAACTGGCCATAAGAAAGGCCAGGTAATTACTTTGTGATAAGAAGAGCGACACTGAGGGATTTGCCAGGGGCTCAGAGCACTGATTGTCGGATAAAACTCAACAAAGTCCGTGGCCCCACAGGACTGCTGAGGCTGGATCTGCTGTAGGCTAATATGCTTAGAGGAAAGGTCAGGCCGCCGTGGAAGCCTGAACAGCCGCCTGTCTCTCAGCTCTGCGGCTGGCAGCACTCAGGAGCTGAGTGGGGACCACAAAGGGATTGATTTAAATGAGTTAACTGAGTCCTCTTTTCTTTCGGCCCACGTTCTTCCGACATGTGAGCGGGTGTCTGTACTGTCGCTACAAGCTGCCGGAGCTCCAGTGTGAGTCTCCTGCATAATTGTAGTGGGATAGGAATATTGGCTACCTCAGGCCCTGGGTCTAAAAGTTTGCCCCCATCCTTATTTCGTGCATTTACATTAAAAAGAGTGTTTGGAGCAGGAAGAAATTATTTTTTTCTCTTCTAGATGTCAGGTTATTTCTAGGAAAATAGTATTCTTGGTTACATCCTATTACATATTGCCCTCCCACCTGATACGAGTGGCTAATTGTTTCTATTGGCAACCACTGAAAAACCAGAGAAGCTTTTTAGCTTTGATTTATGAGAGAAACCAGAATAACACTCGGGAAGAACATAGTGGAGGTTTCACTTTCAGTAATACTCATCTCTGCCTCATTTCATCTGAGTGCAGTTAGGAACACAGCCAGGTGCCTTCAGCATAGCCACAGCCTTCAATAGTTGCTTCCACAAGTAGTGATTACACATGAAAGGATGGAGGACTGCTGGGATTCCTCTTGAATTTGTAAATACAGTAGCTTTTCTTTACTTGAACATCCTGCTTTAAAGATTGTGTAAGAAGGATAAACTAATTAGAAACACTGCAAAAAGTAGGTTGTCTTTTAGAACTTGTCTCTACCTAATAAACTTCCTTTCTTACCAGTGTGGGGTTTTTTCTAAGAGATATAATGTAATTGACTTAAAGCTACTGCAAGATATAAATATTTTTCACCCGGGAACAAATTTGTCTTCTAAGTAAAATTATCTATTGACTAGAATGCTCTCGTAGTCTGAAACTGCATTTATCTTCTTAATCCTCTCAGTCATACATTTAAATATGAATTGTGCAGCTAGCCATTACGGGAAAATAGTTGGAGGATGTTTGTCTGATTGTCAGGGTAATTCTGCGATATTTTCAATATGCTATTTGAATATGGCAGTTGGTCAGGGTTTTCTATTATAACCTTATTAAATTCCACTCCAATCACAAAAGCATTTTTTCTTGAAAGGAAAAAAAAGGGGGAGTTTATGTACTACTATTTTCCCTTTCAACAATCTCAGTGTTTTCAACCATTTCTGCATCTTGCATTATTATTCTTCTCTATGCCCTCTTTCTTTATATGAATCATAGGAGATAGTTTAAAACCTATTGGAATGGAAAACTACAAAGTAAAGAAAACTTCCTTTTCTACTGAAATAACTGAGCCAGAAGGAATCCCTGTCACTGGCTTCTTTCCTGAATTGTCTAAATAGCAGACACCTCTCAAAATAATTTGGAAATCATGACGTTGAGATCTCCACCTATTTTGATGTAAATTGCTAAACAGTCATCAGCAGGTAGTAATTTAACTTCCAACCTGACTGGTGGTTATGAATGTAACCAAGAAAATGCCTTCAAATGGGTTAACTAAATGAATGTTTATATTTCACATCTACTGTTCAGTCCCACTCTGGCTTTACTTCTTGATGAAGTTTTGAGGGATGAAATGTTTATAGTAGTTTTTTGTTATTTCTTTGCCTTTAATTAAAGACTAAATTGTAGCTTCTGTTGCCAATTAAAAGAAGACTTTCACTGTGAAAAATATGAAGACTCTTTAGTCCCTATGAAGTTTTCTGTGTGGAAATGAAGGCAGAATATGGATAAATCTTATAAAGCTTCCACATCCACATCAGAATTGCAGTTTTACTACTATTATCTCAATATGGAGCTTTGACAAATATCTACTTACTGGACCTACTGGCAAGATACTGTTTATATTCAATTTAGGAAAGAAATTGAAGTCACTATTTTAATATAAAAACAATATGGGGTAATGATGATAATATTCAGCAAAAGATAATTTGTATCTCACTGGAATCTTACTTTTCTGTTTTAAGTACCTATATATATATATATATTCTCAGTGTAAAGATTTGAGCTTCACATAAATTTGAAACCTTTAGTCTCATTGCCTTGCCCTGGCTCAGAATACTTGTAATTCACTTGTTTGGGGAATCTGTAGATTATTTAAAATGTTGTTTTTCTTCTGGGTAAATAATGAGGATATGGGGGCAAGCAGAATGGTGCTGTTATGTTCCAGTGATTACAGGTCTTTACTGTGTCACAAAATCCATGGATTTTTTTTTCATTTTGGTATGACCATGGATTTGCTTACATGTCAATAGGGGAAGAGACAAGATGAGTCTTTGGAATTGAAATAGCATATCAGGTAGGTTTTAGCTGTATGTTCATGGGAGACCTTACTGCCAGAGTAGAACATGTGATTGCTCCCTTCTCTTGTAAGGTACCACAGTGTATATATAGGGAAAAACCAAACTTAGGAGGAAAAGGGGCTTGTGTAAAATGTGAACATGGCCAGAGTGCTGTTTCAAAATAACAGAACTGTAACCAAAATAGCTGAGGGCATGGCTTCATTTCTGTTGTCATCTCCAGGTTAGTGTATGGAGGTCATTAGAAACTTTTTTCTGATGCTGTCTGTATGCAGGTACTTGTAGACTCTGGTGCTCATGCATACACAGCAGAGGTTTTAAAAAGCACTCTGGTGCTTTGAAATGACTTCTCGGAATGAGTGTCTGTGACAGTGCTAAATGTTTCCTAGCAGAGAAGTGCCATGGGCACTTTTAATAGAATTTAGAAGCTGATAGAAAGAGGCAAACTGTATGCTGTAATCCTACTGTCTATCTGCAGCACAAGTCTAGCAGGCAGGAACAGCAAAACCTTCTGACATTCAGTAAACCCCATAAGAAGTCTCCAGAGGGATTGCTTCTAGGAGTTGAACCATAACCTTTTCCTCTATGGGCATCACAGTCTGTGTCTCGCTGCAAAAAATGCTGGCCAGTGCTCTAAACTTGACGTTGCCTATGACATTGGCAGCTTTTCCTTGAGAGGTAAGCTAAACATGCTGATCTATTTCATATAGACAGTAAACAGTGCTGTATTCTGGCTGGGAGAGATGGAGCAATTCCTCCCACTGGCTTAATAGTGGAGGGTTTTCTATCGTGTTGCCACTACAGCAATGCATATAATATACCCTCACCTATGAAACCATAACTGTTGGCCTGCCAGTCCCTACTGTAACTCGCTTGGGAAAAACGTGCTGGTGGTGGAGTGGTTCTGAGGGGAAAAGTGTGTGCCGTCCTATTTGCTGCAGGTGGCTTCTGAGAAAATCATAGAATAACATATAGGTCTTCTTCTGCAGGCAGCTTTCAGCTCCCTGAAATTTTGTTAAAGGTATTGGGAGTATTCCAGAAATAATTTTTCTGGATTTGCTTTTAATTAAATGCTGCACTGCTGAACTGAGAATAATCAGCAGCATTTACCAGATATTACAGGTGAGGTTTTTCAAATGCAGAATTTTAAAATTTTGAAAATATAGCTGGCCTTGTTTTGCTGGAATTTTCTGCTCCTAAAAATGAAGAAGGATGTATTTTTTTCAGGCTGCACTGTTGAGTACAAAATGAGGTATTTTGATGAAGGAAATCAGAACATTATTCATGACACTTATCCATAGCAAAGATGCATCCAGAAAAGTACTTTACAATGAAAACCAATATAGTTTTATGTTATCTGCAAAGTTAATATAGCAGTGTCTGGGAAATAAGTTCTCTGTTCCTGTTGTGCAGCCACTGACCCTGGAAATTTGGGCAGATCCTTCTCTCTGAGGCATTAGTATTCATTAGAATAGAATACTAAGTAGAATTCATAAAAATAGAATATTTTACATTAAATGTTATAATTTTGAAAAAAAATTACTGACACAAGTAACAATCTGGGCCATCCTTATGGTGCTGCTTGAATCAAGACAGTCTATGAGACTAGATGAATCAACTTGCTATATAGTTAGAATATTTTTCAGTGAAATTGGAAAGCTTTATTATTGGCCCATCTAGAGAGCTCTCAGGACTTTAGGAACAAGAAGTAATAACCGTTCCTAAATGCAGAAGTCTACTGTCTTGTCTACTCCGGTAAAACTTGGAATAACTGGAAGTGGAATAGCTGGATATCAAAATAACTCATACAATCTAAATGTCCATATACCAGTTGGTATTTACTTCTGCTTTAAGCCACACACTAGTCAGCTAAAAGTTTTTACCTATACATTCTACTGTTTTGATTGTAAGGATTGGGAACATTTGCAGCCTCTTCTGCTCACTTCAGACTCGGTAACTTTATCGGCTCTACATATGCCAAACACTGCTCTGCAGCATCTGGCTGTTAAGCTGTTTAATCTCCCTGGGAGAATCTTTTGAAAAATCCATGGCTAAGAATCATATAAAGAAATGTCCAAGGCAGATGCCTTTCAACTCATGTAACATTTGATATGGATGTGTGTAATAAAGCCAGTCTACATCTCAGAACTCTCCAAGTAATTTGGACTCTCCTGAGCCCAAGGAGAGTTTGAAGACATTACTTATTTCTCTGTTTCATCTTGAGATCTTCAAGACACAAGATTTATGACATCATTTTTTTTCACATTTGAGTCTTGCTACTTCAACACTTGTAGTTGTGGAAACCAAAACTATGCATGTGTCTTGAAAGGACAGTTTAAAACAGTAATAAAAACTTGGTATATATACATGGATTTGGCTAAATACACTGAATAGATTTCTAATAAGAAACAATATGAACACTGGAAAAAAACCAGGCCGTATCTAGTATTGCTGTTACTTTTCTAATGGTAATCCTCAGAAAAAAGAAAACAAACATTAAAGTAGAAACATTTACCTTATTTCCAGACTGATATGTTTCCCTTAGTCATTTTAGAATAATTTTTGTTTTCTTAACTGTCTTACAAAGAGGCTTCTACTTCTTTGAAAACAGCATAACTGTTTCGGAATGACAGGAAAATTCATCTATTCTACACTTGAAGCAACTATAGAACTTAATTGGTGGGTAAACGAATGCTTTTTCATA
>VYZT01010712.1:0-47514 GCA_013400735.1 Pomatostomus ruficeps
CCGTCCTGATTAAAAGGGCCTCTGCTCCCCACATCAGGTGACAGTAATTACAGTAACAAGCTGAACAGAAGAAAATGGAAGGCAGCTCTCCCCAATGAGGAAGAAGTTACCTAGATTTTCAATTTCCTTAAAAAACAGCTTTTGTTTAAGCCCTATTATCAATTGTATGTTTTATAGTTTACAAGCTTTGGGAATTCAGGATTTCAAACTCCATTATTACCTTTTTTCTGTGCAGGTGTTTCAAAGGCTTTTGAGCATGAGTACCCAAAAAGGAAGTTTTGATAGTAAGTTTCGTATTTGCTGGCAAAACACACTGGTCAAAAATATCTGCTTAGACTCTTAAAAAAACCAACAAACTATCACAGTTCAATAAAAGCATTTCAAGCCATATCTGCAGTGTCAAAAATAAATAAATTAACATTAGCAGAACTTACTTCTGCTAAATCATTTGTTTTAAATATTATAAAATTCACACTTAAAATCTGTATTTCATAATTGAAGAAGTTATCTTTCATGCTAGTTTGAGATCAGATGTTCCCCAAAAACCTAACAGTGCAAACTCATCAAATGAATGTGAACCTTACCCACAAAATGACTTCATACTCCACCCTGTATACAAAGAAAGCACAGCCACTCTCACTTTTGTGAAGAAAATCAAGAATTTTACTAAGACTAAACTCAAGAAATCATTAGCAGGTGATAATCTGGGAACACCATAAAGACTGGAACTTGAAATGCACTTTGGAATGAAACAAAAAACCTAGAATAAGTAAAAATTACCTTGTGCAAAGTAGTACTTGTAAAAAGGAAGGCGAGATGATGTGGATAAACAACTGAGCATGAGAGAGCGCAATATCATGACAAAACAGGGACAGTGTGATCTTTGGATATATTAGCCAGAGTAATGAAATAGATTACATTCCTGTACTTCTTTATGTTTCATGAGAAGGTATCATAAAAATCTGCATGCAATTCTGGGATCCCTAACTTAAACAGAAATATGGAAAGGGAATAGGAAAGAGCAATAAATGATGGAGCATGGATGGTTTGATCAGTCAAACAACAGAAAAACAAGTCAGATGTATTTACACTAAAAAATGAACACTATTTGAATTGTGTGACAGCTATCAAAAAACTCCCAGCTGATCATTAGGGGGATTCACCACTTCATAAGATCCTGACTATTTTTTTGAGAGATGTGTAATCAAATAATGGGAGCAGGATGGCATTTGAAGTCTGTGCTAAAGTAAAAATAATGCAAAATGAGTACTCATTTCTCACCTACAAAATCACATTGTTTGAAGTGACCTTTAAACTTCCTCTCTCTTTTTTTAAAATGTTAATTTGAGCAGAAGATTGACTTTAACTCAGCTTCTCTCTTATTATCTTACTAGATGATAAATTATTCATATGCAATGCTTACTGTACTTATCTAGGTATTTCTAATGATCACAGCATTATCTAAGCATTATATGATTTAAATAAATTATTGCTTTAACTTTTAATAAATTTAGTGCCTTCTGCACTAGAGGAAATACAACAAAAATTCTTTATGCAAGGTCAATGAAATTTATTTGTACATTCCATACATGAAGAGATGAAAAAGATACAACTAGTTGAGAAATCATAGGGAAAAGGTGGCTTTGACACAAAAGAACAAAATCATCACTTCAAAGGAAAGATTCCAGAGGGAAGAAACCCAACAGCAACACCAGGTCATAAAAAATGTAAACAAGTTACTAGACAGTAATTAGCTTGAAACTTAGTAAAAATAACCAAAAAAACCTTTGCAGCAGAATTCAGACAGGACGAGAGTATACGAGTATAAAAAGGTCAGATTATAGTAAGACATCATGATTTCTCAAAGTCAAGAAAACATAAAAAACAGTAATTTCTGGTTTTGTCGTCAAGGCAGCAGCCAGTTCATGGGATGGTGAAAGCTCCAAAAGGAACTGAAAGTGTAAGGAACAACACAGAGGCCAACACTGAGATCCTACAGTGATGTGGTAGCAGTAAATGTTTCTGGTTTCAAGATTCACATAAAGGGAGTAAGAGTTTTACAATAAATCCTTCAATACTGATCCTGGCAGACAGGTAAGCACAGCAAAAAATGGTTGCTGGAATCAAAATGTATGCATCTTTTTTTGGACTGAGGATGTCTCCAATCTATTAATTGGCAAGAAGTACCAATTATAAGAACAAAACAAAAACAAAAGTCAGAGTTAAAAGGAGTGCTGCCTTTAACACGGTATTTGTACAGAAGGATTTATTAACAGCTCACAGGTATGTGCACAAGATAGATTTAAGGCTTTGCTTGTACAGGAATTCAGCAACGTAGCAATATCCCACTTGGCAAAGCAATGCCTTGTATTCACAGCAGGTTAATGAAGAAACACAACAGAGGAAGAAAAAACTCACAAAGTACAAAATCTAATCAGTATCAAGTTTCACATTTAATGCCATCACTTGTTACCTGGATTTCTAGTTCAGCAATATGCTGTTGGAGTTCTGCCACAGCTGCAATGCGGTCTGCCTCACGGAGCCGTACTGCCATGACTTCTTCCTTACTCTGAAAGAAGTCAGAAATGGGAGCTAACTAATGCCAGTTTTAGCTGATTGAAGACTGTGCACTGCTTTTACCCAAAATCCAAAGTACAGAAAATTTAATACACTGCTGAGCAAATTACCACTAATCTAAAGAACTCAAATTTAATTTCAACCCATGTAATTACATTATTACATGTGGTAATTATTACATGTAATAATCAAATATAAACTTTAAACTATAATAATCTAAAAAAAATTCTGTGCAGCTTTGAAAACTTGCTGTTATCAATTTCCAGGTCCAGAAAACAACTGTCTTGTTCTCCAGAAATATTATACTGTAAATTAAGAAAAAGAATCAACATCATTAAAAAAACAGCTCACACTTTAATTTTGGACTTTATATATTTAGAAACAGCAAAGCTATACAAGAATTACTTATTTCATCATTTCCTTTGTTCTAAAAAATAAAAAAAAGAAACACAAGAGCAAATGTATTCTCAACCTCATTTTGTCCAGCTATCTTAGTCACAGTATATAACAAAGACAGTTTAGAATAAAATACTAATGCACATAACCTACAATCAGCCTCCCACTGTAAGTTTAACCTACAAGTCCGTCTCTAAATGATAGGTAATTTGAGTTTGAACAAGAGAGAGAAATGTCCTGTTTTATGAGGCAAGTCCTCGAGACTTCAGAGCACAGAACAATACTATACTGTCAGCAGCCTGGTACAACCACAGAGAGAAAGCAGCGTTAGATAATTAGTGAGCAATACTATCAGCTGAAGAGCAAACAACTCGGGGGAAGAGACAGATTAAGCTCTGGTACACCCACTTTTATAGCAGACTGGTGTAACTAAACTGTATTTACTGCAAATCAGTTATTTTAATGTGTACTTCAAACTAACAGTACTCAACCACCTTTCATTAGACAGTATGGTTGAGATAAAATCAAACATATCAAAGCTTATCTATAGTAACTACTTCAAAACATGCTATTTGTTTGGTGGGGTTTTTTTCAAATATTTCCATAACAGAGGTATATCATCTACAGCATCCAATTATCTGCATTTGTAATCAGTGGAGTCCATTTCAGAGAAATCTATTATATGTTAGCCAAAGTTTAGCCATTCTTGCTAAATTCTGTTGCATGATTGCTCAAATGAAGCCAAACCGACAAGTCCACAGGATTGCATGTATTTAACTGAAAGCTGAAGGAAAGACTGGCTTGGTTTGACTTTGGTATCTGAGATGAGTCAATCGTGTTGCTCTAGATGGCACTGATGCTTTATCTCAAACAGAGCATATTCTCAATAATTACCACAGAAGTTGATACGGTAGGAAAGACAAGACTGGGTGGGGGCACAAATCTTATGTTGCAAATTCTTTTGCAAAACCTATTAGAAATATTAGGGGTGAGTTTCAAGAAACAATCTGAAATTGAGTCCTTGCTGTAGAAGCAGTAGTCAGATAAAAAGGAAAAAGCATAACAATACACACAGTGACAAAAACAGTTGCCGTACAGGTGGTATGAGACACAACTGGCTACAAAAAATTTAATTGCTGCTTAAGCATTTCAAGTTATCTTTTAAAAGAAAAATATAAGCTCCTGAAATAACATACCAAGTCATTATGCATAACTGGAGAGTTAAAAATCCAAATATATATTTTTTGAGACAGTAGAAATATTGCTAACCTAGCCATGACAAAAATAAAGACTAGAACATGATTTCAAACAATTTGAAAAAACAGGAAGAAAAAAATAAACAAATGTCAGTTACTAATAGAATCAGGAATAATTGTTGTTGTTTCTGATACATAATGAAATCCTACTTGTAAAACATCTTACAGTGTAAATTGTAATCTTTTTTCTATTGGCTGCAAAACAAGTTTCAGGATCTAATGTTAGTGTATGTCAATAAAGATACTTCAGTGGCTATTGACTACAGCTATTTTCAGAAAATCTTCAAAGAGTATGACTGGTGCTCTATCTATTACTGTCACACTTTTCTCTAGCCCATGTTAGAATATTGTTCTACAAGTGTATCATCCCACTGAGAATAATTATATGTACTAGCTCATTAATCAGGTTAAAGACATATTATTCTCTTTATAGTCAACACAGAAAAAGAATATTGACTACACACTCTCAATCCTCAATGTCTTAAGGATTAAGGAGCACCTTCAGTATCAAAAACCAATCAAACATAATATGTGATGGGTTATATGAAAAAGACATCACCAAGATTGTGATTATTTTTAAAAAATCAGTAAAAATAATCTCAGTATTAAAAAAATACTTAGGAAATCAGAGATTATGGCAGACAAGGAAGTCAGTAGAAGCAATTTCTTCTAGTTAAGATTCAGTGTGTCTTTTCCTAAAAGCTTGTGATGGAGCTTGATGGGCCAGCAGAAGTTACCTCTGCTGCACTTCAGATTCAGGTCCAACTAGAAACAAATGAACTGGCAAGACAGCAAGAAAAACTAAAATCTGAAAGAGTCTGTTGTCAAGAGGTGTCTTTTTATATTATACATAGACACTTTTCTGAGTAGAACCATGCTTTAAAGTAAAAGTTTATCTTCATGGGATCACAAAGAAGCAACTCTGTCAAAACCTCAAGTGGTTTTTGTGAGATGGTAAATTCAAGATGATATTGCCAAAATCAGTAAGAAGGATTTTGGTTTTATGATTGATGCTTCTCAGTTAAGACACAATTTTATCCAACAATAGCAGACAAGACTAAAATGTACATATATATTAGCACACAAGTAGTCTTTCCAGGAGGTTGTTTACCTTGCATTCAATCTCTGCTTGCCTACGTTTCGCTTCATTCAACTGAGCCAGGAGCCCTTTGTTCTGTGCAGAAAGATACTGCACCTTCTCCTGTAGGTTGGTAATCTCTTGCTCTGCCCTTCGTAAATGATTACTATTGATCTGATTCTGAAATTCATGACAAAAAAAAGAAAAGAAAATACATGTTAAGGAAAGGACATTAATCTAACTTCCTGAAGTCTGGCAAAACAGATTTAGAGATCATTTACAATAAAAAACTTTTGATGAAAAAGCATTCAGAGTTTTCCAAGTGTAATCAGAAGAGTTTGCATGACATTTTGTTTATGACCAGGATATTCAAATTGTTCTTAAATAACAGATGACACATTGTAAGAACATTATTGCAAAACTCCAGTAGATCCGTTTTTCCAATTTATTGCCTAGGTAAGGCAGATTTTGTGAACTTGTAACCCAACTACACCACGCATCCAGGAAAGATCAGGTATGTCAGAAATACTGCGCACATTTCCCTGTCCAGTGAATTCCTGAAAGCAACATGGCACCTTAGTCGAGATCAGTGCACAAGTACAAGTCACAGCATTTATACCTGAAGCTGTGTACACCACACTACAGGAACGGAGTTTCTCTCAGCTGACAGCTAAACGGCACACATACAAAGGTTCGATGTGTAACACTGAAGTGAGAAGTACCTAAATACATGTAAGCCAGACAGCAGGATCTCTATGCCCCCTACTGACCAAAACAATATTGACACATCAGCGAAAATTTTAAAAGATAAGGCAAGAGGAAACTTATTCCATTGTTTTAGAGAAAGTGGTGCCTCTGTCAAAAAGAAGCCTTCATATGCCTTGCAGTTGGTTAATCTCTCTTCAATAGCACGTCTTTACATGCTCTCCTGGTTTCTGGAATTGCTGAACCTTGTCAAGTAAAGCTGTTGTTTGTTTAGTTTTTTTGGATGCATAGATCTCTGTCAAAAAAAGTTACATTTAGCAGGTATTTCATAGGAAGATTCACAAATCCTTCTCAATCGTCAGCACATTGTGCTTACTAACTTGGGTGAAAGTTTACTAATATAACATGAACTCATCATTTTACTGCATTTTCATTTCAGGTGCTTAGCAACTTATTCCCTAGTTATACAAAAAGAATCTTGGCAGTCAAGGTATGATTGTCTTTCCTGCACAAACCTCAGCAGGGGTAACCCATGCTTTTCTATTCTGGCACATAACAGGCAAACGTCATGCTAAAAATCCCTGACCAACACACAGCTGCTTTGCTGATTCCACAGCTTTGTAAGCAGACCCATGACCTCAGCAGAAAATCTAGCATCACCAATGTCATCACACTGCCATGTAAACATTACTATTATCAGAATTGCTAGTTAGATCTGTGAAATTTAAAACACCTTAAACATACTTTTGTTGTTATTACACTGTTAAAACTTAATGAATTAAGATGCACACACATTCAGAGTCTACCAACTAATCCAAATGAGAAATTCAGAAAGGATAGTCCTGGAAAAGGTTAAAGAAAGAGACATTAAAGCTGGACTGTATAACATTAGATTCTCCCATCCTCATCTAACTGAAGTAAAAAACCCCTGCAATTTGGAACTAAAGTCCTGCTTGTAGATGGTGAAGATCCTCGTTCATGGTGAAGATATCTACCATTCACCACCAAACTGCCAGCATCCAGCTCAATTCACACATACTAGCATTCAATAACATACCTGTGTTTCCATCTCCATCATTCTTTGTTTGGTCTCTTTCAGTTCAGCCTGAGTTTCTGCTTCTCTCAACCGCACTGTCATCAGCTCATCCTGTAGCTCATTCACTGCATTTTTTCTTGGAGGATCTTTCCATCTTCCAGTGGTACGAGCTAGATGACGCTAGAAAAACAGCATGTTTTTGCTGATAATGCCTGATCCTTCCTGGTGTTTCCTTACTTCATTTAAGGTCTTAGAGTTATATGAGGACAAATAGCTAGAGTTCTGTTGATTCTACAAGCTAGAAACCCATGGAAATGTACTGGTTTTAAGAATAGACAATTCAAAAGCTTAACACATTAATTCCCAACTGCAGTAAGTCAGTGAATTCCAAGTATATCCTGAGACTTTTGTCTATTTCTAGCCCTTTTTAACATTTAGTAAAGTAGGAGTACTGATCAGGTACCTCCCTCCTACCATTACAGTTGGCTGGTAGCACAAACCCTCTGCTGCCTATAACAACTAGGCACCAATTTCTGACATACTTTTGAAGTTGAGTTTCCTGTGACAGCTGAATTTAAGGATTTTCTCACCTCAGCAGTTTGATCCGCAATCATGAGTTTCTACTTGATCTCAGTATCTCAACATTTAATAGTCTTTGCTTTATAACTGAAAATAAAAATTCATAAAAGTGTATTGCTACCCATACCTGCCAGTGTTCCTCCAAATCCTTGACTTGCTGCCTTAGGTCTTTGAGACCCATCAAAGATTCTGCTTCTCTTAATTTTACTGCAATCAGTTCTTCTTGTAGTCTGGCAACATTTTCCTCATCAGGGAGGGAGCTGTTCCTCTGCAACAAGGACCATCCTCTTAAATACGTATTTGAATAAAATTGTGTTTAGTGAAACCCACTCCAAGAACATACACATGGAACAATAACTAGCAAAACTTTAAGTGTGCATCCTCTGCAAAATAAAAATCCTCAAAAATCTAAGCTTCTGGATATAGTGAGCATGTATAAATAACTTCTAACTGCCAACTACAGAAAAAATTATAAGGTAGTAGTTCTACGTATTCTGACTCCAAGATTTCCCTGAATGGTATCCCTAATAAAACATTACATTTACAATATTTGAACACATAATCAAAAATATGGAGAGGAATGTGAAAGGTTTTGATCTAGTTGATAAAAAGTAAAGCAAACAAGGAGCTGAAACTACACCTTAAACCTATAACTTTTATTTAGGTTTACAGGAAAAATAATAAATGGAAATTTATTTTTTAGAAAGTAGGTCATCAGCCCTTGAAAAGGAGAACAGATATGCTGACAAAGGAACCATCTGTTAACATTTTACAATACAAAACAACAAGCAGTCAAGAAGAGGTCTTAGAGATGAAAGTGCAAGACACACGAGGAAAAAGTAGAAAGGTGAGAGAAGGATAAAGAGAAAACATGAAAACACCAGGAAAAGCAAAACAGAGATGAAATCCTAATAATGGAAATTTGGGGAAAACACAAGATGGGGAGAAAATGGACAGGCTGTCTAACTACAGTATCCCTACAGCAAATCATTGGTCGCCAAATATTCAAAGTTGAACTGTTCATCACTTTCTACTTTACTTCCCAGTAATTGTTTTCAGCAAAATCAAGTGCTTTTGCAGATATGCAATACTGTGACAATTGTCAGGTTTTCTTGAGAGTTGGGTAAAGTGGATGATTAACATTAACAGAACACAGCACAACAGCCATTTATTAGCATTCCATGTTCAAAATCATGGGATCTGAGTATTGGCAAATACAGGAAACAAGAGGGTGTTTCTGAATGTTTATGGCACTGTCAGTATGGCCATGCAAGTCTCAGGTTACGCAGCAGAAGCTCCCAGATTACAGGACACATCACTAACAGCAGTAAAGAGCTGTATTGGAGGAATTTGAGGGAGTTCACTTCAGCCACTTTCTCCTATGTGTAAATTCATTGTGACAGACTGAAATATGACTGTACATCTGAGTTTGATTGGTACACTGGAACTGACCCCACTATTCCAGTTTTTCTTCACAGATAAGTTTCCATTGTATGCTGTCTCCATCCTGATAAATATTAAGTAGTCTCCTGAATTTTGAAAAATACCTTATATCCTGAATTCTTACCAATAGTCAAGACAGTAAAAGCTACCACTCTACTAAGCCCAGCAGACACTCATCAACCCCCTCAGATAATTGAAAAATAAATCTTGACTCCACTGGGTTAATCTAATTAGCTAATAAATTCTGGCCAAAGCCTGGGTATATAGCTCGTTAAAATTTCCTAAGGAAACTAATTCCAAACCCAGGACAACAGGAGCTGAAAAGCATGCTTTATATCAGGTCAGTTATTGGGTTCTTTTTTTCTTTTGCTATTTTATCTTGCAGTTAAATTTTGCTTCAAATTTAGGTAAATGTTTGATAGTTGGTTTGAGAACAGCTTGAACTCTGGCATCAGTAAGTTACAAGGTAGCATGGCACCCAAAAAGCAGTAGACTGTGATACTGAGCAGTGGAGGGATTCTCTCCTTGCCCATGATGGGATGGGACTGGAAGATACTCAATACCTAGGAATGATAATATTGAACCCTTTCCTCTTCCCTTCCCAAACTATTTAGTTTCTCAAAATCTCAATGCTCACTCTAAGCCCACTGCTCTTGTTGCAGGATGTAATTTTGAAACAATTGATGTTTCCTGTCAAGGGTTCACTAGAATCCAAGTTTTCCACTACAGAAGGATTCGGGAATAGAAGAAAAGTGATCTGTTATTCACAAACCCTTCCCAGTGCAAACAGACCTTAGTTTTATTCTTGTACTTTCAGGTTTGAAAAGCATCTTGCAATCACAAAAGCATAGAAGAGAAGGTTCTAGAGCACAGTTCTGCAAAGAATTACAGGAACCTCTAGTCTGTTTCTAGTGCTGTTCTATATAGAGGGTCCTGGTTTGATTTACCTTTTCCATCTCTAGAACTTTATCTTGCATCTCCTTCAGGGCACAATGGGATTCTGCTTCACTCAGCCTGGCTTGGACCAGCTCTTTTTCCAGCTGTAGCACAAAGTCTTCACTGTATCGTGAACTGCATTTATGCTACAAAGTTTGCAGAAATATGTTTAGTATGAAGCACAGGTTGTTTGAAAGGGGTTTTATATACCAGATTTGGTGGGAAAAGCACATTCAAATGCTTAAGATTAGGAAGAGCAGCAGAAGTGCTTACCTTATACAAGTCTATTAATATGTCAGCCCAGACTGCTAACAAGCATATCCCTACTGCTCTGCCTCAAACAACTGCCCCTCCACACAGCCAAATGTGTCTGACAAAACTGAGACTCCTACTAGCACTGACAAGCAACAACTCACACTTTTCTCTCATTGTCAACCAAATTGAAAGACTCTCAAATGGTCTCTGATTATTTTGTGATATGCAGGAAAAGATGCTTAGGAAAGACTAGCTGATACAAGTATCACTCAGTCCCTACTCAAACTCCAACTCAACAGAATCTTTCCATAATCTTAGATTTAAAATAGAACTATGTATGATTCAGTGCACAATGACTTTGGTCTGCCCCTTTTTTCACTCCAGCTCTTGGGTCTCATTTGCTCACACTATACATATTCCTTCTGAGATTCAGACACATCCAACTGAAGCATTTATATTCAAAAGACTCATTTAACTTCCCCTCCCCCAATCAATAGTTAAAAAATAAATTTCATTTCTTTCCTGGGTCACTTTAAAATGACTTGTTAGTTTGAGAGGTTGTCAAACTTGCTTGATAGGCAATATCAACTTAAATCAGCATTTAAATTTCTGATTGAAGAAAACGGGAGGTGTTGAAATCCTCAAAGCATAGTTGTTTAGTTATTGTGTTTATATAGCTACCCTGAAAATTAAGCTTAGAGAATATATTTTTGGTGTCATTAACTAAATTGTAAAATGTAAGTACTATGCTTGGATTCATAGATTAAGTTTTCATTAACAATTCAACTATACTAGATACAGCCGTGTCTTAGTTTATGCTTGCATCAAACAATTTAGTTTTCTAGATCTAAAAAACAGTAAAAAAATTAACAGAAGTCTTCCATTCTACATGTTTCTGTTAGGGTATGACATTCCCTGGCTTTTAATGTACAAATAAAAGACAAATAGGACAAAACAAGGATCTAAATGTAACTACATGGTCAAGGAAATATTTTTTTCATTTGCTTTTATACTTCTGCATGCCAACTAAACTGTTTATCATTACTTACAGTACAATCCAAATTCAAAATCGACACTACTCTTAGTGTTACAGTTTACTATATTGCGTGTATATATGTGCTTACAGGAAGCTGTAATGGAGGAGATGTGTATAAAGCATTAAAAGAGAACTCACGCAGGCAGTTTTTAGTGTCATTGAGACCATCCACTTAAGCACTCTGCCTACTTAACTGTGCACTTGAACAAACACGTAACACAGATACAGTACAATCCTTGTACATTCATATTCATTTTCCCTTATATAATACCAATCTAATTCATATTATTTTTAACCCACACAGGGTTTTTGCTTCAGCAAGTAGTGGAGGCAGATCTGATTTGAGTGTAAGGAAGAGGATGGTGGACAATGCTGATTCATTTCTGCAGTTGCTTCACATCATGTAGCAACACAAGTACAGTATGTAACACCAGGCAGAGGCAGAGAAGAGGCAACAGCTCTTTTTTATTCCCCAGCTGTTTGTACAAGTTCATCCCATGACACACACAGCAACTTAGATGGACTCTACATTTCTTGTTCCAGATTCTGTTTGTGATACATACGGAATGAGAACAAATGCACTGTTCTCTCTCTTGTAAGGTATGAAGTTCTCTAGTAGTTTCCAGGACATTGAGAGAAAACAGCAGATTTGAAGAGCTTAATACATGCTGATTTTGCAATAATGTTAGTGTGTTCTATAAAAATCTAATTTATGTTTATCAAATAATTAGTAATGGAAAAGGTAAGAAGTTATTAATCCAGTTTCAGGCACAAGTCATGCCTTCTTTAAATCTGTCTTTAGATTTCACCTGCATAAGGAATATGTTAAGAGTACTTATTTATTTAGCCACAAGAAACTCTAAATCGAGTCTTGATATACTGGCAAAAAAACCCCAGCTGAGATCAGAACAGACTGAAGAAAACAAGATTCACAAATTAGAAGTTGTGAGTTTTGCTACTTAGTAAAACAAAGCACCATTTCAATAATTTAGTATATAAAGGTAACACAAGTTTATAGTTAAAACAACATTTGAAAACTACTTTTAAATTGACTGCAGAAAAAAAATCTGGTTTTATATATTTGCCTCAAGCCCTAGAATTTCTGACAAAAGCCACAATGCAAATACAGATTTTCAGGCACCAGCCAAACATTTTAACCACAGTAACACTTTCCTGCCTATGTTGAAGAGACATATGTAATATATAGGAATAAAACTGTAGTTCTACAGCCTTTTAATTCCGAAAGAAATAAGTTCTTGCTTGGCTTCACAGAACTGGATTTATTTTCACCTAACTTTTCTTAAACATAACCATACCAAATATTATTTTGGCTGATGACAGACATAATTACACAATGTTTCTCCAGTACACTATACTGAAGAGCAAATAACAGGTGATTCAGCAGCTGCCCAACTAACTTTGTTTACACATTTTAGCACTAACTGCAGTACTTCCCTAAATACAGTATTCTTATTTTCTGCTTTTTGGTTGCAAATCAGAACACAGTATTAGGAAAGTATACTGTAAAATAAAGTGAAGCCTTCCATAAAGTTGCAACACTCATTTACAAGCATATATTCCCAATATCAATTACTATGTTCTTAATTATTATCAGTCATTTTAGCACGAGTTCCTGAAAAGAAACTATTCATTATGAAGTTGCTGTAACAATAACCAAATACATCACTATAAATTACCTTGCAAAATGCATATGCTTCCATCTGAATGTTTAGTCAATTAAAATTCTATCTTCACATAATATAGCTGAAGAGCCTATTTAAAAATAAGATGTGAACTAATTTTAGCTTGATTAGTCTCCAATTTATCAGATTCCATTTTAAAGCATTCAGACTGATGAACTGGGTAATCATTGACAATTACAGTGTCACTGGGAAAGACAAGATTTGCATTCTGGAGGTGTTTACATCCAGCAAGAAGCTGCCCTTTTCATTTAGAAACACAAGGGGGAAAAGTACAGAGAATAAAACCTTCAGCACATGATTATCAGGAGTAAGTTACAACAGGCTGATTACCCTTTCCCCTAACACCTCAAATACCATTGCTCTTAGCATGCCTCAAAAGAAAACTCTATATTTTGTTCAAGTCAGGCACAACTTCCTCTATGCAGTTCTTGATTTACTAGCAGCATGAGGAAGAAGCCACCTTCCTCTTAATCATTTGTAACCCACTACAACTTCCCTTTGGCAAGTTTCTACATTTAAAGACTAGATTAGTATAATTTGTTAGTTAACAATTACCTCTTTAAGTAGATTCCACACTTCATAATGAAGTCATTCTGGTTCAACTAAAAACTCCCTATAAATACTTTAGCACAGGAAGAAATAAACTTGTATGTAATTTGGGACTTTGGTGTTCCGACTCCTATAAAAAAACACTCCTCTACCCATCTCTACATTCAGAAGTGCTGCAGGGGAGAATTTCTTCAGACACAAATCCAGTAAGCACCTTCAATACTTACCCTTAAGCCATCCAACCTATGCTATCCAATCTCATAGAACAGAGAGTATAAACCTTTGATAATACTCAAATACAAATACATAACCTTTTTACAGAGAATATGTTAACCTCAGAAATACTATTCTTTAGATAATTTTTCCTACCAACAAAACAATGGGTTTTTTTAATCCCACAGTGTTGTTCAGAAGAGGCAGTTGCAAGTACCCTTAGACAGTTGTTTTCACACATTTCTATTCAGAGATTCATATCTAAACATTACAGTTTCTAACATGCTGAAACAGACAATTCAAGACTGAAAAAGATGTAGATGATAAAATATGTACAATAGATGCTGTATTTTTAAATAAGTACAGATAAACTATGCAGCCATATACAAGTTTACAGTGCAATCATTTTTGCTAATACTAAACAAAGCTGAAATAATCAGAGAAGAAAAAATTAAAGCAGATACTCACAGGACAATACTGAAAAGGAATATTGCCAAGAACAAAGCTACTGGCATCAGCAAGTTGCAAAAATTTACCCGTGTACAAGAAAACGGCAAAATTCCAAATAAATCCAGGCATTCCCACCAGGTGGCGCCCTAAACGCACGCAGCTGCCTACATTTGTTGCTCCCACTTCCACGCTTGGAAAGTTAAAAGCCCGTTCAAATACACATCTTACTGATGCAGCAGAATCTAGCGAAAACTCCCTACTTAAACCGTTTTAACACTTTCACCACGTTGTCTAATTCCGATGGGTCTCAAAACCACAGTGCTATTCCTTACACTTGAGAATATGTCAGCTATCAGGCACAAATCTGTCTAGAACCATATGGATTTACAGTCTCAGTTCCACGCACATAGATAACTTCTACAGCCATGTTCACGTTTAAGTGGAGGAAAAAAATGCTGCAAGCATGGAAAGAAGGAAGCGTGCTCATAATTTAACTTACTCTCCATTCTCACAGTACTTGTCCAGTTGTCTGCCCTCACAGCCCCGACCCAGCCAATTTTGCAATCCAGTTATCTACAGTTTTGCTCAGGATCAGTTCCCATCCTAGGCAACCTGTCAGGCTGCCCCATCATTGCTACTCACTAAGGTCACAGCATAATTAAAGGCACTAGCTTTAAAAGTAATATTTCCACCAATTAATGAATAAATATAGTATCTTTATCTTCTAATAAGTTTTAATTGCATACAGGTCATTAACACAGATGCCTCTAAAGAACACATTCCAAAGGTGCGTGTACTATTGTAATCAGACAGTAAGCAGCTGGATATCCAAAAGCCTATAAACACTTCCCATTGAATTTCACTTGAAAGATTACAAAATATCTAAAAATGTTGGAAAGCATCAATAGACCATCTCCATCTTCCTAATCATAATTTGATCGTATTTCCCCCCCCTAAAGAAATTGTTTAAGCTCTATAAAAAGCAGCATTTCACACGAGAGAGTAATAGCTCATTAATCACTTCTTGCAACTATTCTAAAACACGTATCTTTTTTACATTGAAGTGCATTACAGACATAATAAATTAGTCCTAAAATGTTGCATTGAAGTTGTGATTTCAATCTAACAATAAATCTCATCTTTACCTTCTAATGAGAGACACAGGTATTTCTAGAGCTTTGGTGGAAGAGGTGTAAAACAAACTGCTATACTGTGTGGAGGTCAGAGCACCCCCACTGCCAGAGCAATGGAGGGTGCACTGGGGAGATCGCGCCTATTGTAATCAGAGCTCCCCTGCTAAGGCAAGAGTAAGACCTGCTCCCAAGATGCCTTGTGCTAATAATTTGTGTATGCAGACCTCTGTACCCCAGTTGGCCCATTGGCCTCCCCGTCACGGTTGTCAGTTCACCTGCCTATCATTCCCTGTCAGACATCCCAGTTCTAGAAAGTTCTGTTTCACTCGAAGCCCCATTTGTCCTCTCCCCTCAGCCACTCCTTCAGTCCCTCTCCACTGGTTCCTGCACCCTAGTCCCGCCTTTGCGCCATCCCTGAACCCTCAGATTATTGGTCCCGGGTGCTCTCCGCGCCCCTGTCTGGCCCCGGATAAAACCCTATGTTCCGCTTTGTTCTCGGTTCTTCGGCTCTTGGCGCCCTTTAAGGCTGCTCTACTAAACTGCCTTGGAATACCAAACCAAAGACCTTTCCTGTTTAACTCGTCAGTCTGTGCGCTGTCCACGAGGCTATACGGCTTGGCAGCAGCACCCGCGGGCAGGGGACAGGCAGTGCCAATCGGAGCAGGACCGGCGGCGCCGGCCGGAGCGGCTCGGGCATCGCCGATCCCAGCGATCGCAGCTGCGCTAATCCAAGCGGCAGCAGCGCCGCTCCAAGCAATCACGGCTGCGCCAACAAGCGGCTGCGGCGCAGCTCCAAGCGGCGGCTCTCTGTGGCAGAGACGCTCCGGGAACGGCCGCAGCTTTACACCGCCTGCCCCCCACAAGCCACGCGCAATACTGACCTTAAGAAACCTGGTAAGCAGCTGCAGTATACTGTAGTTCTCTTAAGTTGTATTTCATATACCTGAAATTCCCAAGACTCCAGACAAGTACTTGGATACCACTTACTTAAAACAGTATGAGGATATTCACAGTGCACAGTTCATTAAACAAGTGAAGATGCTAAAATGCTTCCCCCTGTCCCCTCAAAGAGAAGACATTGAGAACTTTTAAGTGTCTTAGGAGAAGTAACTTCAGTCTTACAGCAATAGTCTGATGTCTGACACATTTTACTGCCTAAAACACAGAGTGCACACAAATACAACAGCATACAGGGCTACTAAAAATTATTTTCCTGCTCCATATGCACATAAACCTATATTTTTAATCAAGTTCTGTAGTTCCAAAATCAGGGACAATACTCTTCTACTTCAGCAAGCAGTAAATGTTAACTTACTTGGAAAAAAACAAATACAGGTACACAGAAGAAACATTAACATGAAAGAAACTGACTTAAATCATACACTAGGTAAGGGAATTATGAACGAATTCTCAAATTTGAGTATTCAGAGTGACACAACTTGCAATGACTATATTTTTAGCATTAAGATCTATCAGAGGTTGTATGTCTTGTATTCTGTTAGTATTTCTTTAGTGGTGGAAGGGTTTGGGGTTGGTTTGTGGGGTTTTTTTGAGTTTTTTCTTAGTGTGTTTCATTGTGAGTATGTTGTTTAGTTTTTTTAATTAACTCATAACTTACAACTATCCAGGGTTATGAATCTCATCTATCAGTAGAACAGAGCAAAATTTCATTTAATCCAATTTGTGTAATTTTAAGAATGCAAATCACAATGAACATGGGTTTACAAAGACAGCACAGAGACCATGTCATGTAATGATGAGGAAAAATAAACACGAGTGAGTGAAATAGATGAGATGATGTGCTGCCAGGCTCCTTACCCATTGCTGCTGTTGCTGGAGCTCCCTGATGGTATTCTCAGCTTGCTCCAGTTTAGTATTGGCCTCATCACTCTGCTGTTTGATGGTGGCCAGCTCCCGTTTTATGAGGTAGTTTTCCTCAGCCTCCTGGGCCCTTGTCACTTGTCCCTTAGGACATAATTTATTTTTTTAAGCACTTGATGACAAATCCAAGGAAAACTGCCTTTGTGATGCTTAGCTGCTTATTTCATCAGACGGGTTTTGCAAACAGCACAGAGTACAATTGGTAGAAATTTTAGGACAAGGTAGTACTAAACAACTGCTTTAGTACTTTATTGTGCAGTTCAGCATCCATTTAGCAAGCACAGTTTTGTACTTGCATTCAATAAAATTCCTTTCATGCATTATTACTCAGTTGTACATGCACAGATTGAAGTTCACAGTATTCAAGTTCATTGTTAATACAGTGTCATAGAATCCATTTGCCACAGGAATTTGTACCAAAAATTACAACAGGTTAGGAAAATTACTATAACGTGCAGGTATTGGGTTTATATATTTTTAGTAAACAAAATCAAACAAGTTTCTAGCAAGATATATTAGCTCTGTATTTATGCCAAATCAGCAAAGCAGGGATAGAATACAGCATGCAAATATGCATGCATTAAAGCAGTCGGGTATTTTTATGAGTAGGAAGAGAGTCATACAGTAAAAGACTAAAAGACTATACCTGTATCAATCTATCTGCCAAGGAAGCACTTTCCTACAAAGGAAAAATTCAGATAGGAATGAGGAAAACGGAAACTAAAAAACAAGGGGCTGATAATAGTGACAAAAAAGACCAAGAGCTGATAGAAAGAAAATGCTCAAATTCTACCCATTTTCTGTGCAAACTCTTTTTATCAAAATTAACAACTCTTCATATAAATGAAGGCAACTCAGGCTGAAAGTGCCAGGAAGCAGCCTTTTCTGCAACAGATTTAACACAGTCCCTCTTTGATACAAAAAGCTTTCAAAGCCAGATTTCCGTAACACTTGAAATTGACCTACAGGAGACAGGTTGTTTTTATTTGAATGGCTTGCTTCCCTAATTAACAAAAGTTACTGAAGAATTATCTGATATGATCTAATAGATAGATGCAAGGCATGATCTACAGGCCCCCCACAACATGAAACAAAGGCACAATTTGAGCACAGAGGGAACTCCACTAAGCACCGAGGCACTCATGCAGAACTACAGCTTCCACTAAGATGAAGCAGGGAAGTTAAATGGTGCAAACTGACAGACATGTACGAAATGTCAACTATGACAGCTAACATTTGTTTTACTGAACTCTTGCAGTAACTCATTGAGCAGTTCACAGAGTCTCTTCCCTCGCCAAATTTTGCAAGAAAAATTTTCAATTTTGTACACTGACAAGCATACCACCCTGCAGTTGCACTTAATTTCTACTTTATCACCCCTGAAAGCACTGAATTTTTTGAACATTCTACAACAGAGACACATATCTATTCATAGACCTTCTTTGTCCTTGAAATTTTTATTAAAATTGTAGTTCAAACTAGTAGATAAGAGCTATTACTTAGAAGTTAAGGTACACTAAGGAAATCACAACTAAATGAGATGGATTTGAATGATAGAAAAATATTTAAAGAATAAGTTTCCACCAGAAAAACTTAACGTATTTTTCATGCTTTATGATCTGTTTTTCAAATGCTGTGATGATAACAATCTTCAGAAATTCTTAATATTTTCCTATTTTGAAATGTTTTAATTCCAATCAAATTGGAATAGTCTGAAGGTGAATTCTGAAATTCTAAGTACAGAATTTGCAAAAGCACTAGCATCTGGCAGTTCATTGTGGACTTCATAATTAAAAAAAGAAAGTATTTCAAACCTCTACATGAAGTATAAAACAAGTATATTAACTATTATATATTTGCCAAGGGCATTGAAATGATTCACTACAGCTTCAAGCTTCTTAAAGAGTGCCTGCTCTTTGCCACTGATTTTATAAATCTCCAATATTAGAAACAAAATTGTTAAAAGGTATTTTTGGTCACAACTTTCACAATGTGTCCTTATTAGTCTTTTCCAAACTAAATTCTGAAATCAGTTAATTAGAATTTGACACAGACGGACCGCTTTTCAAGAAAATGCAATGGGGTTTAACATCTGAAGTGTGACATCTTTCAGTTTTGTCAGTTTTAATTGAAACATTACCATTTTCTTCCCTGTGAAACATGAACAACTGTTTGCAACTCACAAGAGCATTCAATTCCATTTGTTGAAAAATGGTCCCTGTTTGTGCTTAAGATGGACAGGAATGTTCTCATTCCTGAGCAGAGCAGTTCAGATGCAATCTGCCACAGGAAGTGTGACACCAGGATACAGAAAAGGCCACTGGAGAACAGTGCCTTCATGTTGGCAATGTATCCACAGCAGTCCTCATGCATACCTTTCAAGTTTCAGTCAGTTACAAAAAACCTAATAAAACTGTATTCCAGACTAAACATATGAACAGGGAAGTTAAACAGTGAAATAAATAAGCCTTTAGACATTCTCCCCACCATGGACCCAAACTGCCACAAAACCTCAAAACTACACAGAACAAGTGAATGGCAGTGTTCCTGTTCTGAATGTGAACGCTGCAACAACATCTCCGTGGTCATTGGTAGGTCTGTCATTTTGCTCCTACATAAAAACACCAAGCAACTTCAGATTGTCAAAACTGAGGATTCTCTCACAATGACCTCTTTTCCAACCAAGCAGAGTCCACTATTTCATGGAGTCTTCTGGACTTTGAACATATGCTTCTAATCCAGAAAGAAAACAGTACAACACAAGTTGGGCATGTCAAAACGTTTGATCTTACAGTCTCTAAGAAGCAGACATAACCTTACATATTTGAAGCATTGACCTTAATTGCTTGGTGATAGCTATGTTATTTGGCTAAGCACTGTCAGTAGACACCAGAGATTACCAGGAAAGCAGTAAACTATAATTCTGAGATTCCCATTTCATATAATGAAATTACCATCAATTAAAGTCTAAATTAACACAGATTAAAGCGAGTCCCCAACATACTTACTTTTTCTAGTGTTTCAATGCGCTGTTTTAGGAGTCTATTTTCAGTTCGTAACCTCTGGAAGGTAAACAGTTCACAAATCCATTTCTCAAGTTATGAATTGAAAGTCTGATAAAAGCAATACAAACTAACAACATTTTTATCTCATCACATCCATGAAAATCAATATAAATAGAAAAATAGTGACCTTAACATCCTTTCATATGATGTACTAGCTCAAAATAGGAGTTTAAACAGCTTGATACAGCAAAAATGAGAACATGTCTCATGTTATGTGAAAGCATCTATGTCAGCTTAATTAGCTGAAAGCAGTATGTCTGCAAGTGAACCATGGGGCTTAACCCCACACCAGCCTGGACAGCCTCCCCTTCATAAACAGAGTCAAAGTCTTCATATGGGTAAGGGACATCAAAGTGCACTCCCTGCACTAAGACAGGCTAATGAGGCAGCTACAAGGTTTCCTTCCCTTTCCTCACAAGAAGTTATGTTCATCTGTAAGGTTATACTGAGAACTGCCTCAAATGTCCCAGAAGTAAGAAAGAATTGTACTGAACTCTACCAGTGTACTTCCTGTAAATTTAGCAGCCAGCATTCAGATAGATGGAAGAGATCTGCACCCCCTCAGAACAGGGTGCTGGATATCACTTCAGGAAATGCTTTATTCTGCCAGGCTAAAAGGCATACTCAAAATATGCTTGTTTTTCTATCTCTCCTAAAATAGTCTCTTCTGCTAAGAAGCTCTGATAAGTCAGAAACAATTTACATCAGTCCCAAAGTAGGGCCTAGAAACAGAAAGCTTTGCATTGTTTGGTTGGGGGTTTTTGGTTGGGATGGGCTTGGTGGTTTTTGTTTTGGAAAAGTTTTTTGTTGCCTTTTTTGGGGGGAGTGGGTTGGGTGCTGGTGGCAAGAAGCAGGAAAGGATTTGAAATGAGTTGGTATACTAGAATCTAAAGTTACAGTTGTCTTTCATACCATTTTGTTTTATCCTGTTCTGCAGAGAGCTGTCATTTGAGCCCTGCAAATTTTCTGATTCCAGCTGCTGTTACAGCAGGTATTCATGCTGCTAACTGCCTCACTGCCTGGTACAATAACAAACTGCCTGAAAAGGCTCCTAACACCTTTGTGCTCCCAGGTGCATCTCACAGTCATTTGAAGAACTGATGCCTTAAAAACCGATATTGAAAAACAAAATGACTAGCAGTGGACAGGAAGAAGGAAGGCTGTACCTAACTCCCTCAACAAAGCTTTATATAATACACATGCACATCATTTCTCCCACTGTCTTTTCTCATAGAACTGGCTAAAAACACAAGGAAGGAAATACAGATCAAATAACATGCTGTGAAAAAAAAATGAAATAGGAAAAAAAGGCATCAAAAGCCTATTTATGTAACAAAAGCAAAAAGATGCAGTGATTAAGTACATACAGAAAGTAGGTCAGTTAGTAAAAGGGAAAAAAACTGCACTGGCAGGTTGGCTTATTTCCCCCACAGTTTGTATTAACTGCAAAAGCTCCAAAAGGAAAAGTGTCTGCAGACAGAAGATACCACATCTTGGCTCCAATGCATAAGAAAAATCAAGATCTTAAAATCAAAGACCAGCCACTCAAGTGCACTCTGACAGAGTCTATCTTAACATGTCATATAAACCTCCTGTGTGGAGCACCTACATCTAAACCAGCATATCTGGAACCTCTGGTAAATGGGGGCATCTGTTACTAAGCTTTTGTCAGCAGGAAATAATAAAAAAATAAGTACAGCGGGTCTCCAAGTATTTTCTTAATGTCCACTAGAAGTCTCAATAATTTCACTGTAGTGTCCTTTATGAACAAACATCCAAAATATAAATACTGAGAGAAAAGAATTTGGGGACCTTAATTATGTCCTGCTACATGCAGAGACCAAACACGTGACCCGCCATCTAGTACTTAAACTTATTCCTAAATAAATTGGTTGAGGGTTCCTTACTTTAATTTCAACTTGTTCTTCCATTTCTTTTGTCTTTATTGTAGTGTATTCTTTTTCTAGCCTAAAAATAAGAAATAGGAAATTATAACCAGAAACATTGTGGATAATTTACTTGTTGGTGTAATACCTAACAAATAAGAGTAGAACAGAGATACAGATTATTGATATTTCCTCTGAAATGCACTCCTGTAAATGCTTAGGCTGGACATTAAATTTAAACACAGATTTCAGTAGATGTGAACCGACTGGACCAGCACTCTGCAGTGCAGGAGCTTGCCTGTATACATTACAGTGGCAGCGGTTTGGAGCTACTCTGTAATAACCCCTTTATGTAATGCAATCATCAATTCAACAGATTCAGCCAAAAGCAAACAGAGCTTGGAAAGCCTGGAAGAAAAAGATGCAAAGAAATCTGAGAAAGATACCTTAAATATAAAACAATTTTGGCCTCTCCCCAGCAAACCAAAGTTGTCCCAATGAAAAAGGTGGCAAGAAAAACACACAAGCTGAGATAACAATGCCTCTACAGAAGTTCAGACTTGGAATGGTAGGATTTTCAACTACATACACTTGCACTGGTTTGCAAAGAAAATATTTTTCCTGAAAGCTTTGTTGTTACTTCTTTTTTAGAGAAGACTGCTCACTCTACTGATCATAGGCTGCTGACAGAAAAAAAAGAAAAAGATTGACAAATTCAGCTTGGAAGACCCTGGGCATAACCTGCAGTGCAACAGCGAACGAACGATACCTTACAACCAACGGGTGACTCACCAAACTTAACCCTGGCAAATGACAGTATTTGCAGCTTGGCTAATCAAAACAAAATTATCAAAGGCAGAAGAGACATGCAACTAACTTTAACCATAACAACAACAACAACAAGTAGTGGTATTCTCAACATTTCAAGCCCCAAATGAAAGTAATTTTATTGTTGTCAATGGTATTACAAAGTTTTATCAATTTGTATTTTAAACAGCACTAGTTTTGACCATAAATGTACTCTTCAGCGCCGTGAACACTTTTCCAGTTCCTGAGAACTAAAATCTTTAGGATTTAGGCAGGCCAGATCATAAAAGTTTCATCTCCTTTCCCGGCTTCACCCTGAAAAAAATCAAAACAATCTCCTTTCCCTCCAAAAAAACACCCCCTACCCAGCTTTCCTATTCCGTTCCTTTTTACAGAAGTGCTGTAATTCCCCATAACTTGCAGTTTTCTTCAAAAACTAGCTATTTTTGTAAATGAGCTATAACTTTCTTATATTTAAGAAAAATAGGAAATACTGCTTTTGAATTTTTTTTTTTTTGCAGACAGAACTTCAGTTTTAACTGTTTATATAGTATAAAAACCCAAAAAATATAAAGATGGAAAATTCAAAATGAAACACAGAATAACAAGTCTTAAGAGTACACAAACAGTAAGTCAGAAACAGTATGATCTATTTTCTGAAAATGTTATACCTACTTTTTCATCTTTTTTGCATTGTATTTGACTTGGTAAGATGCTTGGATTAATTTGTCTGGACCACTGTCAAACTGATGTGGAATGACCTTTTGAAAGTGCTAAAAGCAATCAGAGCACAAGATTACATATAATTAACAGCTGCAAGGAAATATACACACACTACACATTTCAGATATCTCTTACAATCACTATAACCGTAGCTTACCTGTAACATTCCTTCCATGTCAAGTTGCAGTAATTCTGCCTGGTTCATCTGAAGTAATGCTAAACCTACTCGAAATACTATCTCTAAGCCCTGAAAACAGAAGTTAAAAAATATCCAATTATTTGTGAAATTGTCAACAGTACAGAGTTATTCTACTATTCACTAATATTGGGAATCTCAGGCAAGTGAACACAAGTAAAAGGGCTACTGAAAAAATCTCTCAGCAAATTGCTTCTGGGTTTC
Source organism: Pomatostomus ruficeps (assembly GCA_013400735.1). Taxonomy (NCBI): domain Eukaryota; kingdom Metazoa; phylum Chordata; class Aves; order Passeriformes; family Timaliidae; genus Pomatostomus; species Pomatostomus ruficeps. Next base: position 24,108 of record VYZT01010712.1, read on the forward strand.
TTTTTTGTTCCAAGGACAAGCAGTCTGGCTATTTGTCCTGATGCCAGACAGGCCCCTCAGAGAAGTTAGTGATGAGGTAAAATCTCAAGTGACCGGAATTCTCTAGGTCAGCTCTATCAAACATTTCAAGTATATCTAGTAGAAAAATCCCAAGTACTTCTCAAAAAAGCTATTTTAATTTAAGACATAGTACAATGCAGTTAAACTACTGAAAACGGTGAAAGCGAATGTCTCACTATGTACCCCATCTTGGACACTCCTGAGGGTAAGCTAAAAGGATCCACCTTTGACTTACTGCTTTCTAAAAGATGACTGCAGAGCAAGCATAAGCTATCATTTGTTACTAATTACAGTTATACAAAGCTACAATCCTAAACACAACATAGGTGTCTTTGTGATAATGACACTGAATAATTCCCTAAATTTCTTTGGCACCAATCGTCATCTGGACAATAAAAGTTACTAACACTCCCTCTTCTTGACTTGCATATCCCCAATGAACTTCAACTTTGGCCCGAAAGCAGCATTAGTTTCCACTGCAAACTCACCATAATACTGAGAAATGGGTGTCCCAGCTGCATGCTATGCTATTGCACTGCATCCAGAAAGAACAGATTTGGGAACACTTCAACAGGCCTAGAGCACAAAGCTACACACAATAGCAACATTCAATGACTTAGTTGTTTTTCCTTGACAAACTGCACACACAGATACCTTCCCCTAAAATAATCTGAGCAGCGTAAGAAATAAAAAGTAAGACTATGAGATTTGTCCATCATGATGGGATTTATACCACTACCTAAATAACCTTCAACAGCTACTCTTGAAATATAACATATGAGTATTTAGTAGTTACCTCAGACATAAAGATATCAAATATTCTCGTTGCAATTGGTAGTGGAAAAGTTGTAAGGAATATAGTTAAAAACCATGACGAAGCATACATAGAAGTGTGAAAACTCTGAGACTGAAAGTGCACATAGAGCTCCGGAAGATGTTCCTGGAAGAGAAGAGTAACAACGCAAGTATGTTAAGCTTCTGCTTGCAGTTTTAGTGCAAACATGCTTTTGACAAATTTTGAATACGAGGAAATAATTGATATTTAGCACAGTTAGCAGCTGTCTGTACTAGCAACAGGACCACGAAAGATATGACTCATCATTATCAAGAACCATGCAACAGAAGTCCCAATACAGAATGTCCAATAGAATGTCTACCCTGCAAAGCAGATTACAAAATCACTTCCTGATCCTAAGGGGCAGCCAAGCTTGTAAATCCCTGAGTAATATCTAGAATGGGCAACTAAAAACAGCTGACAAAATCTAAGGCTATGTGATATCTCACCCCCGATGATTATCTTAGAAACTGGATCACAAAACAGAAACCTATTTTTCTCCATCAGCCTTACCAGGAAAAACCTGCATTCCAAATCTGAAAACAACTTCAGTTCTACATATGAGGGTATCTCCCAATTTTCATCTTTTAAGATACTATAAATTGACTATGAAGACTGACTTTAAGAGTCTTCAATCCAAACAGAATTAACCATTCATATGCTTAAACTGCAGGAATACAAATCCTCATGGTTTGGTGTTTAAAGCCAGTTGTTGTCTGCCAAAGGTTAAAAAAAATTGCTCACAGAGCCACATGCATTTCCTTCTGAAGTTCTAAAACTAGCTATTCTCTAGAGTATAGCCTGTTAACCAACAGACATGCCTTCTCATGAGCTGTAATTCCCAAGTTCCTTATTAACAGTTACTGAAGAGCACGTTTGACAGATTTTGGATGTACCTGTATCATGCATTCAAACTGGTACATACAAAGGCCCAGTTCAGCCATGCTTGGTTTAAAGAGTTCTCGTAGTCTGTAATCTTGCATTAATTTAACAAATACACAGAATGCCTCTTCTTCTGGCATCTAAATTAAAAATAAAAAAGCACAGTAAGAACTCTGGACAAATATAACAATACATCACAGTAAATGCCTGGGAGGATTTAGGGTTGGGGTTTTGGGTGGGTGCATGTGCACGCAGTGGAGGTTTTTTTTGGTTGTTAGTTTGTTTGTTTTGAGATTTTTGTTTTGTTTAAGGGATTTACAGCCAATTACTCCAATGAACTTTTGTATATAGTAAATTCTAGCAAATAATTTCTAAACTGAAATAGAGGTCTCCAAGTTTCTTATTATATACCCTACTTTGTCATAAACCAAAAACCAATAATACAAAGGCAGCTTTAAGAAAATCAAATCAACTGTGATGTTCCAGTTGAACTCTGAGGAGATTCCATGTAAGAGTACAGAAATGAGAAGTTTATTTTTGAAATATCACTTACCAAAATAGCTTGCAAGCCTGCAATCCTACCTTAGCTCTGAGAAATAAATATATTCTCCCACTCCAATACAGTATCTTGGCAAACAGAATGACACAAAGTAAATCTCATTTCATTTGCAGAGTAAACAGCTGCCCTTGACAAATCCATTGTAACAAAATTGTGAAGGAAAACCATTGTAAAAATTCCCCATAAACCACCACAGTATGTTCCGCATTCCAGCACAGATTTTAAAGGTTCATATATTTTTTAGTATTTTTACCTGCATAAGCAGTAATCCAACTATAAAAGCGCTTCCTTGACAGTATCCAACCTCACGATCCACCAAAGAGTAAGCCTGGGAAATAAAGTCAAAATTCTCAACAATTAAAACCTCATTATCAATAAAAACTAATTATAGCTCATCCTGCTAGCTTGTTAGTAACTTACTCTTCCTCTCCCCAAATCCAACAAGGGCAGATATCTTATCCAGAAGTTTTAGTCAGACATTCTAGTTTCTATCTGCTGTTACAAACTCTGTTCTCTGATCACCTACAAAGCTAAAACTAAGGCAATACCTACCAAAAATACAGGCAGTTTTCAACTACAGGAATTTGCCAAAGATAAGACAGACCACTGGCATACAAGTCTCAAAGTACTACTTTTATAGGAGACAGACCAGACAATGAAACAAGTTCTCTTCAGAAACAATATGTGCTGAAGTTTTATTTACAGATGGAGGAAATGCGGTGATCTCCATGCACATGGCATCTTTGTTTTAGTTAGCGAAATTACTATGATTTGGAAACCTGCCAACTTTTCTGTTGAAACTATGTTCTATGGAAAAGTCTGACCCTCAAAGTTTAAGCTCTAGTGAAGACTAAATAATGCAAACAATGTTACGTTGCCATTTTCATTTTGTGTTTGGGCACTGAAACAACCACCCGTTAGCTTGTACCTGCCATTTGCTGCTGCCACGGGCACTTCAGAATACTTGCAAACTGAACACTGGTTCTGACTGCCAAGGCTCTTGTCTTGGGCAACGCTGTTTACTTTAACTCATGGCAGACTTCATTCCATTATATTATCAGCAGTTAGGATGTGACTTGGTTTGGATACCAACTTGGTTTTACTTTGTGAGATATAAAAAACTTACAGGAATGCTACTGAAACTAAAATGAGATTTGTTAAACCATTCCAGGGTCAGTGGTTTAAAAAAAAGTAACTTGAAAAAAAACTTTAACCCATGAAACTGGTGCAAGTTCACTATAGACAAGGCAATCCAAGCTGGTGCATGTTCTTGCTAATATCTTTCCAAGGGCTGAAATACCAACTCACCTTCATTACATTGAACAATACCTCCTGCCCCAGGCTATCTTTTTCTTTGAAAAAATCATGTTCAGGGTATGTTCTAGCAATGTCCCTTCTTATTAATTTTTCACAAGGAGATGTCATTTTCAAAAGCTCTGAATACTGATCCTTAATTGGCATGCTTTGAGCACTGCATAAAAGTTGCCAAACGATTGCTCTGAAGTGATGAGGGATCCCTTTTCGAACCAACTCCTAAAGCACAGAAAGACAAATTAATTTATATTTCCTGAAAATATTACAAAACAATTAACTTAGAGAAAAAAAAACACTTCATGTTCCTCAAAATTTCAGAAAAAAAATTACATCATGGCAAAAACTATCCGCGCAGTTTATAACACGTAAACCTCAATTTTAGTGGGATTATTAAGTTAATAAAAGTAAGCAGTCTCTAAATAATTTTTTAGTGGCTAAATTAGGTGCTGAAAGTAGCCCCTTATCCATGGTAAGCTACATGAAAAACTGAATATTCAAATAATTTTATAAAAGAACTTCTATTAACCAGAATTTAATACAAGTATTTCTATATTTCACACAAGATTACTGAAAATAACACCCTTAGTAATATTTGTAGTAACTGAGATCTAAGAAATCACCAACTAAAAATTACTTCCAAAATAGGTAAATGACAAAAAGTAAAACTAACTGTAGCACAGCCAACTGTAACAAAAAATATGCACAGTACAACTATCAGAAGTCATTTCACAAACTTGACAAGTTGTGTCTAACTTCTCTGGTGTGCCAGTATCTCCAAGTTCTCTTCTAAGAAAGTACTTAAATGCAGTTTCAGACACTGGACCAAGAGAACATTACGTTTACACCTACTAAATTAACTAGATTTACTTTATCTTCCAAACAAAAAAAATCAGCTAGGTATTACAAGATTCAAACATGCTCAGACGAGTACATCTGAGAACCTGTTACTTGTCCTTTAAGAAATCACAAGGAATTGTTGCTTGATCTGAAAACTGAGAAAGAAGCATTATTCAGGAATTTAACAGATTGTCGTGGTGGTACTGCAACTAGAATCAGTCTGACCTAGAAGATTGTCTCTTCAAGACTATTTCCTTTAATAACTTTTTGTACCTTAAGAACTGTTATCAAGTATTCTGTCTCCTAAAGGCTAATTTCTTTCATTATTATTTATTCTGAAGCCAGAGTAATCTCCTATTCTGCAAAGCTTCCTCTTCTTCCTGTTTGTTCCCGATATTCCTCCTACTTCTCCAACATTACAATTAATGCAACACTGATAACTTGCAAAGAGACTCTTGCTTTCAAGTTTTGTTTTTCTTAAGCTTGAACGCTACTGCAGGAGTTCTGCATCACTGACCTCCATTTTCTAATATCCCTAAGCTCTCAATCCATCCTTCTTCACAATCACCACAGTAATGCCACTCCAACTATTTCTCCTGTCTACAACACAACAGGGTGTTATTACCTAAAAGAGTCCCAACTCCAAGACAAGAACCCTAACACACCAACTTTACACAGCTGTCTCTACCTATCCTTTGTCAACAACACGATTGGACTGTACATCAGTCATCTAAAGCCTGAAGGGCTACGAATAAAGCAAGAAACTTCACACCAAGGCCTCTCTAAGTTACCATGAACCTGCCTGACAGAATAATAGGGTTACCCCTCCAACTTTCTTAAAGGAACAGCAGGAAAACACACCTACTAGGCAACACTAAAATGATGCTACTCTACACAGTGTCATGTGACCTGAACAGCAGGACTCAAGTCATCTTTCAGCAGCCCTCCATAATCAGGAAGCAAGTTCTGAAGTGGATTGAGAGATGTAAAGGATGGAACACATCATCTCTGGAGGAATGTATAGACAGGTCTAAAACCTAAAAAGTTACCAGATTTCCAATAACCTAAGACCAGCTTTTACAGCCAGGACAAAAAGACACCTATGCTGCTACCTGTGCACCTACTGGCACAATCAGGGAATAGGTATGGATGTTCTGGTATTCCATCGTAAATGCAGACTGACAGTTAAGGCTGACTTTTGACAAAAAATACTGAGAATTATTTAACAGCAAAGGAAAACTTGGCTAGTTTTCAATATAATATTAGTCAGCAATATAATTAAATATTCCCTGAAAGTTAGTCAAATACTCCTCAAATTGTACTTGGCCAGCTGCAAAAACAAGAGATACTTGCGACACCTGAAAATGTTCAAACAAATTCTAACTAACCAGATCTACTTATTACCATCTCACTTCTTTCTCTTGGCATGTTCATGTGGCCCTTTTTTCATGGCCTTTTGGAACACCTTTCCAGAAACTGCTTTCCCTATGCAAGCAAGAAATCTTGAGTTCGTTTTCTTCCCTTGTTTCCTATCTCAAGTCATGTTCTCTCTTCACAACTGCTTCATATAAAAGATGCTTTACTTTAGCCCGTTGTTCCGCCTTCCCACAACCTATTCATAGACACACATTTCAAACTGTTCAAAAGACCCTGACACATTTGTATTCTGCACATAAAGCTACAGACTGCAGCCAATAAAGAACCAAAGCAGAAGAGACTTGCCTACTAACAAAAAAATCCCACGCTGCCGTACTTGCTGCCACTGAAACATGAATATGTTCAAATGCACTAAATACTTTTTAGTTTGAATTTAAAGTGTAATTAAACTCCACTTTTGTACATGACCGCAACTAAACCAGACTGGACACACTGGTCAAAGGTCATCCCATCCAGCCAGAATTTAGAAACTATGTGTTCTTCTGCCTAAGGTCATCTCTGGGGTCAACATACATGGCATGCACAAAAACCTAAACTCACTGGAGCCTCCAAGTAGAATTATCAGCTCTCCTATTAAGAATGCTTTAAAAAGAGAGCTGCTAGTACACAGCAGCATAGCATATATATACACAATCACAGCATCAAACCATATCAGATACCCTTAAGTTGATTTTCAGTAATTCCATTTTCGGATACATGGAGGTAATCCTCACTGTACTCATGGAAATCTCTCGTTAGAGGTAAACTGAAAGCTTTAATATTCAAGATACAGTAAATGCATCTGGTTTTCAGCACGAGACATTGGCTGGGTGACAGCACATAGGAAGGTTACATAGGAAGCACTAAGGGATGGAAAGATTCAACTGGATGTTTCTATTAGGTATTTATTTAAAAAGAATAAGCCCAACAAAGATAAAAACAGCATCACTTATACCACATCAAAAACATATCCAAAAAACCAGTTTCCAACTACTACCTTGACTTGTTTTTCTTTCTTTTTCCGTACATCTTCCCATTCATTCACAATCCTCCCCCACAGGATCCACGAGTCTTCTTCAAGATGGCTGAGATTGCTAGAAGCTGATGAACTAGATACAAGAGAAGATCCACTGTTTCTTCTTGACCCATTTACTGATCGTAAGGATTTGCTATCTGTTTCCAAGAGTCTGCAAAGAAAGCACAAAACACCCAAATTCAAGTTCTTCTAATCCAAGGATCACACTATTAATTGTTTCTTTAGAAGTCAGTTCTTCCAACCTCTTGACAAAGAATGCACCCAGAGGTTCAGTGAAACAGTTTTACCAGCATTCATTCGGACTAAATGTGAAAATAACTGTTCAATGTTACTGCTTTCTCTTGAGGTCTCAAGTAAATCTGCAGACAGAATAGTTCACACTGCAGCATTTTAAGAAAGAGATAAAAATGTCACCCGTTGCTGTCATGCACCAGACTGACAAAGAGAACCTAAGGAAGTTAAATATCCTCAATGATAACATCAAATGTCAAAAAACATAAAAAATACAGTCATTTAAAAGAAAAAATTAGCCTCCTAGAAGTCTACCTGATTACACTTTTTAAAAATTGACAGTGTAAATAAACACAGAGCAACCTTTGAGGCAATTTTAAAACTACTGACATTTGCTGACAACTGTTCACAAATCAACACAGTGTTTTATAAATGCACTGGAGAAACCCCAGACCTACAGACCAAGGACCAGGCAACAGAAGTGATTAGTAGCCCTAATGAATGTGTAATTAAAGTGAGGAACTCAAACGTGAGAACCTCTGGGGTTTTCCAGCAGCAAAGTATAAATAAAGATGCGTCAAGTGCTAGACAAGTTCCTGAGGAGACTTCCCTGTGAGCTGGTTGCTGTGGCCATCGACTTGGCAAAAAGGCAATGCTTTGTTTATCCTCAACTAATATTGAGCCCCATAAGCAGAGGGAAATTTTTTAAACCACGTGTTAGGCAAGAGCAAGAATTCAGACTAATCTGAAAGTGTTTCACTATACCAAGAGTTTCATTTGTGCTTTAACTTCTAAGAATTCCAGCATCAGAACATCAGAGCCACGTGGCTGAATAATTTCGCAAAAATTAGCACAAAAGTTAATCCCCCAACATTTCAGCAGGGTCAGGTTATGTTTCAGATATTGAACAAATTATAACCTGAGGCATATTGTACCTGAGATGGTACAGAAATCTCAGCGTATCTACAACTTCTAAGCTCTCTGTTACAATAAAGATATTTATACTAGCTTTCTCTATTCCCACCTTTCACCTACTGGTGTTTATGAAAGTAAGGGAAAAAGTAATTTAATTCATGAACAAAAGTAGTACAGTTTCTGCAGCAGTATTTTTTTTGGAAAAGAGTTAAATGATAATACCTTCAGGAAAAAAAAAGCAAAGCCTTTTCAAGACATATTTTCATTTGGAACTTTATTTAAAAAAAAATTCAAATAAATTTTCATTTATTAATGGAATGAGACAATCCAGTTTTCAAGAAAATACTTAATAATCCACTTCAAATGTTTAGAAACCTGGCTTATACTGATCCATAATGAAAAATTAGTTTGAAACTCCTTCTCTCAATACAAGACAATGCCAAAACACCAAATTCAAAGTAATCACAGAGGAAAAACAAGCATAGAATAAACATTAAGATTATAAAAACAAGGTTCTAAAGAGACATTTCCAGTTTTCACAGCTTTCTGTAGAAGCTATATTAAGTTTCTGTAATTTGACCTTACCTGGATAAACTCATTGTCCTTAGATTTGAAAACGGGAAGTTCTTTTTACAGTAAGTCGCAAGTTATGTGACGTTTAGTCACTGTTTTCTTTCATTTAAAACTTTATAAATGATTTACTAATGCCAAACAGTTCCACCAGGACTCTGGACTGAGCTTCCTCTTTATTCTGTAGGGACTTTCAGTATAATTAGATTACAGAATGCTACAAGACATAATTTGAAACAATTTGAGCTCTTCCCTTTTCTGTTTACCTAATTCATATTCTCCTTTAGACATAAAAACCTCCAAAAACCCCAAAACCTTTACAAACACCCATCAGCGGCAGTTCTTCCAGCAAGCAGAAAGAATGGCTCCCCATGAACAGAGTACAATTCCTTGTCAACAAAGTGCCACTGTGCTAAACTGCAGATTCAAACTGTTCTGAAACTCCAGTGCACCCAGGGTAAGAGCATCGAATTGCAGTTTTAAAGGGCAGTGTCTCACCAGCAAAGATACACCTCATAGGGTAGCCTCTAACTAGAATTCACACACAAGACTAGTGTGGGACTAACAACATGTCTGGCTAAAATAAAATAAAACCAGACAAGATTTGCTAGTTTACTTCCTAAATGAAGAAAGCTGATTTGAGAAAGAAAGCCCAAGCTCACATTCTTCTTTCAACAAGCCAGGTAGTCTGACTGCAGGCCTTAATGAGAAGACTCTAGATGTAAAGACATTACACTCCGACATAGATAAGCAGTCCAAAGAACAGTTTGCTTTTCAAATAAAAGTTAGTCACTTTGTCATGAACAGACTAGAAAACCTCAGATTAAATGCAAATTAGATTTCTTAAAAGCACTATTTAACTATTTTTTGCTTCTTTTGATAACCTTTCATTTGCACAGCAAAAACTACATGTTGTTCATCTTCGAAGAGAGACGATCTCAAAACACAAAGAAGAGCGTACGAGGTGGTTCTAAAAGCTTCCTTCTATTGTCAAAATCGGGACAGATGTATCAAATTCCCTGCAAACTGCACTGCTTTTAGGCTGCAAAATGCAGACATGAGAGAAGACATGCCAGGTGACACACAGGCATTGCCTCTCCTCTCCCCAGCTACTCTCTTCTTCCACTGGAAGTTACTACCCTCAGAAGTGATTCAGCGGAGAAAACAAACAAACAAACCTACAAAACAAACCCCAAATCAAACAACTCCACCAACCACGAATAAGAATAAAAAAACCAACAAAAAACACACACAAAAAAAATAACCACCAAAATAAACTACCAAAATAAACCCCAAAAAACTCAATTGCCTCAATGCAAAGTCCAGCACGCTCACAGAAGCTGGAACAGAAGCTAGTTTTGAGCTAAATTATCAAACCCTGCACTTCACTACAGCACAGGGATAGCCATCTTCAGTAAGTAACAAAGCCCTGCAGCTACCTGCCAAGTCTAAAAATCTACTTGGAGCTCAAGTTGTTTACAGCCAACCTCTCAAAAACTACTGAAACATACTTGTCAAATACAACCAAATTTTGCAAAAGGACAGATGACTTAGGAGTCCTGCCTCAAAAGTGCAAATGGGTATGGGTTCTGGAAATTCAGCATTAAGAAATTATACAGCCCAATTTCATTTCTTAGTGATATTGTGAATTTGCAATCAGTGTGCACATCAAGAGCAACTGATCCACCTGAAAGTTGCATCTTGAATTGTACACAGTGCAGATAAATATAAACCCATGGAAAGGCTACCAGGAGAACTGTTCCTTATTATACAAAAAATGGCAAGATGAACAGAAAAAACTGATTAGGAATTTACTTTTAATTAAAGACATCATGCATCTTGCACCACTGGTGTAACAGCAAGAAGGTGGCTGAACATGGTTCTATCTCTGTACATAGCAGGTTATGTAGCTGAAACAAGAACTGGATAAAAATGGAAAAAAATAGAATGGAGAAATACTTAAGATTTCAATAAATTAATAGAAGTTATAGTTTTGATCTTAGACGGTAAGAAGGTTATACACAACTCTCATTCCTGAGATACTCTGCTTTAAATTGGATACTAAAAATCACAGTGTAATTTCTTACTATTAGAGGCAGCTATAAACACTCCCGTAAAACCAGAGAGACAAACACCTTTTAGAGTTCCACAAAAACATACCTTGTAAAAACAAAGCACAAGAAAACAAGTTCTTAAATCTCTGGGCTTTCAAATTGAAGTGTTGTGCCATGAAGTTTTAACTAATTCCCCTTTAAAAGCCTCTATGCTACAACTGCAATAAACCAATTTTAGTCTCATTACTGTACTCTCAAGAGCAAAAAAGTTTTCTATTCACCTGTTCTGCTCCTCAAGTTTAGCGAGTAATTCTAAGTCGTCTGGGCTCAGCTGTGTTGGTGAGGACGGTGACAAGGCGGGTGTAGAGAGTGTGGTGGAGGGGGATGTGGTGTGCAGGGAGGCAGAGGGACTCGCCACCTGGCTGGCCATTTGACTGACGGTGTGCGACACAGTGTTCTTCACCCATGAGAGAGTAGAGCTCAGCTTGCCCGCAACCTTGTCTGTCGCCACCTGTATTGACAAAAAGGAGAGGATGCAAAAGCTGTCCTTTTTAAACCCCTTTTTTCCAGCAAACCTGCTGCATTGAACAAGGAATAAAATATACAATATGCACAAAGCAACACTGAGATTATTTATTTCTTCAGGACCCCAAGGCTGTCAGAAGTAACACAAGCATCAACAGCAATACCATATCATAGAAGTAACATGCAAGTATGTTGCTAATCCACAAAGACAAACCCCGAGAAACTCCTGATGTATACTCACAGAGCTCATCTCTGCAGTACAGAAATACCAGAGGATCCAGGATCAGCTCCGACTTCCCATTATAAAAATAAATAGAAATAAAAGCTTATTTTAAAACATCTTGATAAACTAAAATAATGGCACAGAAACTGTAGAAATATAGATATAGAAACAGTCAACTACTTTACCAATAGATACTGAAGCAGAATATCAGTGTAACCCCCCCAGGCCACCCACTGCTCACCTTCACTAAGCCCTACAGGGGCAGAACAGAGGAGCAGCGGCACCACATTTCCAACCTACACCAAAGCAAAGTGTCCTCTAGCACTGCCAGTGTGCAGAAAACAGTCACAAAGAATCCATGTCCATGATTCACAACAGCTGAAAGTCGCATGGTAAGACATCACACTGCCATCTCTTCTTTCTTCACTTTCTCTTAAGGTCTCTCCTACAAGTGTCCTTGATCCCCAATGCCACTGCCAGCGCCTGGACAGACCCAGGGTTTTGGGGGAAAAGCAAGAGGTGCTACTCGAGCAGACAGGGAAGCAGTGGTGTCAGGAAAGCAAAGGATAACTGGTGCTGATCATTATCTGCTGCTACTTCTTGGGCGGTGCTATGGAAGGAAGAGCAGCTGTTGCTTCATCTTCCAGTGAACCCCTCACTAGAGCTTCCCTTCAGCATCTGAAAATATAAGAGACTTTGACCTACAGTACCTCAGAGTTTAATTCTTCCCCAGCCCAACTCAGAGGAAATCCAGATGCACCTTGGAGGACGGGCTAGCTGCCTAGCAAATGTTACAACTTGGCAAAACCAAGGCTGAAGAGGAACTTCTGAAGTGGTGTTGCTTGTAACTATTTATTTTGAACTTTGCTGATTTCCTCAAACACTGAATTACTCAATGCCACAAACAATTCTGCAGTACAGCCTATAAATAATTACTAAGATACTAAAGACACTGAGCTACAGAAAAAAAAATCCCTTTCCAAGATCCTCCAATAGAATCTAATTAAAGCAAAACTTCAACTGAAATTAAAAAACTCCATCTCATCACACTGTGCATTTATCTGAAGCACAATATACAGACTGACTGATTGCTCAAACAGAAACTTTTATTTGGATACAATGCTACAAAGAACTTTCTTGTCAATCAAATACAGCAGTATTTTATTTTCACTTCATACCAAAAAGAAGACACACTGAAGGCCTTCAGAAAACAAGAAGAACACCATAGGCCAAACCCAAACAAGTGGTACTCAACCTTCCCACTTACTCTCTGACAACAACATGACCCAAGAGCTCTCCTAGTAGACAGGAAGAAGTTTCCAATTTCCATCTGCTTAGCATTCCTTCTGAAAATAGTATTAAATTTTACTACAAGTCTTCAGAGGCAGCGATGCAAACTACAGGTAGGAATAGTAAGATACCAACATAAGCATCAGAAAGATTCCAGTTGGTTCTTGTCCCTGTTAGACAGCAAAACTCAGGTATATCAAAACAAGAAAGAAGGAAAAATAAAAAAAAAATAAATACAACAACCCAAACCACAGAGATCCTAACACATATATTTTAAATAGAATCTTGGAAAAAAACATTGCTTCCAACACTAGCATTTGACACCATCTTTTATAAAAGAAAGGAATGAAAATTACTAGAGGTTTCAAAATTCTAAGTTTAATACATGCATTAATATTTCACTCAGTCTATATCTCTTATTCACTATTGCTATGAAAGGATAAATCACTGCTGCTCACTTTGAATAAAATCACATTATAATGACGGTAACTCATACATCTCACTTAAGAATGATTATTTTCTCAAAGGTTTTAAACGGCTTAAAATATCACAAGTAATGCAACTATTCCAAAAATAAATGCTGGCAGAAACAGGGCCAATCTTAACACAGTAAAAATGACTGCCATAAGCAGCAGGCTTTAAGAGTCACCCGCTCTAAGAATCTTAGGTATAAAGATTAGAAAAGCGGTGCTTTTGAGTAATACCCTATGTGGTGCAAACAGGAAGAGAAAACACACATTCAATTTTTATCTCTTCACAAAGGAAAGTAACTGGGAAGACTTCAGGCAAAAAACCAAAATTCAAGGTCAAGCTGGCTTATAAATGACGAGGCTTCCACCGTACAGTGAGAGAGCTGAATGGGGGATGGCGTAGGGACAGAAATCAAGAATCTTGCTAACATTCATTCACCAACAGATCACTGGGCATTAAAAACATTAACTCAAAGGTTTGCAGAAGCCAAGTATGTGAAGAACATCAAAACATATGGTCAAGACAACCATGCAAGACAGCAGTTAAGTCAGTCAAAACAACGTGCTTAACAATACTGTTTCTCAGGGCAGCTCAGAGTTTCATTAGAATATATCAGAGAATTTGTAGCCCTAAACTATTCCTAGACAGATATCTGAAAACATTGATGCACAGAGCAGACAAAGCACACAGCTGCCAAAAGCAAGTGTTTGAAGATCAAAAGCCTCACAGTGAAGTTTGCATCAAAACACATGAAGAATTTGCTTGGGGAAAAATAGTTATGGCAGTCACCTAGGGCCAAGCTAAATTAAGAAAAACACAATTCTGATCTATCAGCTAACTAGTCACACCTACATCCTTTTTGCCAGGCCTTTCCAGGTTTCCTAAATATCTAAAGCCAGCTCTCTTAAATTGTCAGCATCAGTGAAGACTCCTGAATCTAGACGTGAAGGTATTTAGCTATGCGTTCATCATCCATTTCCCTAAATAGAATACAGTAACAGGATTTTTCATATTTCATCATTTCACCTACATTAATTTCAAAATTTATAACAATGGCAGAAGATTTCACAGAGTTAATCTTTGAAAAGTGATTTAAGACCTTCCAGAAAGCAGGTCACTGAAATTTGAAACTGAGAAAACCTTGGGCTGTATCCCAAGAAACCTGATCTGAACAAATACATACTTCATTAAGAAAGATGATTTTTTTTAGTATCTATTACTCTAGTAAACAGCCACCAGAACCCAATATGCATCAGAATACTACTTGTAAAATAAGTCATACGCACAGTTTTTAGCATTTCTTTCCTCTGTGTGGTTTTACTCTAATCTGAGAACAAATCGGTATTTTGATGAGAAGTGGAAATAAAATACTTTGATTTGGAATTACAATGTCCAGGAAGTCAATTATAAGATACCAGGACTTTTGAAAGTGAGTATATATAGTCATTAGTAATTTTGGAGGTTTGGTTTTCCTTGTTTCTTTTTAGTATGTCTTTTTTTTTGTTCCCTTTAAATAATAACATGCAAATAGAACTTAGTCTAAATTGTAATAGAAAATCACTGGCAATAAAGCAAATTATTTTGATGGTAGTTTATTAGTAATGCTGATTCTCCTCAGAAAAGTAGAGAAATAGCAGTTACATTTGTTGATCTGATTCTAGTGATGTGAAAAACACGGAATACCAATATTAACATGTAAAGATCCAGCTACTTGAATTATTCTACCAAATTTAGGCTGCAAATCTATAGTTTGGTCTAATTATTTTTTCCTCCTGTGAAGAGCAATGCATCAGCATTCCCATGGACACACTGAGTACTCATACACTTGCCTTTCCAGCTCTTTTCCCTCCTCTTAATGAAGACTGAAAATCCCTGCTACATGTCACAAGCTTCCCAGTTCCCTGTACACTGTTCCATCCAACAGCATAGCTGTCCATGGCTACCACTAAACCACGGACCACTGCAGCCTCCCACCTTCCTGCTGACAACCCCTGCCACAAGGAATCTGTCACACACTAAGACAATACGCACACAGTACACAGGCGAATCCTACTGACTCCCAGGAGATCTGCACCTCTCCTCTGACAGCACAAAGGAAAGAACTACAGGTCTCACTCTAGCCCTGGCAGAGAAACTGGGGTTCCCCCAGTTACAAATCACAGTGATAGCAATTAGAATGCATTTAGTACAAAGGACAGCAAACAGTTGCACTGGGCATCGCCACCTCCAGCAAACGCAGGAACATCTGTATGAGCATTTGGTTTAACCTCCCTTCTTTAGAGATGGGCTTTTGGTTAACACAGCATTCTGGAAAGACTCAAGAGAACAAATCTCATTAAACCTTTAATCTTTGGGTTTTTTGACAGCGTCCTCGAGGCTTTCCTAAACAAATGTTTTTTTAAAATCCTGGTTATTATTTTAACAGTGATACATCTGCAGGCCTGCAGCAGTGTCTGCCTTTTGCCTGCAAGACAGATGCTCTGCACTTCAGTTACGAAGTGTCCTTCCCTTTCTACTCTTCCTTGCTGTGGAAAAAAGATCGAAGTCATGCGCTCAGCTGTTTGTAGCAATAACAGGACAGCCAGATACACCACAGTGCCCCTCCTATGATCTTAGTTAGGTCGCACTGGTCAATCTAACTACACACGAGACAGGACTTTGTCTTGGCCGTCACCCTCCCACCTCTGCCGCTCCCCCCACTGCCAGAGCCCTCCTGCTTGCCAAGCTGTGCCCGTCCGGCCCCTTCCCGGGCAACCGCGCCCCGCGGCGGCAGCTGCACACAGAGCTCAAGACCAGACTGCTCCTGAGTCCCAACACGTCCCAGATCTAGGTGAGCTCTCCACCCCTCTTCAGCTAATCAGCCCGGGCTGGAAGTGCCCAGTTAACAGGATTCCTTGCTTAACTCACCTCAGCCAGTTTTTCACCTCCGCAAAGAGAACTGAGCTCCTTATTATTCTCAGCATTTTTCAGATACTGAAATCCAAGTTACCTTGAAAGGTGAGTACAAAAGGTAACCTGCATTGGCTGGAATGTACGCCAAACCATCAAAAGCACCTTCAGGATGTTCAAGCTATTACTAATTGTTATTAATGTGTGAAAAAAATATAATCAACTGATTTTAAAAACATGTGTTTTCCCCTGAAGGAGATCACTCAAGAACCTGCCAATTTATCTATGAATTTGAACACAAATGCCACTTCCAG
This sequence comes from Pomatostomus ruficeps, assembly GCA_013400735.1. Taxonomy (NCBI): domain Eukaryota; kingdom Metazoa; phylum Chordata; class Aves; order Passeriformes; family Timaliidae; genus Pomatostomus; species Pomatostomus ruficeps. The sequence continues at coordinate 40,529 of VYZT01010712.1, forward strand.
CCCGCTCCTGGGACACCAATCCCTTCCACTGAAGATGGCTAGCTCTGGAGACCAGCAGGCAGGGGCACATCTCCCCTGCCCTGCGCAGGAGGACACACGGAACTAAGCAGACATCTCCCAGCTCCAAAGCAGGCACTCATTCAGGCTCCGTCCTATTAACAGCTACACTGCTCCCCCAGAACACAGGAACACTTCATTTGCCTGCCTGCCTAAGGTCATGCAGATACCTTGAAAGAAATTGAATTTTGAGTTTGACTATACTGATCTTTAAAAAGATGGGGGGGACACAAGACTTAATTACCAAAGACTTTGTTCTCTTATGCAGTTTCCATTGGGAAAACAGAACTACCAGCAATTTTCAGGCACTGGTTGAGTCAATCAGGCAAGACACAGACCTGCCTGCTACACCCTCTAAGATACTGCAAAGGTAATACATGTTTACATTGATACTAAACACAGATGTATGCTATGCAATGCCAATTCAAATATATAAAATTCAGCATCTCAACTTTATGTTAATATCTTTAATTAGTTGATGATTACAGGGTTTTATTATCAAGAGGAACTACACTACTGTGTTTAGTTTCCAAACTAACTCAAAGGAATACTGTAACGAGTCTGCATAGAAAAAAATTTAAGTAAGGCCAGCTAAAGGTAGACTGCAACATTCCACATTACATACAAATGAATAAACCTCTTTCCCTGAGAATACTTAGGTAATGTGCAGCACCTTACAGAAGGCCTAATTATGTTAGCATCCCATGTATTTGCATTTGCCAGACAATATCTGTTTTTTTCTAAAAAAGTCTATTTAGATTTCTTTTAAAAAGGTATTTCACTGTACACATTGAATTAGCTTACTACCTTTTTCCCTGGATTTCCCTGAGGAACATTTGTATCAAAGGATTACAGATATCTTAATTACCCAAAACACTGTCTCAACTATTCTTACCACATGACAAAGCAAAAATAACTGTAAGCCTTACACAAACACTACTGTATGTATCACTTGCTTTCAACAATTTTTTCTCTTCATGAAAAGAAAGAAATGGGAACTTCCAGAATACAGGAAGTAATCTCCATACTACTCTACATATAAAAAGAAGTCTGACATAATTGGGTCTGAAATTGTATATGTGGTTTTCAACCCAGTTTTACAGCATTCCATAGACCCAGTCTCCTTTTCGCTTCAAAGTTAATAGCATTGTAATATCTGTAGAATAAATTAAACCAACTCAGTCAACGACACATGCAGGAGATGTAGCTGGTGAATCAGTCTGTTATCATGCTCCCTAACTAGCTAAAATCCTAATATAGGGCTCAAACATGGTTTCACTATAAACTTCATTTGTGTCTTTTACACTACAAATTCATATAACTGATTTCTGCCGAAGTGTGAGTGAGAAGTCCTGACTGACCCTCATATTCCTGATTTTTGTTGTAATATCACCTAACAGTAGTCAGGAATATCAGGGCTGGCATCCCCTAGCGTCCATTTCACTTGATACACACTAGCTCTCCAAGTCTTTCTGAAACAAAAAAATAAAGCAGTCAAACATTTTAGACTATATAAAATTTAGGCTATCAGAAAGGTTTGAATAGCAGCATTTATTAAAAGTCATCATCTGACTAACATGTCATGGGGTTCTGATTGTCTCAAATAAACTTGAAGTGGCAGTTCACACCTAATATATGAGGTGTTTTAAAGAGGAACTTCATTAGAAATGTTGTAGCAACCTACTAAAGGTTGAAACTATTGCTCAAAGTCATATGAGTAACGTTTCCATTACTGACCAAGTTGCACTAAATTTCTTTTCTTTACAAGAACAATTCCATGTTTTTAATTACCTCTGCAGTCCAGTGTGATTTAAAGTCTGTCAGGCATTGTCCCAGTGTGCTGAGAAGACAAACCACAGTGCTTTTGCTGACACTATCTTCAGTCCATCTAAAGATGGTCCTTTATCAGAAAAAGTTTCACGTCTGACACAGGAATGTAACAATTTTCAAGAAACTAAGGCCTTCTTTCAAGGGAAAAGAATTAGATACAGTGCTCTTGTACAAAAGATGGCTGAGAGCTCCTCAGAGCTGCAGGAGAAAATACTGATGGACTACAGTAAAAACCTTTAATGAAGAATTGCCTTTGTTCTCTTAGACCTCAGTCTGGAAAATTTCTTTGTATTTGAGGTTCAGCATGCCAATGACACACACATATACTTGAAGGACCAGTCCCCTGGCTAACAAAACAGAGGCAACAATCAGCTAAATTTACTAAAACCTTTAGGTCCGTATTTTGGAAGTGAGAAACAACTGAGTCCTATCTTTAACCATTCACTGACCCTTAATCAAAGGCAATATTTTTAATACAACTTTTCATTTAAAAAGGATACAAAATTTACAAGGAGTTAAAGTGGTAAGTGTAAAAAGATTTAGTATCTGACACATGAAAAGATACCATTCCATGCAACTTTGTTTATGTATTAGCAGCTCAAGAATTTTCTAGGTCTAATTCTCCTTTTTTACGGAGACCAGATAAACTTACGATAAACGATGTGCAGATTAGAACCCAAATGCTCATCTCTCATTACCAAGCTGCGCACAGCTCCCCTTCCAAATGGATGTATGAAATAAGACTTAATGGAGAAACCACAGGACGTAAGTATGTCCCTTATGCAATATGGTAACACTTAAAACTTTACTACTTACTTTCTAGAATTAAACAAAAACCACAGGGGTTGGTGAGACCCTCACCTTCAGGATATTCCTCTCCTTGAAATGATCGGCTAAAAGTTTCTATCAGTTAAACTCAAGAGTGAAACAGTTTCTAAATGACCGGCTGGTAACCAGCTTTTCTTGTGAACTACAACTCCTTGCAACCTGCAGCTGCTGACAGACAAGAAATAGAAGATAAAAGTTTCAGCAGTGAGAAGCATAATTAATTAGTAATTTCCACACAGGAGAAGTGTCCAAGCTATCCAGTAAATAGAACAGATATAAACACAGCTGCAAACATCAACAGTCAATTCTTTTAACACAATCCATGCCAACATCTGTGGTCCTGCAGCAATATTTCATTTTGCCCACTAATTTGCTTACCATAGCCATGACTTGCCTCCACAAGCACTTACAGCATAACTGGAGGCAGTGTACTGTTGTGCTGTGGAAGGGTCTCCCTCCATGCTGTTCAAGCCTGCAACAGTGCTCCTGCAGCCTTTTCTGAGCACAGCACAGAGAAATCTAATTTTCCTTCGATACTGAATAAAGAAAAGGGAAACGGCTCTTCAGAGAAATGATGTATCTGTTCATCATCAAATGAAGTCAATTATATTCTGATTAGTTGGCCACTGACTTCTGCACTTTTATTTGGGAATAAGGGCCTGTTTACTTCTTTCAAAACAGCCTACCAGGGGAAGAACACAAAGGAGATCGGGGAAACACAGATGGTTTTTAGTGTCAGCCTGACACCACAAAGTTTATGTAAAAATCCCAAGCCTATTTTAATACAATGTGTCTCATTATGGAATTTAAACTTGCTTTTGTAATTTTGTCTTTAGAAAGACCAATCACAATTCTTTCTCCAAAGAGCTGAGAAATACTAAGACTTCGGCCAAACCCATAAGGTTCCACCAGTAAAGCACTCAAACGGAGGAAAATAATTACTTTGCTCAATGAATATTGGGTTTTAGCTCTGCTGTTTCAGACAGCATAGAAGCTGGAATTTCTTTTTACTATGTCTGGAAGCAGTTCACTGTTTGAGCTACATATAATCAAGAAGAATGCATGAAAAATGAGAGACATAAACCTAACTTCTACACAATAGTTATGTGGACAGCACATGTTCAAACTGTTAGGTTTTGGCTAATTATTAATTTTTTACACCCATTTTAAGTGACATTGGACAGTTTTAGCCTTCTATAACAAAAATAACAGTAAGCTCTTCTAACATCTTAGCTACAAGTGCAGTGCTAATTTATGGCAACAACAATCCACTACTGAAAGACTGACCCTATCTGTCAGCCTGATGAAAACAAAGAAAGAATACATAGTTAATGCAGTATAAGACAGTGATGAATTGGAATTCTAAGCACATGTTATGATGTCATCAAACAGGTATTTAATGCTATGCTAAGAATCATTAAGATTTAGTCATGACAATAGGCCATAAGAAAACTCAGGAGTTTGGAAAGTTCAATGGTTTACCATAGAGCAGAACACATTAAAACAGCCTCCTTCCAAAATACTAAGTTTGGATTTTATTTTCTTTTTTTGTTTTAAGGATTAAACTGTAGAAGCAAAAGCAATACTGGTCAGACAAGGTGATAAAGTAACATAACCCATCAGAGACAGGTAAAGCTTGTTCAGACAAAAGAACAAAAAGATATTTGGTGATGGCTTTTGACTGCTTTCCAAGTTGGAAATTGGGACAAAATCACACCACCTTACTTCTTGTCCAGAATAATGACCCACCCTAGCATTGTACTTCAACCCCACATATACAACTGCCTCACTGGGACTGGGAAGGATCACTTCCACAGACAATTAGCAAACAAAGTTGATAATCATGCAGCCTGAAATAACAGGAGGACCCCAGCATCATCCCAGTCATCATGACTGAAAGGAGATCCATTGCCTGAACCCTAGAGCAGGCTCAACACTTCCTAGGCTGTCCCCAAAACACCACTTGATGGCTAAACCAAATAGTTTCTAGAGTTCACAGTACTTAGATGACATTAAGAGTAATTACAGAAAAGTGACAATTCACTAAATCACATCTGCTGCTCCCTCTGAGCACACGGTTTCTGTACACACACACACCAAAAACACATCACAACTGTGTGCAAAATGAGCAAAGCCAGAGCAGAGTCCAGGCACTATCCATAACCAACTACCTATTTGTGGCAATCACCACCTGCTGGAGAAGGAAAGGATGCACTGCAACGCACAGACACTTGAGCAGAGATCACTACAATGGAAGCAAGACAGTATTCCCAACCTAAAGGAATCCAAACACTGGCAACAGATGATGTCAATGGTTACAAACACAGAAGGCACAAGGCTTGAATTCAGCATGCTACCTACAAACTTCAGTGACATAGTCAAGAACTTCAGACAACACATCTAACAACTCAAAATTACATATTCCTATAATATTTACTGTTTGTCTTTTTTTAAACTATAACTATTTTAATTGGGTCTAGAAAAAAATTAATTGAGAGACTATAATCAAAGCAAGTATAGGTTGGTTTAGAAAGCAAAATTCATAAACTCAGGGTTGGTTTTTATTATTGTTTCTTGGAGCAACCAGAAAATTTTTTTTTCTTTTAAACTATGCATTTGACACTTAAAATTATATGCAAAATATTCAATTCTATTATCTCTGTTTCTTAGGCATTAGTATTTCTTTTTTCTACAAGTTAAGGAAACTTAGAAGTAAGAAAGGGTAAACATAATCTTAAGTACGCATACGCCCAACTCAGCTGTTTTCCCCCTTCTAAATCATGATATTAGAACTTTGAAATAGCAAAGTAAGCACTTTGTTTTCCAAAATTCACTGACAAATAACTCATCTTCCCATTTTTAAAACTTCTCTGTTTACTACCAGTCTTACCCAGAGAATAAACTGACAGTAACTGTTTAGGCATATCACTTTCTCCACCTCTTCTTGTGCCATAAATCTGGAAGAGCTCTGCTATATCTCTTCCTTTCAACTACTCCAACCACCTCCTGCTTATTTGTTCAACAACAATTAAACAAATCCACAGAAGACAAAGATACAAAGAGCAATGCGAAAAAACCCAACCAAACAAACCAACATTACCAAAACAAAATATAGAAGCCACTAGCTGTAGCTCAAGAAGTCTTTAAGCCTCAGCCTGCAGAGACTGTAGGATGAGATACGGGAAGGAAATAGGGCTGTTCTGTTCAAGCTTTCTTCTCCAAACATCTGTTCCTCTTCGAAGTACTGTGGGGCTGGATGGACACTCAGTGACAATCACTACAGCTGCTGTCACCCCACTTGATAAAATTCAGGCAATGCTGACTCATAATACTGAGTGCTTTCCTCCTGATCATGCCCTTCTTTCACTGGCTGTCTCTATTTCCTCTCCTAATCCTTACTTGAAAAAGAACTCATATCCATATATTTCAAAATAAGCCTTAAATCTTTATACGCACAGAAAGAGCTGTACAATTGTGATCAAAGCTGACAACTCACACTGGGGAAAGGGAAGAGAAATAAACAGGCACATTTATACAAAACATTTTAATGCCATCTACCAGTAAACCAAACAAGATCCAGCTGCCATCTCCTTTAGGCACGTGAAGCAAAGTGAATTAAAAAAAATAAGGAAAACACTGAATTTTTTGGCAAATACTTTTGGAGATAAGTAAACATATTGCATATTATCTGTTCTTCTCCGTATCAGTGTTTCCTTTCTACATTTTTTGTATGTGATCTTTGGAAAAGAGACAGCTATCCTAGGCTGATGTGAAATGCTATGGTTTGATACAGGCAGTGTTAATGGCAGCTCATGCTGGAAATTGAAAACGGTATAAACCAACTTCTCGTCTGCTACGAAATTGCTTTGATTATCAGTGCTGACGATTAGCAGGAATTACACGGAACCACAGAAACACGGCCATGACTGAACAGCTAAAATTGGAATATATAACAAGTAGCCAGAACATTAATATCGACTTTTTACCCTCATTATATAATCACGGTCAGGCGGATGCAGCAGGAGGTGGCAAGAAACGAGTTCTCGCATTTGAAAATTGAAAATTATCTCGCTCAAGAATGACAGACCCGCGGGTTCCCGGCCCGGCGTTACGCCGATAAGCCAAGGAAGATCTCGCCCTCTGCAGACAGACCCGCCGGAGGCTCCCCGGGCCGCAGCCCCTCCCGCGGCCGGTGTCTCAGGCCACTTCCCCCGCGCCCGCTGCCCACTCGTGTCCCGCCGCCGCCGAGGCGCGGAGGAGCCGGGACACGC
>VYZT01010712.1:51411-70120 GCA_013400735.1 Pomatostomus ruficeps
CGCCCCGCTGCGCCGCGTCCTGCCGGGCCCCGCCGGCGGTGACTGGGTCGGGGCCGGGCCGCGGGGCCGGGTGTGATAGAGCCCCGGTGTCCCGCGGCAGCCGCGCCGGGCCCCGGGGTGCGCGTGTCGGACCGGCTGAGGGCGGGGGGCTGCAGGGGAGGCGGCTCCGGGACAGAACGCGCCGGAGAAGGCACTGGCTGTGCCGGAGTGACAGGAAATGGGCACGGTCACTGCTCCGGTCCGTGCAGACGGGCCTTCAGTTAACAGATATACTTTGGTTTTCTCTTGAAACATTAGTTCCTGTGGGAGGGGTAGAATTTAAGGAGTTTGGTGTGCCGGGTGGTTTTTTTTCCATTTCGTTTTTATGCTGGTCTTTTTATCTAAACGTAGAGGAAAATTTGTTTGATGTCTGATTGCACTGTGGTTTTATTCACGGTGCGTTTAGTTAGAATGGTTTACAGGGTTATATGTTAATAACGTGTAGTTTATATTTCTTATCCAAGGGGTTTGTGAAAGTTGTCAAGAATAAGGCATACTTCAAGAGATACCAAGTGAAATTCAGGAGAAGGAGAGGTACTATTAAATTCCCTGTAACACACAATTAAATGTCCTTGCGGAATATTCCTGCTTTGGTCATGCATTTTGCACACTGCAACTGTTGTTTTTCAGAGGGAAAAACAGATTACTATGCTCGCAAACGTTTGGTAATTCAAGATAAAAACAAGTACAACACTCCTAAATACAGGATGATCGTGCGTGTTACCAACAGAGACATCATCTGCCAGGTAAGGCCTGCGGTGTTCGCTGCTTCCCTGCCAGCCTCCCAGGGTGAGGCCAGCACAGAGAGGGAGGCTTGGAGCAGCTGGGATGTCTTAGGCTAGATCTGTGCAGTTTTTGTATCGTAAAATAGCTCCCTAGAGGAGAACAATCTTCAGTGTTATCACAACTTCAGTAATAAACCACGTGCATTGTAGAAAAGAACTTTTAGAAGTGTTAGCACTTTTTCTGTGAGGTTATCTGCAATGTAAGATTGTACTGCTTTAATGATGCTGGGATAAGTAGAAAATTTTTGGGAGACGGAAGATGTCTGGGGTTTTTCTTGCTATATTTAAAGGGCTTCAAAAAGAGGCCTTTTTTGCTTGGCTGAAGACATCCAAGTTGACAGTGTGACCTGTCAACCTGCATTGACTTGTGCTGTATCTAAAGGTGCCTTCTCTTTTGAGAGTTCTATTTCCATGATGTGTGGCTCATATGAAGCACTGGGGCCTTATGGTGGCTTTCCTGTGAGACTAAAGGAGACTGGTAAATAAGAACAGTAGGCACTTTTTCATGGTCATTAAATATGTGATTGTGTGTAGCATCAAATGCAGTTCCTCACTGTGGCTTGCTTTTCTTGTTTCGTGTTGACAATGCCTTGACTAATTTTGAGGTTAAAAATTTAGGAATGCTTGTATAATAAATATACGTGATTAAGCTCAAAAAAGAAGCAGCTAGGAAAGTTTAAGGGTTGTTTTTTCATAGAACAATTACGTATTGAGAACAGTCAGTTCAGTCATTGATGAGATTATGTTATCTTTGAAACTCAAAACAAAAATCAGGGGTGGCAGGTGCTTACCTCTGAATGATAGTGCCTTTCCAGTATGTAGGAATCCTGCAAAAAAGGGACAGCTTTTGGGTGTAGAGAGGAAGTGTGAGAGTCAAAAGGAGAAGGTTCTATACTTGAAAGGAACAGCAGAAATATGTTTGGTAGTACTGCTGTCTCACAGGAGACCCGTGGGATGATGATGGCCTCAGACCATGATCATTCCATAAGGTTACTGACAATGTCACCACAAACTACCACATGCTTCTTGCATTTTTGAGGTGTATCAGAAAGTGGGACAGAATTCATCCCCATCCATAATGATTCTTTGAAAGGTTGCTTTTGTAGGCAGTTTCTGGCCTCTTGATCTATGTGGAAAGGTAGTTACAGGTTGTTGACAGACGTTTTAGTTGGCCTAATACAGATTTGAATTCTGTCTTCACTTGAGGAGGTGATAACTCCTTTTGCAAAAACGAACAAAAAAACCCCCAACAATCCAAAACAGCACCACTCCTTGAGCTTGCATGCGGAGGTTGGCAGTTTTTTGCACACTTGGATACAGTTTTGCTGTTGGCTTGAGTAGGTGTCAGAGAAGCAATGCATGGAACCCTAACGTTTGTTTTGCTGCCAGATTGCCTATGCCCGAATTGAAGGTGACATGATCGTGTGCGCTGCCTACGCCCACGAGCTGCCCAAGTACGGCGTCAAGGTCGGCCTGACCAACTACGCCGCCGCCTACTGCACCGGCCTGCTCCTGGCGCGCAGGGTACGTACGGGTACGGGCACGGCCCCGGGGCTGCTCTGCTCTCCTGCCACCTTCATGGGAAGGAACGCCCACCTCCTTCAGTGCTGTGTCAGCCGCCTGAGTCCTTGGGTTCATCAGCATCGTAGCTTTTGCTTGATGCGTCTTGTGGCTGTCGAAGCACAGTGAGAAGTACGACAACACGCAGTCTCCGCTCCAGCAGCCCACTTCTATGTCTCATCCCTTAAGTTTGGTGGAGAGAGGGAGGGAGTCAGGATAAAATATAAGAAACATACCTTGTAGAGTTTGAAAACACAAACAGCAGCGATCTATTTCCCACAGGAGTTCATGAATAAGTCTCAAGTTCATGTTGGAACTTAACAGACCCATTTCCAGTGATGGTTGTTAAAAAGCTTTGTTATTAGTATAGGGCGCATAATTTTTGTAAAGAAATTTGTTAAAAACACGATTCTACTGCAAATTCACATTTTAAAGTAGTGGTGATTCTACATTTTTATCAATAAATGGAGAGAATTTCAGAAGTGCATTTTCTTTCCCCACAGCTTCTGAATAAATTTGGCCTCGATAAGATCTATGAAGGCCAAGTTGAAGTCACTGGCGATGAATACAACGTGGAAAGCGTGGATGGCAAGCCTGGTGCTTTTACCTGCTACCTGGATGCAGGTCTTGCCAGAACTACCACTGGAAACAAAGTCTTTGGTGCTCTGAAGGGTGCAGTGGATGGTGGGCTGTCTATCCCTCACAGGTAATATGTGTTACGAAGAATTTCTGCAAGGTTAACCTGAGATGCTTCTGTATGTGAGAGTCTACTTACACTAATCAATTTATGTTGAAATAATTTTGTTCTGACATGGTAGTGATTGTGTAATTAGGTCTAGGTCGGGGTATTTTTTTTGTTGGTTTTTTAATCCACAAGTGCAATACTGATAGCGTTGCTGGGTATCTTACAACTGTCAAGAGATGTTGTGAAACTTGTAGAAACTAAAGAGTGATCTTGTTGATTTTACTAAAAGTCAAGTGAATGCCCTTAACAGGTCTTCAAAGGGTATTTGCTTGGTTTGAATCTTTACCAAATTGTGTATAGGTATTAATTTCACTGTGAAAAAACCACATACCAGGTACAAACCCAGTGATACTCGCTACAGTTGCCAGTACAGCAGTATGTCTGAGCAGTCCACCTTCGCTGAGAATTTCCACATGGATATTTCGTCTGTTACCTAACACTGATACTACAGCTGACTGCTGCTTGCTGCTGGCAGCAGTGGAGGAAAGAAAATCTTGAGATCTTTTGTGTTTTCCTCCCGTCTCCCATGCTGTCCTATTCTTGACTAATTGTCCCTTTTTTTGGACTTGGCTGCTGCATGATGATACTTGCAAAGACTGAACACACTGTAGTTGGTCCATGGTGTGTATGTGATGTACTGCAGTGTTTCAAGACGGGACTGATGGCAGCTGAGATGAACTTAATCCTTCTTTGTTTTTTATTAGAGGGTCCTATCCTTCAGTTATCTGAAGGAGAATCTGATGTGTCAGTCATTTCAGTGTGGATCTTAGCCTCTGAATTAGAGTCTTAATGTGACTGTACCTGCTGTTCGACAGCACCAAACGTTTCCCTGGCTACGACTCGGAAAGCAAAGAGTTCAACGCCGAGGTTCACCGCAAGCACATCATGGGCCAGAACGTGGCGGATTATATGCGGTACCTGATGGAGGAGGATGAGGATGCTTACAAGAAACAGTTCTCCCAGTACATAAAGAACAATGTAACACCTGATGGGGTAAGATTTCTCCAGCTGGAGCTCGTGCATTAATTGAGATGCTGATAAGTCTTGCATAGGGACTTCTGGAATAATGTAGATAAGTTTGATATGTAAAATTATGTGACTCATGTTGTATGTTACCCATGCAAAGAAAATACATTTTTCATTCGTTAAGGGCTCTGCAGTATAGTGTAGAACTTCTGAAAGTGGGACCTTCTTTTCCGGCTGTCAAATGTAATATTCTGCCTATAAATCCAGGTTTACGGGACTTCAATCTGTGCTGGACCACTTCTCCCTGTCCCCAGTATAGAAACTAAATTAGAAGTTTCTATACATGCCCTCCACTCCTTCCTTATCCTGCCCCACAGCTGTAGGGGTTGTAACTGTGAGTGAGCACGTGGTTGTGTCACATCTGTGGTACTGTTCGTGTGACCCTAGAGGGAGTTCTGCCTTCCAGGTGAATGGAGAGAGCCCAAGCTAGCATTTCATGGAACTATATAGACTAATACATTTTATTTTAATATTGCTTCACATTGTAGAGCTACACAAAATACTAGAAAATGGGTAAGAATACAGAGGTGCTTCTTGTACTTTTTCCAAGTATTAAACTCCATCCAGGTGGCTTGTCCTGCTGCCTGTAATATTCTTGCTTGGTTCTCCTAGTAAGTGATCTCGGAGCTTTAAAACATAGCTCCCTCATATCCCCTTTTTAGGCTATGGCAGACTTCATTCTCTGTCCCTTCAATTCAATGGGGTTTGGGTTTTTTTTGTAAATTTAACTAATTGCTAGTTTTTTCTAACAAATTCTAAAAAGAAAGTAATGTAAATGCCAACTTCATCCGCTCTCTAAGTAAATGGCAGTTATAGCTTGTATTCACATGAAGTGAGTTTAGGACTTAGGTCACTAGATAGATACTTGCTCTGTACAGCTAAAGTTCTTCCCAGCTGAGATCTAGTGGTCTTAATTAACCACCAGCAAAGGTATTCTTTAAATCTGTGCCATTATGGAGCCAGAGCTGGCTTTGGGACAGAGCAGCATTATTACATGCGTGGGGACAATGCAGGCACAGGGATCTTGGATTTCTGGTAATCCTGCAGCTGGACCGCTATGGTGAATTTAATTTTTAATTTTTTTTTTTTCGAAGATGGAAGAAATGTATAAAAAAGCCCATGCTGCTATACGGGATAATCCAGTCCATGAAAAGAAACCCAAGAGAGAAGTAAAGAAAAAGAGGTAAAATTCTCATTCTTTTTAACATCTGTGTGACTTCTCTGTTGGAGATACCTTAGTTACAGTAAAAAAAGTAATGCAGTTTTGCAGTTGTGTCAGTAGTCACGTGTTCTAGACCAGATTAAGATACAAGCAGTTCTGTATAACTTAGGAGTTAACTTTAGCAGTAGAAATCTGAAATTCAAGAGCTCTTAACTATATTAAAAGTCAAAGTGAAGAATGCTTGTGGCGTGAACAGCTGGAACAGTGTGTATCTTCAAGTCTCAGCAGTGGGAAAGCTGTTTCTCTTTAGCTGAGAGCTCATTGGGTATTTTGTCAGTACTAAACTATTTTGATTTTTCAGGGGTGTGGGAGGAAAGAAATCAAGGCACAGCTCTTGCATTGGGCTTGATAGTCTCTATACTTCAGTCTCAAAAGAGTTTACCTCTTGAGAAATTAGAACTGTCCAACCACACCTTTGTGTGGTGCCCTAACTACAGCCTTAGATGATTATGAGGAAATAAAGCACATTGCACAAGTGGGAATGTATTCTTCCATTGCACTCTTAATCACAGTTGTGATGCACTGCCCATTTCTTGACTGCTTTTTTGCTTTGGAGCTACTGTACGCTGTGCTTACATTGCAGATGGAACTGTCCCAAGATGTCCCTCGCCCAGAAGAAAGACCGGGTTGCGCAGAAGAAAGCCAGCTTCCTCAGGGCCCAGGAGCGCAGAACTGATAGTTAAGACAACTTCCACAGTTTTCTGTGAAGCTTTGGAAAAAGTGGCAATAAATTTATTGAGGAAGCAACCGTGTAAGACTGGTTTATTTATATAGTTTATAAAAATAGAGAATATTTTTTATGATCTAGATATTCTGTACCTGAAAGGTTTTTTTTTCTCCCTTTTCAAAGTACTGTGTGAATCCCTTTCACAGGGAAGAGAGGTGACAGACTTCAAAGACCAAGGCTGCTGCATCAGAATTACTCCTATAAGAAGGGGAAGGAAATCAATTAATTTTTGGTACAGCTAGTATCAAGGACTAAGCATAAGAGCTTGCTGCTACTAACTAGAGAAAGATTTAATTTTTTTTTAAAAGGCTGTACCTGTCCTCTGCAATTCTTTCAGCATACTTCATGTTAGAGGGGAGTCTGGATGTAGCTTAGGAAAAAACCAAGCATAGTTAAAGTAGGTTCTAAAGCCTCTGCCCAAAGCCTTAGGCTTTTCAGGCATTTCACACACTTACCACCTCCAAGCTGTGGCTCCTGCTGGAACAGGTACTGTCTTAAGCTGAATATTTCACATTATTTAGTTGATGAGAGAATTTACTTTTAAGTTGCATGTACAGAGGTAGGTACAGAGGCCTTGGTAGGGAACCTTCCCAGTCTGACTTGCCATAACACTCGGTGGCAGTTACACAGCAGAGCCTTTCCCCCTTGAGCCCACACTCACACCAGCCAGCCCACATTCCCTTCCAGTTTGCCCCTAGAGTTCCCTTAGCAGAGCCCACGTTCCACAAGGCAGTTTATTCCTGCTGCAGGAACAACTTGAGATGGTCCCTCTGAGGAGCACCCCTGGGCCACCCTCCGCACTCCCCACCCTGCTCCCCATGCCAGTCTCTACCTCCTCAGTCTTCTCCTGCCTCTCTTCTCCATGTCCATCCACCTCAGCAGTCACTGGTTTTCATGTCCTTATCCTAAAGGGTGCTCTCACCCAGGACCCAATCTGTTCCCCTTTGCAGCTTGCAGGCCGAGCCAGCTGAAAGAGAAGTATTCCTCACCAACCTTGTCCTGCCCTGCTCCTTTGTCTCCTACCTCTGAGTTTCATAGGCACTTCTATGTGCTAATAGGTTTCCCATTAGACTAAAGAGAAATTGTTTGCACAGTTGAAACACGAGTCAAGTAGGCCACATGGAGGAATGTTTCGCTCTAACATGCTGGCAGTTGGTGTAAATACTGCTGTTGGTAAAAAAAAAGGAGGCCTGCAATTTATTGTAAACAAAAGTGTATTCTTTTTTCCAATGAAAGCTTCAACTTAATGCAACAGTAATAAAAATGATTCTGTACAACAAACTGCACTATTAAACATATTCGCCAGTTGTTAAAACACCCAGTGACATTGGGTATTTTAAGTAATCTCTGCCCAAATACCAGTCACTGTCAGATTTTATCACCAAAAACATGACCACTTTACACTTCCAGTGCATTGCTGGTTACAAATACTTACTAGTTCATAGTTGGAGCATATTAGCAAGTTCAAGACAATAATTAGCATGAGCATAGTATTTCTTAAACTAAAAGGCTGATGTTCACAAAACAATCTTAACCCAAGCTGCATCTTATTACATCTGGTATGGAGAATTTACTTTATTGTGGTCCTGTACTTCAGTTTCATCACTCTAGGAATGCATTTAAGACAAGACACCTAGAGCAATTAACCTTTCAAATACTTAAATAAAGCTTGTTCTTCTGACCTCTGCTGAAAATGAATTAAGGGGCCAGGATTCAGAAGTATACAGATGACTGCCATTAAAATCATAAAGATTGAACAACTTCATACCTAAAGCATTTATAAATTAAATATTCAACAGGCAAGCATTGAGCACGTATTAAGGTGTTTTATGGACATCCAGTTTGCATAATTATGAACACAGATGTACATCTGGAAAATAACAAGGGCGCAGATTAAAGGTGGTAGAGTGGTCATGCTTTGTGGTGTGCCAGGATCAGATGATGTTTATTTACTCATGGCTTGAGTCTTAATGACTCATAGATGCTACTAGAAAAAAAGAATAGTAACACACTGCAGCTCACTTAGTAACAGCTAGGAATGAGCTGGAAAATGTCTCATAGGCTCCCATTTGAGCACTATTGCACAATCCTGGACAATCCAGCTTCTGTCTTGAAATGCAGGTCTAGCTCTTGCTTGCATACTCCTGCAGCAGTTAAGAAGATTGAAGTGCAGGTCTGTGGCTAAATGAGGGACAGTAAAGAGTCAAGATTATCAACAACTCTTGTTTCTCATGTCATACAACAGATTCCTACACTATGCAAGCTTCCTTTTTTTAACTGATTGGACACTTCTGCTATTCAGTATTTTTAAAAATTAACTTCAGTTTTCATGCTATAGCTTAGTCCACAAACTCCTTGCTTTTCAATATTTGCTACAGCTTAATTTGTGTTAAAGGTTTCCACTGAAGTTTTGAAAGAGATGCTGGTATTGCTGCTAAACCATATAGATGACTTTAAGAAATAATATTCTAAAATTCTTGGCTCCCACAGGGTTCACTATACAATGACTTAATTAAAAATTGTTGAACTACTTAAACATTCAAGACGTAAGCATGAGGTAACAATGTGTAAACAGAATCTGATTTGTCTCATATTACAACCTATCCATTCTAGAATAAAATTCTAATTTTCCACAGTTAAAAAATTATTTAATGTGCAAATTCTGCCATGCCAAGGTATTAGTAAACTTCAGTCTCACAGTTCAGTTTATTCATAACAGCAGCTTAGACTCAGACACATTATTTGCAGTAGTGGTGATTCTTCATAAAACTACTCAGGACAAAAATCCTCTGCAGGTATTTCACAAGTGAGCAATGTTTTTCACAGAAATGGAAGATGTTCCCTCAGCTTATGTGGTGGCACAGTGAACACTTTCATCCTGTTCAAGATCTGACAAAGTGCACAGAACAGTCAAGCATGCAGAGTTCTTGTTTCCATAACACAGAGTACTTCTGGCCTCTGCCCGATCATTCAGTGGCATGTTCATTCTTTGAGAAGCCCTGTCATAAGTTACTGACTGAAGGGCAAGACTGAAAGAACCATTAATAAAATCTGAGTAGAGAAATATCTTTTTAAAAAGGTGCAGATTGTTTTTATCAAATGTCTTAGGCCACCTCTAGTGGCAGGCATCAATATTCTCTTTTGCTGGTGGAGAAGCTAAGAATCATTTGTATGGGAAATTTTCTTCCACAGTAAAGTTTTTAAGTTATTGAGTATTAAAGAATGCTCCATTTCCATCTGATTTGCTGTGACTTTAAGGGCAATACACAAGTACAGTTGTTTCTCTAGTTCTTCATGGATATCAGAAGGAGCACCACGAAGCAGGTAGTCCTTAAGGAGCTGACAAGCTTTTGCCAAGTTTGGCTGAATTACTTCGGTGGTGCATCTCATTTTGCTTTGGTCACACAGTGTTCTACAGTCTGTGCCATAAGTGCAGTCCAAATCTGAGTCACACTGGCGATCTTTAATTATTTCCTTCAAATTCATTTCTGGCACAATTTTTCTCATGTCCGTCATCTTCAAATCATATTTTTCATTATATCCCAAGTTTTTGGCGCTTGTATCACACATGAGAAAGTTTCCATAAGGTCCATGGAAAATATCTTCCACAAATTCTAAAAGGCCTATAGCTATTTTTGCCTTTCTTGGCCATGATGGAGTAAACCACTGGTCCATGCTTCTTCTGAAGCCAGAGGGAATGAGAAGTTCTATAATCCATGGAAGGCTGATTCCATAGAGAGAGGTATATTCAACTCTTTCAGTCACATAGAGATCCCCACAAAAGCCCATCAGCTTGGGGGTATGTTCTTTATCCTGCAAGATCACCATTAACAGAAACTCTTCCAGCTGTAGGAGTGCCCATGCTGATTTTGCCTCTGGCAAAGAGACTCTACCATCTTTGTTTCCATCAGCAAAAGACAGGATGAGATTAACCAGTTCTGAGAGATTTCCTTGTTCACCCAATTTTGCCTAAAAGCAACAAAAAAAAGATTAGGTATGACTTCATTAACTGCCCCCAATCTATCTGTCATTCTACCTCCTGTTACTCCCCTTCTATGAATAACATGAATAATAGGGTATGTTCTAGTTTTCATTGGTTATGGATGTAATGGGACCTGCCATCAGATGCCTGCAGAGCTTCCTTTTTGCTCTGTTTTCATAGGCACCAAGCATACAATCCTCTGAAAGAACAACCTTTCTTTGCACTTCAAATGCAAACAGTAAAATTCAAACATTGGTCTTGATCGGATCAGTCTTTAAAAAACTGTATCAAGTAGCTTGTTCAATATTCTCTAAGAAAAAGTATGCACAATTCAAATGTTTAGATCAGGTTTAGTTTTCAGCTGATTTGACGTTACAGATGTAGAGAAATCACATTATCAGCTATATTTTGGCCAACTATAAAAGGTACCAAGACACAACTGAGTACAAATCCCATAGCTATACTGAAATGCTTAATTTTGTTATTTGACGTAATCACCCTCCATTGTGGGACTATAGAGAAAGAAGCCATTGCTGGAATCAGAACTGCTCCATTTTCAACTACCATGAGTGCACACATAAAGGCAGATCAAATTTTTCCAAATTTTTCTAAAAACTGCCCTAACACACCTGCTGCTTCTTCACTGTTAAAGACAAAGCTGCTGTAATGCATGACAACTGACATCAGCTTTACATCATATTTTCTGTACAAATACTAGCAAAATCTATAGACATCCAAGATGAATGCCAGCTTCCATCATTTAAAGAGTAAGGAAAAACCCCTGATCATTAGTTACTTCAAGCTAAGCACCTCTTGGAAAAACTATTTTTGTGCTGATTATTTTTCTAGCTTACCCTTGAACAAGGCTCATACAATAGGGTATTCTCTCCAGCTTCACGAAAACAAACCTTTCTGTCAAAATAGACTAAATAAGAATGTACTTACTTTAAAAAGACTATATACCATCTCTTTGAATTTCTCAACAGTGGTTCCTCTTGTTGGTTTATCAAATAGGACTATTTCCTTCCTTGGTTCTGGGTCAGTACCAAAATCAAGTTGAGCAGCTTCTTCCATCTGGCATTTTATTACACTTTGCAGATTCCCCCAGATTCCTAAATACATCTACCCAGAAAAAGAGGGGAAAAGATATAAAACACTATAGAAGTCCATCTGAAGACCACCTGTCCTCCAACCACGGTTTCAAGAGTCAAGTGGCAACACAGATCAGAGACCGAATCCTCTGTGCAGGCAACGAATGTGGCAATTTGAACAATGCAACTTCAAATACAACACACTGCTGCAGGTACTTTGTAGACACTGCACTGTCACAGCTTCCCAAACAACACCAGCGTTACTGCCACCTTGGCATGGGTTGTTACGAGGCTGCTGCTTCTATTTGTGAGGCAGGATAGCAGAGAAGCAGCAAGCTGTACAAAAGTATGCACATTCTGTCAAACCATGGAAGGATTCACTACATATTACATAAGTATCCAAAATACATGTATGATAAAATACTGATATATCCCTCTACATACAGGAATAATACATACTGTTGTATATAGGTGCATATTATATATATATTAATTTGTATTATACCACATCTTCTCTGTATATGCGTGTATATATACATGTGGGTGTGTACGTATATATATACACACACACACACACACTCTGTGCTTGTCACAGCAAATAAAGTTTGAAATAATCTGTGTTAAACAGATTCAACTTGCTGACACTAAGGTCTACCTGACATTCCAGACAATGACATAAAACTAGGCTGGGTGAGTAAATCCTTACCTGGTTATTGGGCTTTGTTGACAAACATTTTCCAAAATACAGTGTTTCTTTAGCACAAAGACTACTACATGCTGACCCATCAATAACACCAGTCTTGTATTTATCACACTGAAACAAACAGGGAGAAAAATATTTAACAAACTGCCTAAGAAAGGAGGCAATAACTGTGTCTCTTCCATCACCTGAGTCTTGAAAGAAAAATCTAAGAAAAAATTTAAATAACCCTATGCCAAAATAATGTTGAGACACAACTGGTTTTATCTGTAACTGAAGTTGTAATCTTACTTCAGCATGATGGAATATGAGAATTTGATTAAATTACACGTGGCACTGACTGAATTAGTCAAACACTCAGAAAGCTATGCTAAAAATACTTACTATTATTTTCCTACAGTCATGTCCTCTGCACAGTTCTGTGTAGGTGGAGTACTGAACATACATAATCCAGCTGCCAATAAACACTACTAACCAAGAGATGAAGAGATACTTTATCCGCACGTATGACAGACGTACCTAGAGCACACAAAGGGAAAATATTGTTTGTCATTCACTGAGCAGCAGTAAACATGATTTACTATTTCATCTTTAAGGAATTTGACTTCTGTTGCCCTGAGTTTGCAGTGTTTCAGTGTTTTTCCTTCTGTAAATATTTTCAGACCTTTCTGTACCATGGCCATGGTTTCTTAGCTACTATCTATGTTTATGAATTCCAGTATACTGGGTGGAGAAATATGATTGACAAATGCTTTGACCAGTGGAATGGAGAGGTGGTGATTTCTACCTCCAATCCACGGTGATTTGTGAAAACATATAAATAAAAGCAGAGGGTTCCGTCCTCTCTCTCTTTCTGCCCTCTCGGTCTGCTGTCTCGGTGTGGTCTGTTATTCGGCTCCCTTTGGGACTCTCGGCCTGGTAGGCCGGCCTGATGAGAGCTACAGACTTCCTCAGTAATAAAATAAGCGGACTGCATTATAATGGAACATTTGCCTCCTTCAGTGAGCAAAACTGACAGAGGAGGTCAGTTTGACTTATGTAAGTGGAAGGAAAATTGAGATATAAATAAATAGAAGAAAAGGTGTCAGACCCTCACAGGGCAAGCCAGACTGCAGGAACCAATTTGATCAAAATCATAAATTATCAGAGCTCAATTAAGTGCATTTTTTCCTAAGACCAGTTACTTATGTTCCCCTTACGGTAAATCAAATCCAACAGACCAGGAATTTGATCAAAAAATGATCTGTGTCAATGTGTAAATATGCAAGACAGAGATACAATGAGCAGGGTGGGTATCAGGGTCACGTTCCGCGTGCTGAAGTCTTCCACTCCTTCCTTGAAATTACAACATTTAATTATGCAAATAAAACTCTTCTGTACTAGCCTCACCTTCAGTGGCCTTTCCCACAACTGTATGCATGACTTTCTCATGATTTCTGTGGCCTCAAATATACAGTTTTCACAGGGGCAGAAGGAAAAATTATTTATAAATTAGGAACTGATGGAGTGTTAAGTGTCTTGCAAAGTAGGAGGGATGTTTTGATCTTTTCCTTCTTTTCCTCTTCCTCAGAGTCTGGTGTGCTAAGAGGTTGATTTTCATACTTACATCGGGATTAGAAACTAATTAGGAGGTCAGGATCAGCTTTAGCAGCAGGATATAAGAAGGGTGTATGAGAGCAGCTATATTTGGTCAGTAGAAGATCCATTTCTATCATTATCCCGATCTTCAGCAATAGCTATAAAAAGGTGCTATCGAAGACTGAGAACCTTTATTATATATACCAAATGAGCTCCCTGTTTCCTTGAGAAGAACTTGCTAAGACAGATGTGATATTCTATGTTTAGTAAATCTCAAATCATTTATCTTTCAGTAATTTACCCAGATTCCCTTAAAAACCATCATAAGCTTTTAGCATCCACAACAAACTTTGGCAATTAATTCACAGGAGTACTATCCACGACCAAGGTCAGGGACTGGACTTTCTTTTGCTAAAGTCTGATTCATATTAGCTTTGTTTGAGACCCCCTAGTTCCTGTATTGGAAGACAAGAGTTAACAATTTCTGTCCACCCTCTCCCCATCTGACATGATTTTGTAGGCCTCCATAACACTGCTCCCTGTGATGTCATCTCTTTTTCAGATTGACAGGTCCTAACTTGACTGTTCCTCACAGAGAAATTATTCCATATGTTTGGAAAAGGTTCCAAGAAAGGTAGTAATGATGAGCAGTTTTGCCATCACATACATACATAGAACTGCAGCAGATGTAAATAACCAAATTTTTAACTAGAAAGATTGCAATAATTTATTAGTATTTATTTAAAATATGACAAACAACCAGCATGCATTACATCCTTTCTCTTGGAAACAAAAAATCCAGAAAAAGTCAGTTTCAAAAGACCCAAATGTGATCCCAATCCATAAAGCTGTGGTCCTGCCACATGCCTCAGCTGGGCACCCCTATTCCTTCAGGCCTTCACACACACTCTCTTGACAATCTTAAAACTGCCTGGTTAAAAAAAGAGAGCGCTACAATTAGCTTTTTATTTCAGTGCTTTCTTTTAGAGACAGGTTTTATAATTTTGGGGTTTTTTAAAGCTATTTCTAATAACCCTGTTATGTAGCAGAACATGAAGCACAGAAAACTACTGGTAAAATCTGGGGAAGATGAACAGAAATAAAACTGATAATTTTAGGGAAAGCTGTTTCATGTGTAAAAACTGCTTGGGGACCAAAGCTTCTGGGACAACAAACCCT
Organism: Pomatostomus ruficeps; assembly: GCA_013400735.1. Lineage (NCBI taxonomy): Eukaryota > Metazoa > Chordata > Aves > Passeriformes > Timaliidae > Pomatostomus > Pomatostomus ruficeps. The sequence goes on from VYZT01010712.1 coordinate 66,046, forward strand.
CTTCATTCCCCAGTATTTCTTGCTGAATCCTTCCATGAAGGAAGTGCTATTTAATGAAATTTTGTATTATTGTATACATTTAGGACAACCTCAGAGACCAGCAGGGGCCTGCAGGCCTCAGGACCACTGCAGAATATTGGCCATACTCACAGTACAGATACTGTATATATTGTACTCTTCCTTAGGCAGAAAGAGAATGTACTTGAGACCAAAAATCCTCCCCAAATGCCATCTGACTACATCACATATTTGGCAGGAAGTTCAGGAGAAGCTAGATTTATTTTGAGCTCAGCACTGTGCCAATGGAGTCGTGCAGCTTTGGACTTGCAAAAGCCACCCTGCCAGTTCAGAGCATGGACTACAGCATCCCTCTGCTTACAGACAACCAAGGTTCCACTCTCTGGTTCAAAGGTAATTACTTTTCTAATAAGGACTTCCTCATCATGTTCAGCAAAAGGCCTGATCATTATTTGGTTTCTTCCTATACATTCCCCTAACAAATTTTAATTTTCTCCCCAGAATTGGTCTGTGAGCGCAGACACACTTAGTTCACTTCATCTGGCACATGCACCTGCTATCCTAACAGAGGGACAGGGCTTTCCTGAGCCTGGTTTGGCCACACGTGTACTAATGCACCCTAAGCACAGAGAGCTTCCATCTGGTGTGCAGACCACCGGAACACATTCCTGAGCAAGAAGTCCCAGACAGCATTTAGGGAGCAACACATATAGATGGACTCCATTCGAAACTGTGACAAACTGCCAGGACACTTGTAATAACAACATATTTAAGGCAACAGAATGACTGAGAGTTCTAAAAGTATTTTAAAAAGGAAGAAAGTGTTCAAAAGAAGGAAACAGTTTATTTTTTCAACTCCGCTTTTCCATCAAGACTTAAAGATGATCCAGGGAACGCAAGAATGAGGGGAAGCACTTGTAATGCTTGATGTTACAGATTCAACTTCTTCCATCACTTGTATATTCTGCTAAGTCATGTGCACAGAATAATAATTAGACATTCATCCCCTGAAATAGAACTGGAAAACCATTTCTGGCAAAACACAAGCCTGGATGCACTCCAAAGCATATGGAGAGTAGTGAATCAACATGCTACATAACTTGACAGATTTTTGGTGAGTGTACTTTTTATTTAAAACACTTTTATGGTTAAAAAGTATGAAAGTGTTTCTTTGTTTAATAGTACAGAGAGCTTAATTTTGGAAAGTATTCCACATAACCATAGTGTAGTAATCTTCTCCAAATCAGAGTTGCTCAGTCCATTTGTCTTATATGCTTGCAATAGAAAAGGACAGATAAAAAAAAGTAGGCCAATCATGTTAAAAATTCTGTTTTGTTCTCTGTTCAGGTTGATTTGTCTATCACTGGAGGCACTTCAGGTAGGCTGACACGATGTCTGAGAGCATTAGCCCACACTGGTTTGGATGCCATGAACAGGACACATTCACATCTTTTAAGAGCAGATAATGCATGCTTATGATTATGCCAGTGTCTTGAATTATTTTGTATCCTGAGTAACCAAACTGAGTAAACAGAGCTGAGGTATCTCTTGAAATAAAATAATGACCAAGATGGGACATCTCTCCTTAAAAGGTTAAACAAAACAGAAGGGATTAAAATCTTAGAGCAAAGAGATTACATAGGAAATTTCTGCTATGCGGGGCTTCAAGCTTGCTTATTCTTTGGCCCTTCAAAGACAGTCTCTTGCACATTACTGAAGTCCATGAGGCACCTCTAAAGAGTCGGTAGACTCGGTCCAGAATTTATGAAGGCCAAACTTCCACACATGCAAGTGCTCTCTACATGATCATTGTCATAAGCATTCCTGCTGGTTAGTCCTCAGACTCACAATGCAATTGGCAGCTACAGCTATCAGAAAGAACTCCAGGGCAATGTCTTTTAAGTTTGGGACACTAACCTCTCCTCGCAAAACAAAATCCCAGTGTTAATCATGCAACTGTAAAATCCTATACATACAACTGAATTATTTTGTGGTCTTTAGTGATGTTAAAAAGTTTGTCAGGTTTTTGGGTATTTTTGTTGTTTTGTTTACTATTATTACATGATTTGCAGTCTAAGCAATGGCAAAGTTTTGTATTTCAGAGTTACTATTCTTTAGAGTGACAGAACTTTAACATTGACTTGGGGAGTCTCTAACACTTAGTTTTGGGCTGAGCTAAGATATCTAAGAGTGTGCCCTGCTCCTTTTATGTGAGCTGACACATGACAGCACATCTTTTTTAGGCTTAAAGATCATCAACTGATTACCTATGGATCTTGCATTCTGCACAAGAGCTAAAGTGTACATAAAGTAAGAAAACATCTGCCATAAAATACCTGCTGCAACCCAGCTCATAACATCCTGCACCTATTAGGGCAGAAAAGCTAGAACAGTTATTAAGTTCTGTCTCACAGGACCTGATGTTCTGGCAATTCATTTCACACCATAGTTTTCAAAAAGTCTGGAACACCAGCCAGCAAAAGCTGGAATTCACTCTGATAATCTTCCACTGTACAAACATCTTCCCCAGCATGCTACTTGAAATGCTGCATAGAAACACTACACAAGTCTTTCCACCTTGCTCACAGCCCTCGGTGACTCAAATCTACCATGTGCTTAGAGAGCTTCTTTGGAGACAAATATCAGTAAAGCACTCAGCAATTAGCGTAGTTAAATCATGACTACATTTGTCATCTACAAACAGTAACATGCAGTGACAAGAAAAGCCAATATATTGATAGTTGCTGCCATTCTATGGATGCATCAACTAACATACATTCACTAATACAGAAAAACATGTTTATGTTCACAAAGCCACTATTAGATCTCCTAAAACAAGTCTGCAGAATATGCAAAATCAGCTCTCAGTATAAGAAAGCACAATCAGAATTTATTTTTTTTAATCTTCAATAGAAACAAACATTTAACTTCTTTGGCTTTTCTAGTAAATAATTTTGTGGTCTTCTTGTTTCTTAGCAGATTTTAAAATAACGTATTTTGCTTGGAAGGCCTTAAATTAAATTTTGAGAAGAAGAGGAGAGAAGAATGTTACCAGATATCACCATATAATGATAAGAAAGAGACTATCAAGGCAAAAGAGGCAAACAGTTTGGAGACTCCTAATTTGAAAGGTAGCGTATAGATTATGAATTTATTTGTATTGAAGGCTTTATCCCATGGGAATCCGAATATTTTACAAGTGTCTACTTCAGTAAATAGATCTAGAGTAATCTTTTTTGGTTTAAAACCCAAGTAATACTGACCCAGATTTGCGGATACATACCATGAAACAAATACTAAAGAGGGTAAAATTGTATCTGTATGCTTCTCATTAAACATTACATGCCACTCCAGGAGCTTCCAAAAAGACAATAAGATTCCTCCTCATCTGGAACTTTTCCAGATGAGGAGAAATTCAAACATTCAAGATTTTAAAATGCACCAATATGAAGTTTAAAAATTTTTAATTCAATGATCATGGTGAGAATCAACAGATGACAAACACATAAGCAGCATATATAAGAAAAGTAAACATTATTTATCTCCTCCAACTCAACAAATGCTCACCTTAGTTACGATCTAATTAAAATACAATCCAACTGATAAAGGAAACCCAGTGAATAAACCATCAAGCTACCACAACGTCATAACAGATTAACATTTCACAGCAGAACTTCCAACTACACACAACAGCCACAGCACTTCCAACCAAAACATCCTTACTCTGGTAACTGAAGTAACGCAAACGTGCACCCTCATATAGAAACACAAAAGCGTGTCTGCGAACATACAAGGAAATGCATGGAGCAGCAGAAGAAAAGTGCCCGACATTAATGTTTTTTTGAAAGGGACGAAAAGAAGGACGTGAGTTGCTCATGCGAGCTGCGGTCCATGCGCTGACAGGACGGATGCCACAGCACGGGCGAGAGCTGTAAAGGAGGGACGAGGAGCGCAGCCCGGGGGTTCCCGGGCCGCGGCAGAGGCGCAGGTGTCGCTGCCCCGCCGCAGCGCCGAGAGCCCGGGGAGCCGCGGGCCGCCCGCCGCGTAACAGGTCCTG
>VYZT01010712.1:70498-88205 GCA_013400735.1 Pomatostomus ruficeps
GCCGCTGCAGCCGCGCCGCCGGCTCCGCTCGCTCGGCGGGGAAGAGCTGCCTCGGGCGCCGGCGGCCGCCGAGAGACGGCGGCTGTCAGCGGGCAGGGCGGGGGCTGCCGCCTCAGCCGCCGCTTGAAGGGGCGAACGCGGCAGCTGTGAGGGAGCGAGGCGGGGCTGAGGGGGCGAGGCGAGCCCCGCCCGCCCCGAGCCTCCGGGGCTGTCCCAGTCCCTTTGCCCGCTCCAGGGCCGCGCGGAGCCCGGGGAGCCCACAGCCACCCCCGAGTTCCCCTCGTGTCTGCCAGAAAGTGCTCGGGGCGCTGTCTGGGGACAATTACGGAGAACTCAGTTAATAAATAACGCGTGTCGTTGATTGCGAGCAGGCTCCTGTCATTTACTGGGCAGGGTATTAAAAACAGCTGCAGGCTCGTTACAGTCTTAAAAAAAACCTCCAACAACCAAAAAGCCCCCCACAAAAACCCAGAAAAGGAGTAGTTCCTCCAAAATAAGGAAGGAGTGTTTGCCTGGACCCGACCCATATTAACACAGATGAGGAAATTCTTTACTGTGAGGTTGGTGAGAACAATCTGAACAGGTTGCCCAGAGAAGCTGTGGATGCCCCAGTTCAAGGCCAGGTTGGACAAGGCTTCGAGCTACCTGGTCTAGTGAGAGTTGTACCCACCCACGGCAGGAGGGTTGGAACAAGATGTTCTTTAAGGTCCCTTCTAACCCCAGCCATTCTATGATTCCACATTAGTACCATACAGTGGGGAAAAGTTACCAATTCTTCTTCACCAGGGGATCTCCCAGCCCTTCATGCTCTGTGGGAAGCCTCAGTCCAATTGAAATTTGTGGGAACACTGTTAAGTTCAAGCAAAATCACCCTTTATTATGCAAAGTTTGATTTTTGCCCAGCCTTCTTGTGTTTATGACTAGATTGTGACTTCTTTTACTGCAGTGTGCTAGCACAGTCAAAGCAGAAGCTGTGGGTCTCCAGTCCAGATGCTTTTTGTCTATGAGACTTTAGGAACAAAGATCATGCCACAGTGTTGGGATAAAAATGAGATGAACATCGCATGTTATGGCTTTGGGTTCAGTGCACTTACCAAAGAAGGTTGCTTTGATGAAAAAATGGGTCACAAAACACTAGTGTAAGGATAAGCTGCCACTTTTTTGGCACGGCTAACTCTTGAGAAAAGATGTGTATGTGGAAACCAAACGTTAGGAGCTCGCAAAGGATTAAAACTGCAGAATTTAGAGATTTGTGCTTTAAGATTCAAGAACAGTCTGTGACTGTTTTTTGAATAATATAATCATGCCAGAGTCACCCTGAAGTATAAATCTGAAAATTAATTAGTAAGATTTGGCACTCCTGTAAAAGCAATCCTGGCTTTAATGACAGCCAGTGACTCTCGCAGGGTTTTCTTCTCTTCCTATTCAGCAGGCCCAGATGGCTGCACTTTCTGCATCACCTCCCTCTACAGTTCAGTGGTTTGCACAAGTTTTGCAAGGTTATGGGTGTGCAACAGAACAGCAACACAAGAGGAGGCCACAGAGCAAACATTTTAACATTTTGCTGAATAATCTCAAGCCCTTACTTCATCCAATGCTCTATGCCAACCCTTGGAATGACAGGCTGGGAGTAATTGTGAAATGTCGGTGTCCCATATGGCTGGCAAGGATCTAAATGTTTCATTCCTGTTACATCTAGATCCAAACAGTTCCTGGCATATGTTCATTAGGGGATATATTTTTCACTTAGTACATGAGATCTTCATCATCTGTGAGAGCAGGTGTTTTATTCCAGCACTGAAATGTTTAGTTTTTCTTCAAGTACTCCTTGTGCCCAGGCTTTGCTAAATGCTAAAAATTAGGCAGTTTCAGCCTTTTTCAGTTACCTGTAAAATTCCCAGTTAAGCGTCAATAGAAGCAACTCCCATTAAAAGCTAGGCCACATAAGCCAGACCAGTAACAGAAATCGTGTAATATGCACTGACTTGGTATTTATGGGATGTGCAAACCCAAAGGAATATCCTAAAGATGGGGGGGCAGATGCAGGAAAACCACACAGGTAGAACATAAGTCATATTGATGTATTATTGACTGTACAGCCTTTCCATTCACATATTTTCATTCGGCAGTTCGCACATTATCTATTTTTGTAGGCCAATGCCAAAACTTGGGTATATCTTAATGTCCAAGCAGTAGAAGTTATGCTGATTTATTGCTACCTATTAATTCTTAAGTTTCCTATCCAGCTATAACAACACTAAAAGTTGTTATTCTAGTGACGCAGAGTTTTTGTATAATATAGAAATCAACTGCTAGTTGTACAGTGCAGTGTTTGTAACTCACAAAGTCAAAAGGTAAATGTGGTTTCATAATACCTTCTTACATTCACCTACAGTTCCATGACAATTTGGAGCTTATTACATATTAAGCATAACTCAGAAAAACCAAAAAATGGTTGCAAAGGCTAAAGCATTCAGGAATTCTGGACATATAAGGAATGAAAATATAAGTCAAATGAAAATACTGAAAAATTACAGAGAAGAATCTGAATTCTTCAAGGTAGTGTAATGTGCACCTTTAAAATACAATAAATAATTGTATTCAATTTTTTTGGAAGGCAAGTCTGTTACTTGAGCAAGTAATACAGGTTTTGACATGAAACGAAAGCTAAACCTTAACTTATTGCAGTGGTGCTGGACTTGCTTCTTTCAGTTATTTGAAGCAGCTGCACCCACATACTGATTTAACTCAAATGCTGTCTAAGAGACTCCATGGGAAATCTTCAGGGTTCACCCACTCTCCCCTCAATTATATTACATGCAGGAAGCCTCTGGCTAATGTTAATAATCACAAGACTTCTCTTTCTCATAGCAGCTTTACCAGCTTCCAGTCTGCCTAGCATGGCTTCCTAGATTAATGCTTTTTTTTCTTTGGATATGCCTAAGAAATGTTCTATGATCCTGAGCAGCTACCACAGTCTTAAAGTATTACAGCACCAGTAGAATGTAATGCCTTAGCATTTGCTGTTGCCAAGGTTTGTAGCTACATTTAATAAGTGTATTTACACAATATATAGCATGGCAATGATTTGAAATAAAATTACCCGCATTTCCTAAAATAAAGTCTAAAAAAATTTAGAGGTTTCTCTCTTTTTGTATTACTCAGCTATCTGCTTGCTCAGATATTTGTCTAGGAGTCTGGTTTTTTACAGACTCTACTTTCATAGGCCTGTCTTTGTGGATGAGAATGAAGATCTGGGGACCCATCCAACCTTTAGATCTCAGCTCTTCCTCATGTTCCCTTCAGAGAGAGATAGTGTTTCCTTCCCCCCTGCAAATTTCTGTGAACTCTGACTTAATCAGTGTGTTAACTTTTTAACTTTATCCTAATAGATTATTTCCTATCATTTCCCATTCAGGTTCTTATAAATGCTAATGCTTCTATTGCACGAGTAGGTGGAGCCATCTCTTACCCAGAAAGCAGACACAGCCTGTTAAGGATTCCCTTGTGGCTTAACTTGGTATAAACAAATCATTAATCTATTTGAGGAAACAGACTCTTCCAGCCAACAGGTTTCATTTCTAAGGCTCTATTACATGGTCACTTTAATCTCACATAAATCCACCCTGCTGCTGAAGCAGATGGTGTCACCTTCTCTTGCTGTTGGTGCTTACTTTCTCCCTTGGGTTGGCACAAACATTTCTGTTGTCGTATAAAGAACTAGATCAATGGTTTGAACTAAAAACCAATCTTTTTTCCTCTGAGATAGGTTAGAGGCAGACCAATTCCTTTCATCAGTGGCTTGGACTTATGCTAGAGCAAACTGGCTGTTTGTAACCACTGGCACCTTTATCTTATTTAAACACATATCCTTGTAAAACATCATGTTTTGATACAGTCAGATAAATTATATAAATGTATGTGACTCATTTGTAGCTCTTGACTGAGATTAGATACAACCACTATTATTAAACATTCAGAGACACTGATTAATTTGACATACAAGTCTTTGCTTTGAGAGACATAATTTTTACTCTTTTGTTATGGTATATTTTTTAAAATTCAAAATGTGCTAAAAAACATTGCAATAAATAGGTCTTAATAACATAACATATCTAGAGTAAATAGGTCTTTAAAAATCCAGAATAGAAAGCTTTACATGTTACAATCCTGTATACATTAGAGGACTAAGAAAACTCCAGAAATATTGTGCTCAGGAGAAAAGATTCCAAGGTGGTCAATTGTAAGCAAATGCTAAACAACAGTTCACACTTATGTTCACAGTGTTTCAAGGTCTACAAAGACAACACAGTTCAGATTCAATCAACCAATAAAACTGGGTTTTCTTTGTTCATATTTGTGCTTTCAAGTCTACTTCCTCGATTAATTGTTGGAGTTTTGAGGTTCAAGCATTTTACTCAAGATTATTTAAGGTTATATGTTAAAATGCATGGTCAGAGTACACTTGCTAGCATTAATCTATTTCTGGTTTGGAAAGCCTTTTAATCATTTTCAGACATCTTATTTTTGTGTAATGATTTTTAAAATGTACCCAGCTTTTAACATGGTTATTTTACTAAATTATCCAGGCTGTTTCCTCCTTTGAATTAGAGGCAAAATAAAGTCATAATCCACTCTGAACTTCTGTTCATGCTACTTGAAGAGAAAGACTTCTTTGTTCTGTTATTTTATGCTTGTGGTAGTCATCTGTTAAAAAACACAAACCTTTATATAATAGAAATGTTAGTCTTACTTCCTATTTCTGGACTTTCTGATAAACAGTCTAGTTGGCATTTTCTTCATGCCCTACTCCCATTTCCCAAAATTTCTTCCCCTGAATTAACACTTCCACCTTCCTGGTTACTTTATAATGTAGCTTAGAGGGCTAGGAAATATCCAAGATCTAGTACACACTCTTTAAAATATCCTCTTAGGTCCTAAATAGTGGATTCCAGTACTGAAGCTGGTATGTTCTGATTCAAGAAGGTTGAGATGAGAAGATGTCAGCAGAGTTCAATTCAGAAAGAAGATGTTAATTTTTAACTCCTAAGGAATTATAGTATTGGAACAAATCACCTGGCAGGGTAGGACGTTTTCCAACACGTGGTGCACTTAATTGAGAGTCTGACTTAAGCACCAAGAAGAAAACAGCTGCAATGATTTAAGGCATTGCCACCCCCAGCTGTCCTGCCACCCCCTCTGCCCCAGGACATTTCCACAGCAGAACCCCTTCAGTTCACAGTCAAGCACATTTGCTTTCATTGCCTGAGAAGCCAGTTCACACTAAAACGCTTGACCGTGAACCTCAGCTAGGGAGGTACAGCTCTGCCCTACCTTCTGCCAGCTATGGTACAGAGGAGAAAAATGGGCAGAAGAGCAACTACAGATAGCAGAGCTGCTGTGTGAAGCCCTTTCCTTGCTCATCCTCCACTACTTCCACCTACTCCCATGCTGTTCTCTCACTTCTGCCATGCAGCTCTTTGTGTAGCTGAATGGTGAACCGTCTGCTGAACTCAAATTAAAAATAACACAGAAAAAGAAAAAAGCCACTTCAATTCTCCATTTTGATTCTGCATGCCGCTGTAGACTGCCATATTCAGAAATGCAGGAATAGCTTGACATTTGGAAGAAGTGTCACAAACAGGAACTACTTAAAATGGGATAGACACAATGAAAAGCACTTCAAGTCTGCCCTAAAACTGATGTCTCCTTGTAATATATACTCCAACCCAGTGATTTGTTGGGCAGAATGAATGAAACATTTTGTTATGTAGGAATTTGAACTGAACTGATCATTGTGTCCGGCCTTAAATCACACACAAGAAAATTTGCTTCAGTTCATAGGCTTTAATAAAGCTGGAAATCTGGTCCCATAAGCAAGAATTAGTACAGTGTAGTGGCATGCCTTATCAAACAGTCTTCATGATATTGATAAAAATTAACCAAAACATAACACTTTCTCTTACTTTTTTTGGCTACATTCAAAACCTTTACACATGAAATCCAGATTTTTTGTACTGAATTGTCAGAGGATTTGGACAGTACCCTTGAAAAAGCAGTAATGATTAGAAAAAATCTCTAGGAAAGAAATATTTCCTTTTAGGAAACCTCTAATTCTAAGGTTTATCACATTTTTAGGTCAATTATTTAAATGTATTTTTAGCTTATTGAAGTTGGTCATTTTCAGGTAATTTGTAACACATGAACTTTCTTAAAAATCTTATCACCTTTTATGAAGGAAGCATCTATATTACTAAAATTCCAAGCTCTTAATAAACATATGAACAGTTAATCTATTTAAATATTTATCATTGGGTTTTTTCTACATAAAATGGTTTTCACTTCCCTTTAAATAAACAGAACAACAAACAGACAGTCAGGCACATTCCTGGCACACAGCAGATGCCTTTTTTGATCCCTGGAGTAGGCAATGTATTGATTGTATATTAATTAATTCCTGTAGTCTACTTTATGGAAAGTGCTGTGGGATTGTTGATTGAAAATGCCAGTAGGCATTAGGTGTTAATTGAATTATTTTAAATTTGTCAACATCTAAATTTCTACAGTACTTAGTAGGAAATCCCACTGTAAATATAATTGCTAGAATAAAGTAAAACTATTTTATACTTAGACAAATTTTTTTAGAAGGAAAAAAGCTGTTTTAAGCTAAGTAGGGAACTGCATTCATACACAAATTTTCTTACATCATTAAAAATACTCGGGCAGAATAAATTCAGTAGTCTAAAATATCTTCTGTGGGTTCTTTTATGTGTAATAGTACATATTTCTGAACAACAGATTTTTTTATCCATCTATACAACATCATAAAAAATGACAACACAATAAATACCAGGTTACAGCATTTCTAAAGGTGTTTTTTTTTCCCCCCTAAATGAATGATAGGAAGCAAATTGGAGCAATAACAGTGTAAAATGCTATAAAATAAAATTTAAAAAGTAACCATGCTTAAGCTAATATAGTATGCAGTAAGTATTATTTTTAGCTATGTGCTTCATTTAACCTTGAGGTATGTATCACTACAGTCATAGACTGACTATACCATACCAATGTGCTAAAAAAATATCTCGTCAAATTAGGCTTATGCCCAGTTCCTATAAGGCTTTAAAAGTTTAGTGCTGCAGTTCTCGTTGACCAGTTCTGCTACATGCTTTTACAGCAACACTGAAGTTCACAACAGAAGAAGTTATTTTTTTCCTGTCCCCTCACAGCTCATTTTATTTCTTTATCACAGATACACCATTCCACCCCTCCACCCAACAATATTATTCAATTGTTTTTAATTAGAGCTTATTTTTAACTCAGATTGTTTCTATTATGAAATTTGCAGCACAGTTGAACAAATATTTTTGCCTGCACTAGGGGTGTGTGGAGAGCACCTAAGAAGCAGGTTGTGGTCAGAACTTACTAAAGCAACCCAACTGCTAAAGAAAATGCATTGTGGAACTGCAACTAAAGTAATTTTGTTATTTGACAATATGGTATCTGTAAGAATATAGGCCTTAAACATGTATTTTAAGACTGCTCTGTATGAAGCTATATCAGAAATCATGCTATCTGATTCCTTGTCTTTCATTTAAAAGAAACCAAAGCTGCATTTTATATACAATCAAGTGTATTAAAAATTGTTATAATGTCTAAACATATAAAGAATAAACTATTGCAGTTAATTAAATCTTTTATTATCTCAGAGGAAACACACTGAACACATATCTTTTGTACTAAACTGAATATATTCAGTGTCATTACGGTGAACAGTGCAACTGCTATGCATGTCCTGAGTTCTCATTGTAAGTAGTTCAGAGCCCTCTTCCCAAACACAGCGTTCAAACGACACCACCGCCACTCTCACACAGAAGCTGTAGCAGATAATTTTTTTTTGATCGAGTAGGCAATCAGACCCTTTCTAGATCTTTTATATTACAATGTAGCTGAACAAAAGTAAACAATTCACAAACACACACTTCCAACCCACAACACTAATTTTGGTTTGGGATTTGGGAGTATATCTGAAAAAGAAAGTAGTGGGTGAAGTAAATGGAACAGTTTTCTGAAGACACAGAGAGTCTTTGTTAGACTTTTACACCTCTAAGAAGCTGGTCAATGTAGTCACTGTAGTTGACACAAATAGTGTGATTTCTATGAAAATATTTCAAACTACTACAGATACTAATTTTCCATTTCGTCTAGATATGTATTAAACAATTTGTTATAGTTTAGGCCGACCTTGATGTGAGATTTGCAGAGTTTTCAATCAACTTATTTTGTGACTTCCTCTTTAAATACAAACAAACAGACTTACTGTGTATTGACATTCCAGCTTTTACCTGTTTTATCCCAGCTTCTTGTTCTCACCGTGCAGCTGTCCGCATACAAAACCCTTCTGCACAGTATTGTTTGAACCTGGACTCATTTACACAACTGAGGATATAGGTTTATGTCTAGTTTTACTTCCAGTAAAACTCCAACCACAAATATAATTTCCTATTAGGAATCTATGGTTACAGTTTGTTTTTATTTAAAACCAGAACAGAGTGGTAACTATACAACTTTTCTATCTCTTTTTTTTCCCATCCCTCTTCCTAGCCACCATGTGGGATTCCAAGTGCATTCTAAACAGAAGAAAACAATATATTCAATAAATTTGCTGTTTCTGATTTAAAAAAAAGTTTTTAAATAAGACCTGGATTTACAGGTCTAGCAAGTAAGGATGCCCTTTTCACCACAGGCCAACCATTCGTAATTAAATCACACCAGTAATCTGATACAGTATTAGGTCTTTAATAGCACGATAGCACTGTCACAGGCATTTTACATCCTAGAATCTGCAGTAAATTAAAAAGTCCTTGGAGGCCATCACTACTTGACCTCTTGGTCTGCTGAATTCCAGGCAAGGCAGAAAAAAATCGGTTCCACTTTTAGCAATCTCCTGCACATTAGTGCAGTGTCTTATCAACGCTTGCCTGCATTTCCTCCTATCCTTGGCAAGTACAGCTCTAGAACTGATCCCACCTGAGAAATTTGAGACAGCTGGTAAAGTTCCTGGGAGAGGCAAGCTGACAACAGTCTGTTGTAATTTGAAGGAGAATTAATCTATAGCAAACTGACTTCTGACTTAGATAATCCTCACACATGCTTATTAGGCTTTCCCTTTTGTGCATTGTCTTCTCTAATTTGTCTCAGCTTTTTAGGGTGTTTTCATATTGACAAGCCCTTTGAATGTGGTCTTTCTTATCCTGAGGTTGTTTTTACATCTGCTTCCTTCCGGCAGGTCTGGGTATTCTCTTTTACGTTCCTCATGGGCAGGTGGATAGACTTTGATTAGGTGTAATGGGGCACACCAGTGCCATCAGGACCCCTGTATGGCCATCAGTGCTGCCCAGCTGTTCACTTCATAAGCAGCCCATGACCACAGAACATGCATTTGGCCATCTGAAAGAGATGGCAGCCCATGGGATCCAGCTGAAGGTCAGCTTATGTTTTCCTTTTGGCTTGGTGTAGGTGTTTCATTCTGTACTTTAAACACAGGAAGAAATGAGACTTTTCTCTCTGCATTTCCATTTTGATATGAATATTTGTATCACCTCTTCTGCTACCTCAGTTCCGTACTCCCTCTTCAATATGTACATGCTCTCAGCTCCTAGACCCATGAAGCTACTACAAGCTGATCTGTCTGCTAACAAACCTATTTTTACACATACATGTATGTGCTTTATGTACATCTATGCATTAATGTTTTTCAGCAGGAGCAGTTCACTGAGCTGCCACCTCTGCATGGCTCCTGGCACAGGGGACAGCCAGCACGTTCCTGAGCAGAAGTGAGTGCAACCTTAGATGGCAGCAGCTGTCCGACAAGCGTGGCTGGGTCAGGTAACTGTACCCTCAGCTACAACTGCAGAAAAGAGATGGATTTAAAGCCCCTTGCTGGAGTTCTGCTCCCCACCCCCTTCTTCAGCCCAGGCCTCCTCTGCCTCTGTGAAGAGTAGGCTCAGGGAACTGAACCAGCGGAAAACATTTTAACCACTGTTGTGGGCTTAGTTTGTACTACTGAGGGTATGGAGCAGGTCAGAGGAGCATCCACGTGGGCTCAGTGGGAGCCATAGCAGCATACTGGGAGGGAAGCAGCAGGACTGCCAGCTCTTGATGTGCTGCTTTGTAAAATTCACATTTCCAGCTTGCTGCAAAAGCTGTCTGTGTGTGCCGTGTTACCCCACTTCTCCCAAATCCAGCTTTAAGTTTAGCTGTCTTGTAGCTATATCCATGCTATGAAAACTTCAGATTGCACTATTTTAACTACCTAATCTAATAGAAATGTAGCTCTTCTGTGTTGATAAAACCATTTTTTCATACTATTTTAATGATATATTAGAAGAATTTCACTAGTTTAGCTGAGACACAATCTGGCTTATGGTACGCTTTTGTAGCCTGATGATATTGCAAATGAAAGTACTCTTGCTTTGGTTTTACATGGATATTTAACTAATGTTTATAGACTCCTCACAAAAGAACATAGCACAAGAAAAGAAAAATAGGGAAAACCTGTCTGTCGCAGCAGCCCCAAATTTTAGGGACAGAGTCAGGACTGCCTAGACACGGATGCGCCTCAGTGCTGGTGTGAAACAAGTCAAAATAGAAAATGAATGACTGATGTAATAAGAACTGATTTTGACCCCTTTTCTGTATATTTTTTTTAGCTGAATGTAGATAAGCAATGTTGTGTTAGAACAAAATCTGGGCTTTCAGGCTGAGAGAACACGACATCAGTGTGCAGTGATCAAAATATGTGCGTGACAATAGCTACTACATTTGGATTAGCTAAAACAATGATACTTAGATCGCACCTTTTAAGTAAGCGTATCAAAGTTAACAAGTGTAACAGTAGCATTATTTCATAAGCGGTGCAAGAATGACACATGACTTGGCTGGTGTCTCAGCCTGGGACCGCTTATGGTTCTTTCTGTGCAGCCCCCTTGGGCTGGCAGCAGAAGGGGCTATTGCTTTCGTTTCAGCCCCCACAGCTGAATTTTCTGGGCTGTAAACAACTCTTCAGCCCCTGATAAGTGTTAGCAGCATCCTGCCACGCTGCACTGTTCAAAAGTATTTTGTCTCCATCTTCACAAATAAAGAGATGCTATCAGGTAGAAAAAGAATACAAAATTAAAGAAAATAAGAGAAGTGAGGAATTTTCCATCCGAGTGGGACTTGGCAGACCTGCTGAAAGCTTGTTTGAAGGCCCATACTGCATTCCAGGTGGTGGGAGAGCAGAAGGAATGCTGTGCTAATTCTCCCTCCAGCCAGACTGATGTCCAGAACAGATTTTTCATCACAGATGAAATGGCAATATTCTGCCATGTAACTGTGTCCTGGGGGACTATTAAACATTTTTTAGCTTCAGTTTAGAGTTAAGAGGTAAGTCTGGTCTGTACTGCTACAAAATTTAACCACAAAAGAGCTGGAAATTCTGCTCTAGCAGACATTTTTACAGTCCACGAAGGACCACAGATGCTGACAGACAAAACCTTACCGTAAAACTGTATGATGCTCCAGTCCTCGAGAAGTTATGATACAGCCCATCATGATGTAAAATATTTGAGACTGCAATTACTTTTGCAAATCTGCAGAGCAGAGCTGAAGTGAATGAATAAAATGCTTGCTTAGGCTTTAACTCTGAAATGCTGACTCTACATTTTAACTCTAGTCACTAGCTAGAGCTTCAGTAACTGTTTTCAAATCTGTGTTTAGAGAGGAGGGGAAGGAATGTATCACACTAGTGCATGACCGAATTCTCTGGGAGTTTGAGAACCAGAACCTCTTTCTGATCCAAGCAATTAACCAAAATTTCAAGCCTTGGCAGTTGTTTGTTTTCTAAAAGGAAGCAATTATATGACCACTGCAGCAGAATGACAGTGCAGGCAGAGAGCAGAGAGTAAACCTCTCTTAAATTCCACCTCTGAATAATGAGCTCACATTTTTAAGAACTGGTCTCACAAGAAAAAGGAGAAAAAATTACTTAGGACCATGCTTGCATACCCTCACAAAATTCCCACTAGCTGGAATAGAAATAAGTTGTAGTTCTCTCACAGCTATTTTGTGGAGCTAAAATACTGCCACATTTGCTCATAAGTCTTCAATGCAGAAAAAACCAGTATTAGCAGTAACTCATACACAAGCATCCTCAGCAAGGCCAAACCTAGTCAAACACTTATTTTTTCTCCTTCAGATTCACTCGCTGTCTTCAGGTAGAAAATAGTTTCAGTATAACTAAGATAGATGTGAGACATAATCTTTTATTATAAAAGCCTTTCCCGCTCTTAGCTAGAACACTCAAAGATGTTGTAAATAACGTAGAAACACTGTGTCTCAAGCTCTTGCTATTTCCGTCCTTGAGTATCTCAGTCTACAACAAGTTGTGTTTTTTTCTGCACTGTTACACGTATGAGAACTGAGGGATTGCTTCTTGATCAGCCACTTGCAGCAAACAGAGAGAATTCAGCCCTGGCAGGGTATGAACAACAAACTAGGAATAACTAAGGGTTTATAGCAGAATGATGTGAACATTTAATAGCTTGTAAGTGCCTTGAACTATGAACTGTAGAGCACTTGAAGAACTATCTATCCACCTACCAGAGATCACTCAGTCATACAAAATCTTGGCTTATGTTTTACAATGAATTTCAGCAAGGTTACACATCTGGAATAAAATTTTAAATGAATGAAGCATTAAGGACTTTTTAAGCATCAGCTTGTTTGAATTTTTTCAAGCATCTGAAGTGTCTGCTATTAGATGCAGAGCTAACAGGCAGAGTTGGTTGTTTTGGGTTTTTTTAGTGTGTCTATGGTGCTTTGAATAATAGTGACAGGGAAAGATTTAAAGAACAATTATAACATTGCTAAATGTTAATTTTTAGAAGGTAAACAACCCACCAATGATTTTCAAGTCTAAATGTAGCTTAGTTTAAAGGCTAATATAGATTGTGATACAAACAGATCATACACTAACCCACACAGTAATTGCTGTTTAATATATGTATTGCAGAAGGGCTTTAGAGACTTAATAAAAAAAATAGGACTGCAATACTCACAATATCCTATCTTCAAAAGTTAACAGAGTTTTAAATATTAAGGAGTTAAGAATAAAAAAAATAATTGCTTAGGATTAGTGGGGCAAATATGTTGGTTTTTTTATACATTGAATTTAAGAGAAAAAACCAGTATTTGACTGGCTAAATTGGGTCAAAAGTGACAGTGAACACATTTAAGAGGGTATTTATCAGAAAAGATCATGACGTTCACAGGAGTGATGAGATGGAGTACAGGACAGTTTTTTTTCAGGATTTCCTGCTCCTTGAGAAGGTAAAAAAGGTAGAAATGGCAAAGTGCTAATACTAGAAAAAACATGGTTTTGTGTGAAGACCAATGTCAAGGTACCTTACCACCAGCAATATTAATTTACTTTCCTCTCTATTGTTGTTATGTGAGGATGAAAAATTATTAATATTCTTGTCTATCTAGAAAAATATTTAAAGATGTTTATTTTTAAATGTTTTCAGTGCTATTTTTATATCTTTAGCACAAAGAGAGAATAATTACTACAATTCTGAGCTAGTTGTAAAACAATTAATACAAAATTCTTTGTATCTTATCACTTGCTTATTTTTTAGATTTTGAAATTGAAGATTCTTTTCTGAGTTGAGCCCTAATAAATGAAGCATATGTGCATTGTCTTACTAATTATTATGTTTACATAAAAAATGGATGTACCATATTTATCTTGATTTAAGATAGGAAGATCCCAGATGAGCTTCCTTGCTGTTTCTGTGCTTAAACAATGCAGAGAAAATGTCCTGGGATCTAATTTTCCCTCCTTGCTGTATTGTGGTCATGACAACCATCTGTACAAGGATAAGATTCACAGTATTGTCTTGTTCAAGGGTATCATTTTGATGTTATGTTGTGTGATACAATAAGGTAATGGGAAATAATACTGTGCAGCAGTTGGTGCTCTCATCTACATACACTGCTGACTTACACTCTTGGGTTTTGTGTGTTTTGGTTTGCTTGTTTCATATTTGTAGGGACATTGGGGCAATGAAAACAACACTAACTTGCAAAAAATACATTAACATTTGAGAGAAGGGCTAAGGGAAATGTCGTTGTTCTGACTCTTCAAATTATCCATCTCTACTGGGTACCAGGGAATTTACATGCTGAATATGAAATTTAGTTTTTCTCTGCTGTGCCAGAAAGGCAAGATACAATTTTTAAACCCCAACACTTTGCTTTTGCATGTCTTTATAGCAAGAGATTGCCTAACAGTATATGGACAAACATAAACAGAGGTAAAGACAGTGTTAGGTTGTTATTATTTCGCTTCTTTCTGAAACATAGCTATTTATAAGATGATGTGGAATAAAGCTGAACATAACTATTACTAAGCAGAATATGATAGGTAATAAAAGACTATTTTTTTTCTCCAAAACTTCTACACAAGAAAGCCCTTACTGACATTGCAGGTAAAGTAATTTAACTTGGCTTTGGTCACTCTGTGCCTCAAAATACATCTGTAATATATCTGGAATTGAAAACACACCAGGAGAGATTGCTTAAGCTGTATTTTCAAATACAGCTTTATTTGAGATATTAGCAGGAGACAAAAAAGAAAGTCAAGAAAATTCCTACTAAAGGCATGACATACAGTCTTGCCAAATGTTAGCAGAAGAGAGAACTGGTTGTTTTGTTACTAGCACTGAACAAAAAGCAGATTCTAACTTGCTCCAAATCAGATTAATCATGCGTGCATCATAGAATAGTAACAGGAATGCTAGAAAGAGCTGTTTAAACATTCTAAATTGCTAAACCCAGCAATTTTTACTACTGCTGATGGTTTTTTGCCCCACATATGTCAGTCATTTACAAAGATCCTCCTTCTGCAAATACAGGTTTGCCAAACTGAGCATTTAAAATTGAAAACCATTTGTAAAAGAGCATTTGCACATTTCCAGTAAGATTCCCAACCCTGTAATAATCTGGTCAAGCTGTGCAGAGCAATAATGAATGTTACTCTTTCCGTGCAAATTTCTTGTCCTGGAATACAAGTTACTGAACTTAGGTCCCCTGCGTCTATGCATCCCTCAGCCATTTGCTTTACCTGATCTAGCAGAGGGATTGGATGGGTAGGAGTTACACAGCTTCAGCTTCTGCTCTGGAAAGGGCTTCCTGTCAGATGGAAATTCAGTCACTTGCTAAGTGATCAAAAAGGATGTTATAGTATGAGTTACTAAATTAAGTTGGTGGGGGATGAGGAGTCTATGTAGGAGGTATAGAGCTTGGAACCTTTCTAGCTATCAGTAATAGCTAAGTTTAAAGGAAACAGAGTGTAATTTTTTATTTTTTTTTTTGGTGTCTGGCTATAAACTCATATTGTTCTTCCTGGATATTACAGGAGAATGACATGGAATCTAGGTTGTGGTAAAATACTCATAGTCTGCTGATTGTGGTAATAAGGCTAATGGTAACAAGCTTTGGGGGTACAGTCTGGCCTAACTGATGCCATCCATGTAATAGCAAATGAATCAATTTATCAAACCCTAATAATTCTTACATAATGTAGGGATTCCTTGTTTCTTTTTGTGCTGCCCTCACATAATGCTATTCCAGCAGCAATTCTTAGCTTTGTGACAAGTGGTACTTTACAGGTAGGATGGGGCCATGCAGCTCTGCAATTCTGCAATGAAGTTCTGCAAACTCCTTCTGGGAACAATATTTTAAGGACAAGGAGGGTAGAGATGGCATGTGTCTTACTTGTCAGAAGATTTTGTGTTGAGTTTGTGGGGGTTTTGGAGCTGGTGGTGAAACAAACAATTTACATTATAGGTGATTCTACTTTGACAAATTTTTATTAAATTAATTTTAAAGATAAGGCAGGACAATAGGCTAGTAAGACCCTCCAAGTATGACACTAAAAAGGACGTTGTGATGTAGCCAGTTACTCATATTTATTCTGTACCTGACTAGAAAGTTTGCTTTTTAACTTAGCTGAACACTGGTTCTCACACCACTGTGGTGGGAATTTTTCTCTTCTTCTTCCTGTGTTTTATAAATAAAGATAAAGTTTAGATGTTATTGAAACAGTCTCTGGGAAAGATGGGTGGTTCTAACCTGGCCAATTGGCCTAGAGAGAGGTTTTGGATTTACCCAATCCGGACGACCTTTGAAAAGTCTATATAAGTTTTATAATTAAATAATAAATTCAGATTTATGCCACTCGACCGTCTCGATTTCTTCACTCGGCTAGTGGTTCAACAGCAACACACCACCACTGTGATTTAAAAACAAGAATTTGTATGTGGTTATACTTCAGATAGAGTCTAATTTTTTTTTTCTCCTGCTAGTGACCCTTTGCCTTTAGCACCAGCAGTACCTGACTGCTGCTCGCTGTACAGGAAAATCTGTGAAGAGCAACCAAGGCCCTTTGTGTTGTCCAAGTCTGATTTTAGCAGACCATCACTACTCCTGAACAGGGTCTAACTACTGCATCCAGGGGAGAACTATCCTCTTAAACTTGTATTTAAAATAACTCTGAACAAGGGATTTTGATTATAAATACTACTTTATTCTCGTGTAACTAGGAATTGGCCAGACTAAGGTGTTTTCAAGTGCTCTGCCCAGGCTTTCCTCCCTGTGCCCCTTTCCAGGGATGGCAAACTGATCCAGGATCGTAGTTTCCATGGCTTACCCCAGGCGGGAAGATGGCTTTGAGAACTTGGGCAATTTGAGCAGGCGAGAGACTGGAATCCTACATTCACCATCCACTCTTCTGAGTTCAGCCATGCCTGAGAGTGACACCAATTGGTCAGACCTGATCCAGGGAGCACTTCATTCCAGTGTTGCACAGGGCTGCGCTGCACACAGCGAAGACCCTTACACGGTTAGGACAAGCTTTATAATGTTTATTATCACGGTACTGGGCAATTGCCGTGCTTAACCAACCGGACCATAGAGACTGGCCCAGTACCGGAGTCTGAACAACTGCAAAACACGATGATGGGAAACACAAAGCTATTTCACGCAATCAGAGAATTGTTAGTCTTGGAAGGCACCTCTGGAGATCATCTAGTCCAACCCCTCTGCCAAGGCAGTGTCACCTAGAGCAGGTAACACAGAAATGCGTCCAGGTGGGTTTTGAATGAATCCAGAGGCAGGCTCCACGACCTCCCTGTTCAGCCTGTTCCATCAGTTTAGCTAACACAGCTACCGCTAAAAACTGGAACTGAGGCTCAGCTCATCGCCCGAAATGGGAGCATGCCGATGTGAGTGCAGAGGAACACAATGTCCAGCCCGCTGCCCGCGGGCCGGCCGCAGCAACCTCCGGTACCTGGGCCGGGCCTCGCCTCGCCAACCAGCCGGGCAAGAAGGCGGACCCGGAGTCATTCTACATGGCAGGCCCGACCCCTACCAAGGCGGGGAGCTTCCCCCTGAGTCGGGCGGGACTGCCCGAGCGCGGCCCCACACCTCAGGTGCGGCGGGAACAATGAGCGGCAGGGCCGAAATGAGCCCCGGCGGCGCGCACAGATCCGCTCCGGGCGCGCA
Source organism: Pomatostomus ruficeps (assembly GCA_013400735.1). NCBI lineage: Eukaryota > Metazoa > Chordata > Aves > Passeriformes > Timaliidae > Pomatostomus > Pomatostomus ruficeps. The sequence goes on from VYZT01010712.1 coordinate 88,106, forward strand.
CGCCTAAAGTAGTCCCTCTTTGTTCACCAGTGGCGAAGAGCTCTCCGCGCCCGTGTCCCTCCGCCGCGGCGCCCCGCGCCCGCCCCCGGCGCTGCCGGCG
>VYZT01010712.1:88323-103883 GCA_013400735.1 Pomatostomus ruficeps
GCGGTGCCGCATCCCAGCGCCGCGGCGGGGAGCGCTGCGAGGGACCCGCGCCGGCGCGGGGGGCCCCGAGGCCTTCGGGGAGGGGGAGGGAGCTCCCTCCGAGCGGCCGCTGGCAGGCGAATGTGAGGGGTCAGCGGTGCTCCTCGGTGACCAAAACAAAGGGAGGGAGGGAGGCGGTGGGCCGGTCGGCGGGGCCGGGGGCTGCAGCCGTGAGGTGCCATCAGCCTTGCGCCAGCTGTATTTTCATCTTCTCCTTTAAGGATATTGTCCGAGTAGGCTGCATTTGCTCGAGTGCGAAGAGAGCAGCACAAAGAGGTAGTGGTGCTCGTTGGTAACTTTGTTTTTGAGGTTTCTTGTTTCTTTTGTTTGTTTGTTTCTTTGGGATTTTTTGGGTTTTTTTGTTTGTTTGTTTGTTTGTAATGCCTCACCTCTTAATTTCTGTCCGGCTTGACGATTTGAATGTGCACAGTAGGTTTTTAGTCCACTAAAATGTGGTAACTGTTGCTGGCTGAAAGGATGTGCAGTAATGCGTTTGTTTTTGTTTTTTTTTTTTTGGTATTGAATTCTGTAGAAACAATGGGGTGATACCTCTTTTAGAGAAAGAGAACAATATGGTTCTGTGCTGGATGCTCTGGACGCTGATATTCGTGTTGAAATATGAGGGGTTGTCGTTCATCCATGAAGTATCAGGGTGCTATTCTGCATAATTAAATGAAAGGCTCTGCCAGGAAAGCAGTGTAGCATTATGGTTGTTTCTGGGATTTCTCATGGGCCCAGTGTATCATAACTCTAAAAGGTCAAACGTAGTAATGGATAATGACATGATTTTCTCCTGACTTAGTGTAAGGGAATGTGATCAATGATATACACTCAAACTGACAAAAGTGTGGGATAGTAACAAAACAATTACTATTGTTTTTTTCTTTTGATTTGTAGTTAGGTTGGTAAAAGTTAACCAGGTAATGTTGGTCCCTTTTTTTGAGAGCTCAAATTACATTTAATTTGAAACCTTTTGAGATTAGAAGAGCAGGGAAAAAGTTTAGTTTCTGTATTATTAGAATACAGGATAATGAGTTCATAGCTTTTCATTTAAAGGAGAATAATGGAAAACAAAGATTGAAAGTATGAAAGGAGATGCATAATATAGTGAAAATGAGAAGAGTCTTTTCAAGGACCTACAAGCTGTGAAATATGGATCTGTACTGGGAGTATAATATAACAATGTTTTCCACAGTTAACCCTTATTTTGTCATATACAGGTGTGTGGCTTCTCAACAACTTGCGTTTTCTCTTCTGGAAAGAATTTTAAATCAGATGTAGATGCTTCTCATATGACTTAATATGGCTAGCCAATACGGTGTATATATTTTTAATAGGTGAAAGAGACGTGTATTGGTAGTTAGTATGAAGTTATGTTTGTCCTTCCCTGCACCCGGAGATCAGGTAAAATTTATGAGAAGAGCAGCTGTACCATATAAGTTCTAGTAATTTCCTAGTAGACAGTGGACTTCTGTATTCCCTGGAGATGGATATGAATTAATGTAGAGGCGCTAAACCATATTTTGTGCTCCTCATGTGAGTTGTGGAGGAGAGAGCTTGGAGATGTGACTAGAAGCCAATATGAATCTTTTCTTAGTTTGTGAACTGACAGCATTTTTTGTGTGACCGGCCGCTGGCCTTGCTGCAGAGTTGGTTTCACCTTCTTTACAGGCCTTCCTTGCCGGAAATGGGGGGGAAGTGTGTCTTTGAGCAAAACACAACAGGAGAAGAATTATAAAACCGCAGATATTGCTGGAGATATAATCTCCATGGAGGAGTGAAATCAAGAAGCTCTCTTTCTTTGAGAGAAGGAAAGCTAATGATGAGAGCATTCCTGGTGAGCCTGGACATAATTAATTCACTAAATACCTTCAAGGATAATACTACTTTACTTATGTTTCAGATATATTTATCTTTTTAATTCTGTGGAATGCTTATGGTGGTTGTTGTTCTTGTAGACTAACCTTAAAGAGGAAAGCTTCTCATTATGGGGGTTTGGTCATCTCTGAAATCCTTTTTCTTCCCCACTTCTCTCAGAGCAAGTCAGCATGTTGTCTGTTATGTCTTTCATTGCTGGGGTGTGTGCTCAAACTCCCTTAGGTGTTGCTGCATGTACTGGATTTGGGTACTGTAGAAACCCAAGAGGCAGTTGCTGTATCCCCAGAGGTGCTGAGGATACAAATAAGGGAAATTCTGATCTGGAAAAGTGTCTTGTGACCCAGTACCATTGTTTTCTCCCTGTACCTTCTGCCTCTTCTCTTCATGTACAAACACATGATCAATCCCAAACAAATTGCTCTTGCAGTAAATGACTGTCCTATCCTATTCCCCTACATACTAAATATGTAGGGAAATAGGTTATTCTGTAATGATCTTTTAAACTCTAATAGTTTCACTGTTTATATCAGATAGAATTAAAACACTTTAGTTATTTAAGATTTCTTGAGGGAGAATGTGAGCAAGTGAAAACAAAATCACAAATGATTGTAGTATTATGAACATGGGAGTACACTTATCCTGGTGGCTACCTCTTTTAACAGTATGCATCAATCTTATTAAGGACAGTCATATTTCACAGGGTCAGAGAACAAAACCACAGTATTCTATCTAGATGCTGTCTAACAAGTTTTGTGTAGAAGGAAATACTCACTTCCCCTCAGTCTTCTGGCTAAACTTCTTTCTGATATGCAACAGATTCATAGACCTAACTGCTGTTCAGACGAATAGGCTGTGGGGCCTCACTTAAAATTTAATACCAATTTTTTATCTTTTAGAAGCAAAATTTATTACTTTTGTCAGGTAATGTGATATATATGCTTTTGAAAGCATGGATATACTTTAAAACCTCACTAGTGAAAAGATATTATGTGATAACTAGAGAGTTCCTTAAAGAATCTAACCAGACAGAAGAATTAAGAGGAAAAAAAATCATAGCAAAAATGTAAGGCCCTTTGAAAGAATTAAAACTCTCACCAAAGCCAACCACCCCGTTGGGATTGTAATGTATTATGTGAAATCACGTTTGATCATCATGGGTGGTATTAGGGTTGACTGGGTAAAGCTGAGAATAAGCAAGTTACAATTTCTCATCTTATTGACAAGGAGTGGCTTATACAGAATGGTTACCCTGAAATCATTGGTAGGACAACGTTGTTTAGCCTTAAATGATATTTTAACTTCTATCCGTGGTGGATTTGTTAAACTTTACTTGAGTGACCTATGAATTGGCTAGCTGCATGTTTGAATAAACATATGAACTTGGCTGATGTAGGGCCATGGGACCAGGCTACTTTCAAGGCACCAAGGAAACTGTGATGTTTTGGCAGGGCTCTTCCTTACTACTACAGGTTGTGGAGAACAGGACTAATCCATAATGGTTAGAGAATTAGCACATGTTACACCCATCTTTGGAAAGGGCTAAGAGTTCAACCCAGGGAACCACAGGCTGGTTAGCTTCACTTTGGTCATTAGGGTAAGTCATGAAGTCATCCTGGAGGATGTTTCTGGATGCATGGAAAGGTGATGACTAGTAATAGTCACCAAAGATCTAAATCATGGCCTGAACAACCTGACCACCTTCTGTATTACAAATGGCAGGTTTTTTGAACACGGGGAGAGCCTCATCCAACCTCAGTTTCAGCAAGGCTGAAGGAAGAGATTGAACATGAACTTCATGAAATTCAACAGATAAGAAAGCAAAGTCCTGCATCTGAAGAAGGAACCCCAGGCTAAGATTGGCTGGGGGGCAGCTTTGCAAGATTGGCTGGGGATTTGACAGACAGAAAGCAGAATATGAGCCAGAACTGTGTCCTGTGAGCTAAGGCAAGTGGTATCCTGGGGTGTATTAACAGAAGTAGAAGACTGAGGGGAAGTGATTATTTCCTTCTACACAAAACTTGTTATAGTGACAGCATCTTGATAGGATGCTGTGTTTTCGTGCTGCCACTGAGAGAGACATCAGACTAGGTGAGTTTGGTGTAGGGCCACCAAGACAGCCAGGGACTGGAGCACTTGCCCTATGAGAGGGCCCTTAGGGGGAACAGGGCAAATTCAGCTTTGGGGAGGCGTAACTGCAGCCTTCCAGTTCCTATGGGAAAATTAGTGTGATGCAGTTAGTCCCTTCACAGCAGTGCATGGCAGGAGGACAAGAGGTAACATGCATGCCTACAGTGGAATAAGAGAGATTCTGATGGGGGAGGGAACAGCCCCCTTCCCCAGGGTGGCAGTTCAGCAGTGGAACAGGGGCCCAGGGCGCTTGTGTGGCCACCTGGTTTGACCTCATGGCTGATGCTGTGCTGAGCAGGACTAGAGAATTCCTGAGAACCTTTCGACCCTGCATTATTGTGTTATCCTAAACAATGCTTAAAACTGAAAGTAAGTTTGATAATGTATTTCTTATCCCCCAGCCATTACTCTCTACTTTTCTAGACTGAGGGATGCCTAGATTGGAGTCCATTTGTCCTTCTTTGGTACAGTTGGCTTTTGATTGTACCAGCCTGCAAAATAGTGTATAGATAAGGGGCTTCAGGTGCATTTTGTAGATGTTGTATGATACAGCCCATTGAAAAAGCAATATTCATTTCAGTCTACGAAGCAGTGTAGAGCATAGACTGCTGGGAAGGGAGCAAGCTGCTGTATTGGGTAAGCCATGTGTGAAACTGCCATCAGTTTTGTATGTTCTGAGCCCTTGCTAGACCTCCACTCCCCTCATTCCATGTGAATGTTAACTCTCCTCTTTTAAGGAGAGAAGAACAGACTGCTGGTATTTTACAACATCTTACAACTTCTTCATAGGTCAGTTTTCTCTGACCTATGAAGGGTAAGAGAAATAAAGAGAAAAATAAAGGGTAGTAAAAGGCTGGTCTGCAACTTCAGACAAAAAAAAAAAGTTATTAATCAGAAATAACATCGTACTTCCAGAATTTGAAGTGGTTTTTTCTAGTTATCATAAGTTATTCCACTATATTTTTCTTTCCTGTGTGATACCACACTTCCAGTTTTGAGATAGATCCTAAACCCGTGTGAGTTGTCTTAGTAGAATGCTCTGTGTGTGATTTCTAGTCTGAATTTCCTTCTGATAAATCTTTAAAGTCATCCTCCCTTCACTGTGATTTGTATTTACTAGGAATAAATGAGCTATTTGTCCCACTTTGAGTTTTCTCACTGGATTAAAATTTTCTCTTAATATTCTTTGGGCACCTTGTTGTTAAAACTTAGTATCTTTAATGCTTCCAAAAACTATCGGTGGTCATAGGGTAGCTGTCATCTGTTACTGTTGCAGCATCTGTGAATCAGACAGCCCTTCTCGAAAAGTTTCCTGAAACGGAATGGATTCAGTGAACCTGACTATAGTTCAGTCGTGCAGTCTGGCAGTGCCAGCTGAGGGAGTTTGTGTCCCAAGTTGCTTGTTTGCATTTATTCAATTGTGCTTACAAACCATTCTGTGAAACAGATCAGTGAACTGAGATGGCTGGGAAGAAAGTTTTGTCGCAGCACTTGTTGAGACTGAAGGAGTACAGGAGTATGAATGGTTGTAAGGAAAAGATACTTTGAAACAAGAATGCTCAGTCTTTTTAATCCTCTAGGCCTCTTCACATCTTTTCCCTCAGCTTTTTCCACTTCTTCCTTCAGTAGGATTGCTGTAGAGATAGAGGAGTAGAGGCACCAAAAGAACACTAAAATTTTCAAACTGCTAATAAAGAGGTTAGAGTTATAAGCGAGTCAAAACTAACAAATCTAATTTTGATAAATACATTGCTAGGCATAGTAACTGCTTATGGTTCATAAATCAGATTGAGTTAGGTAGTTTACTTTGGGAGGCAGTTTGCCATTTCTGTTGACAATGACAATTAATCTCCTGCTTCTACAACATATTATAAGCTAATTCATTAAGGAGATAAATAGAAGGTGTTCCTCTGCCTGTCTTGCTTGAAAATATCTGGCTATGATCATCGAGACTCCAAGGTGAAAAATCAGTGAGCATTTTCAGTACCTTATGACATCAATTTCTCAAGAAAAGGTGGAAGTGCATTTCTATTTTCAAACCTATATCACTGTGCAGACACATTTTACTGACTACTACCACTACCTTCTGAAAGACCGTATGAGTATATAAGTACTTTTCTTTTTGGTTTTGCATTTTAAGTGCTAGAGTAAGAATGCGGCACAACATACTTAGTATTGAGTAATAGATGTAAAGCCATACATGTGGTATGGAACACTGTAGCTTGCTTGTGCAAGTTAAATGAGATAAAGTATATCTTTATATTGGATAAGATTTTTTGAAAAACAGTGCATCTGTTGGATATTGTGCAATTATAAGTTTTTGGAGAGAAGTGTTTAAGATGGTGGGGAAATTGTTATTTCAAGGTTATTAATTTTGTTGGTAACTATAAATAATATGGTAGGAAGGTGCTATGAAGCTAATTTAGGGAAGACTGGAAAACAAATTTCTGGACAATGTGGAACCTTTCACTTCTTGCTTGCCAATTTTGAAATTCAGTTTGCATTTTAACTTCCAACAGAAGTTTTATTTTAATGGTAAGTGTGACTTTTTGGCATTCCACTACAACAGTTAGAGCTGTGACAAGACAGATGAGCAAGTTAGTAACATTTTATGCATGTAACTTCTACACTGGTCTTCGTTGCATTTCTTGTGCAATGATTCCAAAAGATACTTCAGAGAGACCTACTTTAAGTAACTTGTGTCCTGTTCATTAAAGTCAACTTGTTAAAACTGTAGCTCTTCCTACTTAATATCAGTCAAAAACATTGAAGGAATGTTTCCCTGGAGAGAAACTTCCTATCCATGTGGAAAGCAACTGTTAAGCTACTGTCAGCCTATTGTGATAACTAACCCTATTTTCAGTCTCTGAGATAAACCGTAAACTGCCACAGCAGGAGCTGCTTCAGGAGCTGTTGAGTCGTCACTTCAGCACTGCCATCACTCACCAAGAGAGCAGTGTGGACAATGGACAAGTGTCTGGTTTATTGGCTCACATTTTCACTGTGTATCAAGGGTCTTCAGGGTCTGAAGCTGCTATTGTGAATTTACGCTGTTCATAAGTGAATGTATAGATTCATTTAAGTGTTTTGTGCCAGGAAATTATGCACATTTTTTTTGGTTATGATTTCAATGGAATTGTGAGACAAACTTATGTACTTAAAATAATGCTTTTGATGACTTTTTTGTAGTATAAATCTCATAGTTTTTTTTTAAAATGACAATCTTTATGATTAATAAATTTGTGTCTTTTTGTGTGTTTGGTACGAGATCTTTCACACATTTTTTCAAGTACTGGAAAAGAAGGGCGAACGTTCCTCCCTTGTAGCAGGAATAGCTACCTATTTCTAGTCTAGCCTAGGCAGGCTAACCTAGCTTTCTCTATGGTCTTAAACCCTTGAAAAAAACTGGAAAGAAAATCTTTGAACCTCTCTGAGAGTAGTTCTGTCAAAACATTTGTAAACCCAGATGTTAGCAATGAGAAAGCAAAAAACAAGTGTCCTGGGCTGCTGTGCTTTTACTCCGTTATTGTAAACCTATTTTGAATGCTGCATGTGTCTTTTCCTGTTTACCAGAGGTTAGAGTAGAGCTGAGGAAAAGCAGCAGTAATTTGAAGCAGCAGAGTTGGTAGGATTATCTGGGAAATCTGGCTGGGTGGTGGGTCTGAACATTGTTACTGCACCGTGAAGAGAGAAGATGGGAAATGACAGTTTAATTTTCTGATGCACGAGTGAAGGATGTCAGATGAAGTGACAAGGTGCCAGCTGTGAAACAAGCCAAAGGATCTTTTTGTTTCTCTGGTCTTCCCTAGTCACCCATCTGAGTATTTTTGTATTTTGGATCACGCAGGACTTAAGTTGGTGACCCAGTTGTGCATGAGGGTGCCAGAGGCCCATTATAGCTTCTTTTACTGCCATGTCATTGTTTAGTGTCACACTGATATAGATATGCTTAAAGCAGCTGATTTTCTTGTGCCTAACCTTGGTTTAAACTGTTTAATATGATCTTTTAAGCCATTACCTTTCCAGTTTTATTGTCAAATGTGAATAGTAAATTCTTTAGAAAGAAGATGCTTTTCTCTTTGAAACTGTAGAGCAACTTCTCAAATATCTGTGTAGCAATTCTCAAACTATATGGGACACTGATTAGTGTAGTGCTTTTGTTGGTGCTTTGAGATTAACTCAAATGTTTCTGTTGCTGATAATGTACCTAAGATATTTTGAGTGAGGTGAAACTGCTCTTCAATTGACTGTATCCTGTTTAATTCCCTGATCCCTAATTGTGTTTGCATCCTAGTTACACATACATGTCGTTTCTAGAGAGAATACATTTGGATATACAAATGGTAGCTTTATTACATAGTCTCAAATTCCATGTACTACTTATGAAGATTCTTCCTTGTGCGCTGTTTTATAGTTTTCTGTATTTTACTCCTTTAATTGAAGTGTAGTGTTTGACAGCTAGTCTGACATAAAAGCATATTCACACTTACTTATAAGTAGACTATATATTGTGGAATATATGAAGAAAAGTGCTTACTGATACAAATAACATACAATTTTGTGTTTCATATATGAAGAAAGGTTGAAAGATCTGTTGTTTTTTTGTCCTTACTATTTTCCACTCTTGTTCTAACAGAGAGGAGAATTTATTTTACATAAGAAATTTAACATGTAGAAATTCTTCCTGTGCTGGAAAGCTCTACAGCTTTGTTTAGTGGCAAAGCATGATTCTGTGTTGGAGGTACCTCAGGTAGGATTTACCTTAAGCCAGCATAATGCTCAACCTACACTCTCCCTACTAAGGTAATGCAGTTAGAATTGGCTTAGGACCTTTTCAGCTTCCTTGGAATTTTGGAAAACTGAGAGTGATTTGAGTTTTGGAAAAGTAATCCTGTATTGAATGTTTTTGATGTGTTTTTCAATGCTTCTGGTGATTCTGTGAAGAGTCTCTGAGCTGGGAAGTTCCTGTGTTGCCATCCTCATTTGCATGAGTTGATTTCATAGAACACTTCTCTTTCTATGAACTCGTTCCTTTCAGATTTTGTACACTTGTATAGTAGCAGAGGCTCTGCTTCTAGAGGTGTGTAAAGTCAGAAAAGATGAGCAGGTCTTTCGTTAGCTGAAGTTCTGGCGTTAATCATATTGGTATTTCCAATACATGGTTCCTTTAACCTAATTCTGGCTACCTCTGCTCTTGCCTCCCTTCCCTTAGAGACTCTACAGCGGTGGGTAATTCACTGGTCCATAAGCGGTCTCCTTTACGTCGCAGCCATAAGACCTCAGCATCTCTGACCAAGCCGTCGTTACGTGATGGACAGAAAGCCAAAAAGCCACCTTGTAAATTTGAGGAAGGTCAGGATGTCCTAGCTAGATGGTCAGATGGCTTGTTTTATCTTGGAACGATCAAAAAGGTAAATACATTTTTGAACTTCACTGGAGTCGTAAAATATTGCATATTGTTGAAAATTGCAGTATTATTGTCTTGCTTATGTAGTATTAAATACATTCGTCTGTTTAGGGCTTTTACTCATGGCTTCCACTGCATTTCTGTTTTTCAGATAAACAAACTGAAACAGAACTGCTTCATTATATTTGAAGACAGTTCCAAATCCTGGGTTCTCTGGAAAGACATTCAAACAGGCAAGAACTTCCATGAAGTAGTCATTGTTTGGTATCTTATTTGTTTAGATTACTGTATCTGTTCAAAAACATGATTATGTTATATTCTTTTATTCTAAAGAGTGATATAATTTAACGTGATCCAGGATCAAATATTAGGCAAATAAGAAAAAAAATATTTTCAAGCTACTGTCATTGAAGTTATTGTTTTGTTTTGGGTTGGGCTTTTGTTTGTTTGTTTTCACATCTGGGGTGGAAAAGACTTTTAAAAATAATCACACTTGAGTTTGTTCAAATGGGGGTAGATTTTGTTCTCTACCTTAACAGAAAACTCCAGGCCCTAATTTACAACAAGTTTATGTTCTTTGTACTGTTTTCAGTTGAAAGAACATGATGTGGAAAGAAACTAAAACTTGGTAAATCTTATGTTTGAACAGAGTTTTGATATTTAAAAGTAACACCATAACTGTTGCACATAAGAAATCATTACAGGTTTTGGAGTATTCATGTGACCAAAAAAGAGGTGTAGTTATCAAGTGAGACATCTGTTGCATAATACCTTTTTGGTTTTCAGACATTGTGATAGTAGTTAATATTTTTACAACCTAATGCTAATGAAGCATGAATGATAATTTCCTCTGAAAATCCGTTACAATTTCCTCATTGTACAAAAGCAATGGAAATCTGCTCTGGCTCTTGTTGATTGTTGATACTTAAGCTAAACACTGTCTACTTAAAGGAGAAGCTTTGTATTTGTAATAGCAAAAAATCAACTTTCTTTCCGCTTGTTAAAAAAATGCTGTTCTGTTTCTGTATAATACTAGTTTATGATCTCTGATTCATGTAACTATCAAAATTTAATGAATGAGCATGAGAAAATTTCAAGTTGATGATCCTTATGCATCCCTTCCAATTCAAAATATTCTGTAATTAAGAAGCTTCTATTTTAATCAACTGTTACATTGCTATGTGGTATAAATGGGGCAGGACATAGTTTTGTTTCCAGCTGGCAAGCTTGTTTTTTTCTCTTACCTTCACCGTAACTGTGTGCTTTTGTATGCTTATAGATATGTATAAGTAGTATAACAGTAGTCATGTTGAAATTTAAGGCAGCTTCGGTAGATCTGTCAAAAAGATATGCAAAGTGTGTATGTATTTATATGGGAAGAAACACAAAGTAATATAAATACAGAAGATCTATTAGTTGTCCTGATAATATTTATTTATAGGTATTTTAGCCTAGACTTGCATTCTTTATTCAGTTACTGAATTTTTATTGTTGATGTTGAGGAATAATGGACTACATAGTCAGTAGGCAATATAAAGCCTACAAATATCTGATATCTTATCATAAGTAATATAAATATTTGTAACACGGTCTGTACAAAATGTCTGTATATGTTCTTATTGAGAAGTTTGGCTCTGTAACAATGTGTTTCTACAATGCATGCATCTGGAAGTGAAATTAAGAAGAAGGCTGTATGTATGCTAACTGTTCCAACTGCAGATGTAATCTGAAAAAAATTACAATCTCGTCTTTGTCTAGGAGCCACTGAGAGTGGGGAAATGGTCTGTACAATATGTCAGGAAGAGTATTCAGAAGCACCAAATGAAATGGTTATATGTGATAAATGTGGGCAAGGTAACTAGATTTTTTTCTATTTACTGCATTTTAAAAAATGTTTTGGTTTGTTTCACAAAGGAGGATATTTGCCCGGCTATGACTGACTGCTCAACTGATCTTAAATTTTGTAGCCCTTAGTGGCTATTAACAGCTCAGTGAAAGATGATAATCCATGTTAAAGTCACTAACACCTGTTCTGTAAGTCAAGATTATTTTTTTTCTACTAAGAAAATTTAAAAGACCGTTTTGAATGTTACCAATCTTTTTGTTCAGGTTTTTGGCACTTAGTGATGGATAATGCCTTATAGTTGCATTAAAGTTATATGTAGTTAATTCTGTGTGAGCTTCTTTTGTCATTTTAATAACAGTTTGGCTGATCATTTTTCATACAGGTTACCATCAGCTGTGTCACACACCAAATATTGATTCCAGCGTGATTGATTCAGATGATAAATGGCTCTGTCGACAGTGTGTCTTTGCAACAACAACAAAGGTGTGCTTCTAGGAAAAAAAGTGAATACATTTCATATTGCATGCATCTTCATTTTTGAAATTAAAACAATAAAAAGATATGGCATTTCTTTCAGTGATTTCTTTTTAATCTTTGATCTGAACATAAGTTTTGTGTGTTGAGAAGTAATGCTATTTTTAGAAATAGACAGTTTCACTTTTAAACAAACATGCTAGTATTAAAACACAAAAGCATGTGAAAGTATTTGACTTGAACCTTATGAAAACTTGTCTACAATCAAGTTAAAAGCTTTGAAAGTTTCAGAAATATATTACTGTTTTTTGTAAACTGATGTATTTGTTTTGGCCCAGAGAGGTGGTGCACTTAAGAAAGGACCAAATGCCAAAGCACTGCAAGTCATGAAACAAACGTTACCATATAATGCAACAGACCTTGAGTGGGATGCAGGTCATAAAACCAATGTCCAGCAGTGTTACTGCTATTGTGGAGGACCTGGAGAGTAAGTAAATGGATGTGATGTAAGAACTTGTCTCTAATGCAACTGCAAACTTTGACTCTTTTCTTGTAGGCTTTCCTGTGAACTTGTTAGTTTCTGTTTCTATTGTGTGTACATGTTAGAAACTGGATGCAAGGTGGGATTTTGAATTCTATATACATTTTTAAGTGTCTCACAGTGAGAAATATATTATTATTTTCCTCTCCCATGAAATATTTCGGTTTGTTTTAGTTTTGTCACGTGACCATCACAGTACATTCTATAATGAACAAGAATCTTTTTTTGTGTTGCTACTGTTGATGTGTTGAGTTGGGCTGGAGTTGTTGATGATCTTGCAGTTTTAGGCAGTATTTTTCTGATGTTAACTCAGCTCTGTCATAAGTCATGAAAATAAATGTACCTAGAGATTAGTTTATTAAATTTTGTTGGAACAGACAGCTGTCTGATTCTGCCATAACATCATATCCTGGTTCTCAGTCACTGGCAGGGGAAAGATTTTTTTTTTCCTCTTATGGCATTACAGAGTCCTCTGCTGGTTATTTTTTACAAGAAAGGCAAGAAGAGGACTTCTTAAGCAGGTAGAGATGAGTACTCTGGTGTCTACATGAATGAGTGAATGAATAAGATAATGTTGAAGATTTGAGGTCAAGGCAAGCAAAGAGTCCCACAAAGAAGCACAGTTTTTGAGTATATACACCCAGGACAGCTCTGGTTTGAGAACTTTGAGACTTGAACAAACATCGCTGTCAGTTTTGCATGGTTCGTTTTCTCAAGGGAGAAGCTGAGAAAGGAAAAGGTATAAGCTATGAGGTTTCTTCTGAGAATTCAAGTGGTTGCATCCCCAGAACAAATGTTTGTGATTTAATGCAGTTGTGCTGTGCTTTAGAAAATAACAAGGAAGCTAATCTGGTGTGTTAGAAGGAGCTTGTATGGAGTTCCTGAATTCTTATTATTGAGAGTTAAAAGGTGGTTGTCAGAATAAATTAAATGGGTTTTTTTCTTAATTTAATAACTTAATTATTATTTTACTAGGCTATCTTTTATTATTCCTAGTCTGTGTTTCCAGGTAATCCACTATGGATCTAAATGTTACTGAAATATCTCTAGAGATGACAGTTTGTTTTATAAACTGTGAAAACCAGTTTGGATCAAAAGATCTCTTTCTATTTAATTTAAACATAACAAAGAAACAATTTTCAGTAACTTTAACACATCTTGTTTTTCTTTCTGTTGTTGAAGCTGGTATCTAAAGATGTTGCAGTGCTGCAAATGTAAACAGTGCCTTCATGAGGCTTGTGTGCAGTGCCTCCAAAAGCCAATGCTTTTTGGTGACAGGTAAGAAAATTAAGCTATGCTTTATGGTTATCTCTATTTAAAATGTGAGGGAAGTCTCACATATGAGGTTTTATTAAGGCATCCATAATACAACAGTATTTTTCAAAACGGGTTGAGTTTTGAGTAGAGGTTTATACACAAGCCTGTATTCAGGTGCCAGGAAAATGCAGTTCTTCATCTCAGTTGAATGGGGCATGGAGTGGTGGGTAGTGGAGAGGTAACCAATGGAGAGTTGGATTCCAGCTCTTTGTGTGGAAATCCCTTATACTATAGATGCTGGGACGCTTTAAGGCTGACCCCTTTAGTGGCACTCTGAGGTAGGGTAAAGGCTCTCACGTTCCCAGTGTGTAGGTGACTGAGATACTGCACGAGCAGTGGACACCATGCTTGGAGTGGGCTGTTGGTGTGGGTGTGCAACGGTTCCTGCACTAAGAATCGAGGTATTGGAGAGAGCTGGAGGCACATACACGGAGGGGAACTCTGCATCCTCTGTTCATGTGTGAGGAGTTAGCACTAAAAGAAATGAAACAGTGCTGGTCTGTGCTTTTATTTTAAGAGGAACTTGGAGCACTTGCAGCAGATAAAAGAGAAAACTAGAGAAGAGAATCAAGTAGTATTTCATTCATTATTTATTGTAATTTTATCTGGGAATTTTGCTGGAATGTTTGTATGAAGGAACTCAGGATCTAGGAATGTATGGGTCCTTAAAATGCATGTTTACACTGGTGCACAGGGTTTTGCATTTGAGAGATTGTGCTGGGGACATTACAGAACATCTTCACTGGTATGGTCACAGGCTGAGGGACTTTCTGAGGCAGAATGAAAGAGTGGTAGTAGGATGAGATTGGAGAAGTACCTTGTGTCTGGCCCAGTAGGTATCAGCACAGATTATAGAAGTTGCTAAAGTAAGAGAGAGAATAAAAGGACTCTCAAATATCATATGGCTGAGTTTCTAGCTTGCTTAACTTTGACTTTTCATAATCAGGGTGTTAAAACACTGTATGTATGTATGGACACCCACCACCCATACACTTATACATATATATGTATATATTTTTAGGTTTTATACGTTCATTTGCTCAGTTTGCAGTTCTGGACCAGAATACCTCAAACGTTTACCCTTGAGATGGTAAGTATGAATTAAAAGAAAAAGGGTGAGTTGATTACATGCCCTGCTTTTCTTTTTGGCATTTTGGTTCTCCTTGCTAAAAAGGAAATCTACTTGTTAGCTTGAGCTGTTTCCCGAGTCATTCTTGCTGTGTGTATTACCAGAGATAAATTTCTTTCACAGCTTATCCTTAAGTGTAGAGATATATCATGATTGCATGCTCTTGGGATTCATTCCTGGGATCATTCAGTGAAGTAATAAGCAACTACTCACTTGTTGTGTATGTGAAGATGGAGATATCTAAGTTAAATATTTTTTGCAGGTTTAGGATCCTACCGTATTAGGTAAGCCAAATGTAGGGAGTACCAGAGTCTACATCCTGATACATTTTATAATAGTTTCCTTGAGGAGTCTTGATGGAACTAATCTGTAATAGAAATTATATCCAATTTAGTGGATATATACCTAGTGCTAACAAATACATGGTGGAAATTACCTTGTTAAATGTTAATTCACCAAAATAGTTGCATTAATTCAGAACTGATACATTCAAGTATGAATTCAGACTTGCTTACATATCCCAAGGTCCTGGAGTTTAAAAAAATATCATGACAATGAGATGAGGCAGAAATGAAAGTGAGATGCAAAACAGAAGAAATCACTTGAAGAGAAATTGCAGGAGGCTTCATAGTGTTGTCTGGATTGAGTGTTTTAACTTGGGCTTTGTGTTCCTTCACCTGTATCATGCTAATATCTTTTCTACTAAATCGTTTCAAAGGAAAGCAATTGGAAGAAAAATACTTGTTTTCTCTGTTTTTTTTATTCAAATATTCTAGGGTAGATATAGCACATCTATGCCTTT
>VYZT01010716.1:9708-38253 GCA_013400735.1 Pomatostomus ruficeps
TTTTTTTTGTTTTCCTCACTGCTCTCCTTGGGAGGAAAAAATATGCAGTTTGCATGACTGACCTACAGTGATCTCCCAACTGATAAGAGAAAAAAGGATCCAAAGCATGATCCTTGGACCCCTACTGCAAGGATGTCCTATCAGCATTGTAAGAAAGTGTCCTGTTTTCAAAGACAGGTACCTGCTGAGGAAGACAGAACAGCCTCCCTTAGAACAGGAAACGTAACCTCCTTCCCTCCAAATTAGTATAATTTTGAAAATAAGGGGCTTTCAGGCAATGGTATAAGCAAAGAGGAATAACAGTCCTTTACTAATATATGTATATATATGGTGGGACAGACAAAACAACATCAATGGTAACCACAACAAATAAGAACAGACAAACCCACGGACAGTCTCTTCCCGCTCTGTTGGCAGTTCCCCTTTGGTGCAGTCACAGTCACAGCCGGCAGGGGCGCTGGTGCTCCCGGTGCGCAGGGAGGGTGCGATGACTCCCCTGGGCTGCAGGGGGCGCTGTGGCGCGGCTCAGACGGCGTGTGCGATGGCGGCTGCAACCGGCAGGGAGGGATGGAGAAAGAACTCCCTGTACGAGCTCCCAGGGGCAGCTGGTCCCAGTGCCCTCTTTGGATAGCAGGAGGAGCTGTAGGTACCTCAGAGTAGCAGGCTGGGAGGGCAGGGATTAGCAAGGTCCCGGAGTGGTAGGCAGGGGTGTGTCAGCAATTTCGCAGCTGAGGCTGGAAGCTGTGGGATGTCCCGGCAGACAGGGCTGACCGTCGAACCATGGCTGGGAGAGGCTGGATCCCTGGGAGAGGGAAGGGCTTGGGGATCTCGGGTCTTTTCCCCCAAGACACTGGAGCGTGGTGGTGAAGCAGGGTGTTAGATAGGTCCCAGTGCAGCAGCTGTCATGAAATAGGGTTCTACTCATGGTAGAAGCTGCAGCAAGAGCCCGAGGCCTGCAGTGATGGCAGAGTCTCCCCGGAGCTCCCGCCGCCTCTCTCCCCTCAGAGAAAAAACCAAAAGTCCCATGCCCCAGCCCATAGGGCTGTGGTTTTTTCCTTTTTTCCACTAGCCCCAACTCCTGTGGCATTTCTGTCTGCCCCGGGGCCAGGCACTTGCCTTTTGGGTCTTTTGTCTTTCTCAAGCACCCACCTATTATTGCCCCTTAGCAACAAAAATGGGGAAAAATTCCTAAGACAGAGAGACAAACAAAAGAAAAAAGAAAAAGAATCCCAAACCCCAACAGGAAGTAAATTAATCTCATTCTTCACTAACAATGTAGCAGTTCAAAGTTTTATTTGCAATATGTGGCAGAATAATACCTTTTAATACATTTTCATTAAGTAAACTGCAGCACAGGCGTGCTGAGTTCAAGAATATTTTCTCATGTTAGAAGAAACACAGGGATGATTATGTGTGCCAAAGTAATGCATATCATAGAACAGTGTCACCTGATAGTTTCTTCATCAGGACAATTAGAGTATATGTTTAGAATGAATACTGTGTAGTACACTGGCTACTCTCTTTATTCACAGCCTATAATGAAATGTGTTAGAAGAACAAAAAAATGGCCATTGTTTCTTCTACTGATTAGCATTGCTGCTATTTATTTGTATGGATTACTTTCATATGAATAAAAAAAGAAGTGCTACAATATCAGTAGTTATTCCTAAATACTCAAGTGTGCTATAAATGGAACCATCCCTTTTATATTTAAATTAGGTATTTGATATAAATCAACAAAGCTCGCTAGTGAAAACTGACAACTCCATGCATAACGCTGTAAAGAGAATGATTTCTCAAATATTTACTGCATCTATAATTTTTTTACATGCTGGCAGAAAAAATACCAACTGAGTAGCCCATGCATATATATTTTATCTATTTTATAATTTGTGTCATTTTAATCCTCATAGTACCTAATTTTTTTCTTCCAGTAGACTAAATAAGAACTCTATGATTACTTACAGAGTCCTTAACAATGGGAGACTCTATTAAGCATGCAGAGAAAACAAATGCAGCCCATGAATTTAATTCTAGTTTTCATTATCTTCTATTTGTGTATCACACCCTAAAGCTGTCGATTCTATTCTCATATTCATCTTTCTAGTAAAATGTTTGGAGGCAGAGGGGAATTTGCTGAACAACTGAATTATTGATTCACTTCATGTGAGAAGAAGTCCCTGTATTTTAAAAATTCGAATGTCTTAAGTTACTAATGTATTTTTACAATATTTGTAACTCTGGAAGGGTCCTAATTCATGAGGTAAGTTAGTAAATTATTATCAAAGTACAGTAAATATTTTTTGCAGGGTGCAGTATCATAAATGGAGAAATAGGAATAGCAAATGTACCTACTTTAGCATAACATCTCAAATTCTGTTAGGAAATGTTTCATGTCAGCATGGTGGTGTATTTGGCCTCTGTTCAACCTCTTGCAAACCATTAAGAACACTTTTCCCCCCTTCTTTATGTAGTTTTCTTACAGTTTTTTCCCCCGCCTGTTTGCCCGAGAGATATCTTGGCATAGTTGCAGAATCTGGCTTCACTGAGGACCTACTTTTTGTGGTTTTAAGCTGAATTGACTGAAGCAAAGGAAAGCTGAATGACTTGCCTGAGGTTGGCTCACTGGGGATTAGAACCAAGAATCCTCTTGCTCACAGCCATTTGCTCTAAACTGGAAACCTCACTGCCTTCATGTTACCCCAGCAAAATGAGGGGCATAGCTCACATTTAGTTTACTTCTATTGGTTTACATTCTTTTTTTTCGTTCAGATTTTCAGAGATATTTTTTCCTAGTCCATCCTATTTTTGGACATAGAACACAAATCCTTCTTCAGCTTCATATTTCATTTAAGATTTATCTTTTCAGGAAATGTGATACATAAGAACATTAACAAATCAGGCTTCTTTTTAATATATCTTCCTATTTAGCAATGGATAATTTCTTCAGTGCTCAGCTCGTATAAGGAATTGGCAAAAAGACCTATCATAAAAGAACACCCGCAAAATATGATTTTTCATAACTTTGTAGTAAATATGACCATCTGCATGTATACACACACCCACACACCCCCCCAAATGCATGTATTTATACATGTATATTTACACACCTGTACACATGCACAATACTGTTTTTTAAAACTGAAGTTTTATGTAATGGTCAATGATTATACCATATTTTAGGAAGAAAGGCTCCAAGACAACTTTTTTGTTTCCACCTTACCAAGCCATAACACTTCTGGCCAATGACAGAATCCCTAGAAGTTCTACGCCTTCTAGCAATGAGTCTATTGGGTTTCCAAGCGACACGGTTTCCAAGAATTTCCTATAGCAGAGTCTTCCCTCTTACTAACAAAACCCCCAGTGCTGGAAGTGTACTTGTAATAGTTTATATGCTGAAGCTGTTAGAATTTAGAGCCCAAGCTGTGGCAGAGCAAATTTTTCTCATAACTCTTTTATGCCATAATTTTACTGGTGATGTTATAGTCACAGTTGTTTCTCCAATTCTGAATGCATAATTGAAGTGCAGTTTTCAGATCTGGTGGTAGAAGACACACTGGCCTTGAGGAATTGGTAATTATGAAGAGATTCCTAATCTATTATACATGACAGTAGGAAGAGGCAAAAATAAGGAGTAAAAGCTAAAGGACAACAACCTAGAGTCATCTGGGAACAGACAGACAAGTCCACAGGGTCAGTCTGTGGCATGCAACATTTCCTTGCCATCCTAAACAAAAATATCTTAATGGAATATAGAATAAAGTAAGAAGACTTCTTCTACTCTTCTTCTTTCTTCCCCCCACATAAACACAGAAGGGCTTCTGTGTTGAGAAAACTTGTTGTCCTGGGCAGAGAAAGAAAAACATCTATCACATGATATTTTTTAGTCACATCTCTTTACCTATCAGCAGTAAACATGCTATAAAACCTAAAGAGAGGAAAAGATCTATGTTGTATTGATTAAAAAAAGAAAAAAAAAAGATAAAAAAGCTCTAATTTTCCTAACTTTGGAGGTGTACCACTCTGTAACCCTAAAAAATTTCTTTCATTATTATCTCCACATTACTAAGTTTAGAAGTGCCTTCCATTTCTTTAGGCCTGTCATGTTGCCCAGCCACTTCTCATTTCTATATTGAAGGAGATCAGTGAGTTGACTTTTTGCTCCATGAGCTTGTTTTGCATAAAAATGACAGGTAGATTCACAGATTAGGCTGAAGCTGAAATGCATTTTTCACAGTTTCCTCCATCACAATCGTAAGGGACATGCTCTTGAAGAGTATCACATTGCAGCAAGTCAGGTGATCCCCATGCAGTCTCAAAGACTTCTTTTAAACATTAAAAAATATTCCCAAAGATTCTTTAGGTCACTAGGAAATTTCTTAACAAATCAAAGAAAGGAAACAGAGTAGGAACATGCCTAATTTGTTAATAATTTGGAAAATTACCATCATTCAGACCAATTCAAGTCTACTCCAGCTTGTGAGGCTTAAGGGAGACCAGATGGTGGTAGCGCATTGGAAGGTATCCAAAATTCCTTTTGAGTTAATTGATATAGTGGAGAAGAGATCTCTGAAGAAGTATATATCCCCAGGTAGTTGATTGCTTTGGAATTCCAACAGAGAAGAAATGTGTCAAAAATGAGGAAGGAACCATAAGTTAGTGAGTGGTTTTATTTTAGATCTAGCTCGCTAAATTTCTAGCCAAACATACATGAAAAAAATGAAATAATTTGCTAAATAAGGAAAAAGTGGACATTGCAGAACTAGATGGAATTGAGAAAATAGCCTTTAGTATTTACCTTTAGTATTTACACTTAATTTCCATTGTTTTAGTGTATAGGAGAAGTAGAAGACTTATTTTTAATTTGAACCTGTAAATTTCAATCAGAATGGCAATGTTTTACCTTCTAACAGTATATTGTTACATACTGCTAAATGAAAGTGTCCATGTACTAAATTAGGACTGCCACCGAAGGTTGTTTAAAATCTCTATAAAATAGATCAAATGAAACTAGAAAAGTAATTGATAGCTACAGTGAAATGGAGAATGAATATAGAACTTTAAATCACAGAGAAATCAGGATTTACATAGTGAATATCCAGTCTTCTCATAGACTTCCTAATTGAAAACCTTCAATCTGCCCACTTAGTAAGCAGGGAATCTACTTCTACTATATATTTGACATTATGATGAATACAAAATCACAGAATTATTTAGGTTGGAAAAGAACTCTAAAATTATCATTGAGTCCAGTCTTTAATACTTAACAGACATTAACTATAAGCTTTGGTAGCTTAGCTTAGTTTTATTTTTTTCTTCATTCCTTTTTCCTTGCTATCTTTTTCATTTTCTTTCTTTCATTTTTCTTTTCCTTTTTCCTCTTCCCTTTCCTCTTTTTCCTCTTTTTTTCTCAAAATATATGTGATTATGAGCATTTAGTTCTTAACAATGAGATAAATCCTTCAACATTTTTATTAATTTAATTTTGGAAATGTTTCATCAGGAGACTTAGCATTTTCCGTGCTTTTCTTTCACATGATGTCTTTCAATCTTCTTAGTGTGCATTCCATTAGAAGAGCAGACAATGTGACCTTCTTCTATGAGGTTAATAAAGAATGCATAGTTTCATAAGCTTGATTCAATTTCCTTAATGTGAGCACGCTGAATAAGTGACCATTATAGTATTTATCTGGTTTTCTGTGCTTCAGTGTGCAGTTACCAACCTTTTATATGAATGACCACATCTGGTGTGCATTTGGCCACATAAGGTGAGACAAAAGCAAAATAGATTTTCCTTAGCATTAAATCAAATTTCCACACATTGTACTCTCTAATGTGGATCTAAAATGTATCAGGTCATATATTATTTAGCTGCATTGCATTTTGTGCTTTTTTTTTAGTTCCATCCCACATTCCAAGTTTTAATAAATGCATGAGTAGATGCAATATTTGAGCTTTATATCTTAGAAATGCAACACTTTCAACAGATTCTTCAGACTTCAAAGAATTTAATATTAGTATCATAAAAGGACTTTTGAAGAATAATACTGGAACATAAGAAAAATTACTGCCTGAGTGTGCCCTATCATTTTGAAAGTGTTTTATTGCTTTAATTTCCTGTCTTACTAAAGTAACAAGCGGCGTAATAGAAGATATACTGTAACAGAGGTAGCAATTTATTAGAAGGCCTGAGCTGGTTGAGGACTTTATGTGATGTGAAAAAGAAAACTTCTATTCAGCTGAAAAATGGAGGCAAGCTGCAGCATTAATGTTGCAGCAGCTTTAAATGGAGTACTGTCTTTGACTGATAAGTTTCTTCTAGAAGCCCAGTATGTTTGAATAGGATAAATCTGTAAATATAGGTCTCAGTCCCTGTTGTGTGTGGATAGCCTCCTGCAAATCTAATGCTATTTTGTCCAAGAGGTGTGTATGAGATGGTGTTGCTATTTGGATTCCATAGAACAAAGGTACTATTGCAACTGTATTTGTAGAATCATAAATGGCTTGGGTTCAAAGGGATCTGAAGGATCATCAAGTTCCCACCCCCTGCTGTGGGCAGGGACACCTTCCTCTAGACTGGCTTGCTCAAAGCTTCATCAAGCCTGATCTTGAACACTTGCGGGCATGAGGCATCCACAACTTCACTGGGCACAATATGTATTTTAATTTATTTATTATACTTCCATATAAGTAACTTAATTAATTCTGGGCTTTGACGATCTGGTGGAGTCAAAGTTTGAGATATGCTAAGTTTTTAAGGTTTTACCTATTCACTCTTTACAACGTGAATGCTGGAATTCATTTCACACAAAACTGAAAAAACAATTTTTAAAAAGTATAGAAATTAAAGATGTGACAGTAACTAACCTGTAACATTATGATGCAAGAATAATTGCAAAAGCAGTTATTTCCCTAGAAGGAGCAATGGACAATTGGGTTGCTGTTTACAGTGTGCATAGCAAGATATGCAGGCATCTGTGTGCTTGTGATGGAAGTTGCATGTTTATCACTGCAGAGCAAGAAGTACAAGAATCACAAGGGCTTCTTAATCCCACCACAGTTCTGCCACTGAAGGATTACAAAACAGCTGGTTGTAACAGATTGCTTGGTATTGCCAGAAAACAAAACAAAACAATGTAATAATGTGTGAACAATGCCTTTGAAACAACATAAAATACAGTTTAGCTGGAGATTTCATTGATAACACTCTTTTTAGTGGATTGCATGCTGTGTGAATTGCTTAGAGAAATTTTATTCTTATTTCTTATTTTTGGTGGATTATTGAACAATACTACTTCTGGTTTTTCCATTGAGACACTCCTAGTTATGTCTTAAGGAGGGCAAATAGTGTAAATCATATAATAGAAATCTAACCTTAAAAGTTCATCTATTAAATTAGTACCTTGGACTCTTAGGGGCTCAAGAAAAAGCCCAGATATTACTGGTATCCCCTATGCTAGTCATCGAAAGAATAATGATTTGCGAGGCTTATTGCTTACTGAAGCATAAAGATTTCCTCTGGGCTTGCCACAGACAATCCTCAGGCATGTTACAGGAGTCACCTAGAGTTAGTTCAAAGTGAATTACTCCATTTTAATCATGGTAATTTTACCATCTCAGTCATGGCATGTAATATTGCCAGTATTATTTTTCCTTTTAAATGACAAGTTTGGTGACTTTTTTTTTTAAGGCATACTTTTAAGGCATATTTTAAATGTGAGATTTATAGATTCAACAGCTCTTCAAAGACTTTCTGTCTTGCTTTACAACTCTGAAATTTTGTATCATGTCTATTTCATCACCGTGAGGCAGTTCTTAGTTAAAATATGTGAAGATGTCTTACAACTGAATGAGTTCTTAGTGTGGTATATAACCAATTATGTAGCTATAATGAGTCCAGATTTTAAAAAACAAATAAATGTTGCACTAAGGATTACCAAGGACTAATATTACCAGCTCTTCATTTATTTGCAAATAAGAAACAGATCTATAACCATAGTACTCACAAATATTACTATTGCTATAAATTAAAAAATTCAGCACTTTGATTACTTTAATATTTAGCTAATTAACTCTGAAACCTTAGAGGGGTTTATGCATTTTCTAAAGTCAGTGCCAATTTCATAATTTCTCCAATCACTTCCTAAACTGCTAAGTTTATCAGGATACCAAATAGTAATTAATGAACAAAAAATGTGAATCGGATCCTTTGTCAATTTATTTTTTCCTCAACACACCTGAGACAGATTGTTGCTGAGATACTTTTCTTTTTTATAGTGTAGCAGATTAATTACTGAATCTTTCAGGAAAGATGCAACTTTTTTGCAGTCTTTTTCAAGAGGTCAAAAACGATCTGGTCTTGACTCTGAATTTTATAAAGGGTAAATCAATAGACTCTGTGGTTATACAATCATTCCCGTATTTTTTTGTTAATACAAGTTATAAAACTACTGATGGTGATGGTCTTTACCCTTCGCCCTTCCTGGATTTATATCTCTGGTCCAATAACCAGAGAGATCATGGAGGTGTGTTTTATCTTCATTTTAGCCCTCTTGATATTGTTTTAGTCCAAAAGGGAAATCAAATGAGATACAGAAGATGCTAAACTTGCACAACTCTCAGGTCATTAGAAACTAATTAGCAACAGCTTATGGATTTCAATGATCCTTTAGGTAAGATGTGAGAGAGGGATCAGAAAACATTTAACGTCTTCACTTCCTCATTCTTTCCAGACAATGTGAAATTGTGTGACAGTTTCTGACTTATTTTCTGTTGCTTTTTTTACGATACAAACCTGTAATTTGCAGAGTAGGAGAAGTGCAAGAAAATACTGAGATACTAATGGAGACAATAGGTCTTTTTACTAGGACTTCATTAATTATTATTTAAATGTTATGATTTTCTAAATAGATAAAATCCAAAAATCTACCTAAATTACAGCTTATGTCATGTAGAAAAGAAAGATGTTGTGCTATGAAAAACATGAAGATACAAACTAGTAATAGATACACTGTTAATATTAGCATTTATATGCAAGCTGCTATTTGTCCTCAGGTTTAGAATGCTAACATCTATGAAGTTGGTAAATATTAGAATCATCTCTTGTTTTTACATTCAGCGTTTTCATGTGAAATAGCTTTCTACTCCCAGAGCATGAATCATTTTGTGACAATATAGCTATCAAAGACGTCCAACAGACTTACAGGGACTAAGCGGGACTTCATAAGAAAGTCTTTCTACCTGTGATATGCAAGAGGTACCTGCCTTCTCCCAAAAACACACAACCTCTTCAGCTTGAGAATGTCTGTGAGGAAAACTGCAGACTACAGATGTCACTCACTGACATGCAAGCCTAATACTTTGATCTGTCTATCTGAACAAAGCTGACAGTAAAACTAACAAGTAACAGTTGTATTTTGGAAAAAGTTGACTCTTTTTAGCACAACAGAACTTTTAAATGCATGTGTACTTGTCTAAGTCTAGCTGGAATCCATGAAGTAGAATTAATCCTCTGTGGACAAGGATTACTTTTGATATTCCAGCTGGCCAGTCCCACATACTAGGGAGCTACAGAATAGTTTAGATTCCAAATTTGTCAATCAGTAGACCTAGAATTCCTTTAATAACTGTTAATAGTACTAGGATAAGAAGCATAAAAGACTTAGCAAAAAAAAATTCATTTTCAGAGGTCTTCTATATTTATGCAAATTTTAGCTAAATTTTCATGCCTCCTTTTCATGTTACTTTGGTTGACTTAAAAGAATTTCTGGAGCATGTCTGGTCTTTCTTTCATAAACATCTCAGTCATTAGTTGTCTTGCACTTCCATGACCTGACCTTTGACTAAAGAAGATACCTTTTTTAAAATGAGGGCTTTTAACTTGCTTTTCTCTCTAAAAGCCCTGTCCTTGTTTATAAAGCACCCTCTCTCTTACAGCAAATGTTCTTTATCTCCAGAAACTCCTTTCTTTCCAATCAGTCTTGACACAACTGGCTTCCTTCCCAGGATGACTTTTAGGGTGGTTATTCTTCGGTTATTGGAGACCAGTCGCTGAGGTTAACAGTTCCCATACACATGTAGACTGAAGAATGTGTTGCAACCTGTCAGCAAAGGTTTGATCCACATCAAAAAGGGACTTCAGACTTACATGTTTTCATGGGCTGTGCATAGCCTGATTCCCTAAATCATTCTGGTTTTAACGCATTTTTCAGTAAGAAGTAATGAAATCTCACCCTAGTGCATGTAATCCAGTATTCCCTCTCCATCAATGGAAAGCCTTGCATGTCTTACAGAATGAAAAACATGCAATGATTTAGCAATTACAAACATTTACTGGTTGTTTTCATTGTATTTCACATTCACCAGTAAACTTGGAGGATCTTCTTGTCCATCTTTATTGGGACTTCTGCAAATATACAAAACATTTGATAGGTCCAATCTTAAAGTTGTTCATAAAGGGACACTATATAAAGATAATTTAAATATTTAGATAAATAACTTTCAAAATAACAATAGCTCCCAATAGTTTCGTGTAGTATTAATGATGCCAAGTTAGAGGTGACAGCAAACAAATGTTTATTATGTATCATTTGGAAAATTGAGAAAATCCCTCATGCACAATGCTGAATGAGTAAGAACAATATGGAAAGAAATAGCAGCTCTGCTACAAGCATTTTTAATTAATCTGTTGCACTTTATGACATACAATATGATGCGAGAACAGTAAATATTTTAGTCACAGTTCTCATTACCTGCATTAGTGCTGGGCTGGAATGCCCCAGATAATAAAAGAGCATACTTCTGGCCACCTGCTTGGAAGTTCCTGGGCAATACATTCCATACATAGCACCCTTCTTATGAAAGTTTATTATTTTAGGAATGGCAGTAAGTCTCTTTATATGAATGTAGTGTGAAGTTAATGCATGGTCAAATGCAGTATTGTGGTGTTCTGGTTTCTTCAGTCAATTAGGCATGGAAAAATAAGAAGGAACAGGCCTCAGCAATCTTGGGAGTAAAATGAAGATGTACATGTATGGACTCTGCACATAATTGGTACAGTCCAGCAGAGTTCATCAGTTTGTGCCCAGTACCAAAAAGTTTTACCGACACCACAGCTCACTACACAAAGTATTACTATATTTCCATAGATCTGCTCACCTGTCACTAGCTCCAAAAACGGGCTGCTCTGAAACCTTAAAGAGATAACTAGCAGATAAGTGGGAGACTTGTTTATACCTAAATGTAAAAACACCAAGGAAAAGGAGAAATTTCTTAACCTGGGAGCATTTAAATAATAATAAAGAGTAGTTCAGTTATGCATGAGCATCAACCTGAGGTTGGGATAAAATGTAGTGTGGCTTTAATTTAGAGACACTTTTTGGGTTTGGTTTTTTAATAGGAAAATGTAATAGATATGATCTGTAAGGACTTCAACACAACATTTGATGTATTGCCTCAACGGAAACGATCAGTAAAGATGGGATCAGTAATAAACCAAAAAAGTGGTGAAGAGTTGGCTAAAGAAAGCTATCATTTGTGCTGTATAGCAGAAGTATGAGTTTGAAGTGAGATTATTAATGTGTTTTTCTAGGATTAATGACACTCATGGATATTATTATTCTTCAGCCTAATCTGTCCTTCCTGTATAGTTCATAACTAGGTATTACATTGCAGTATTACTAATCTTTGTTGTTCCTTCATGTTCCCAAAATGCCCTTTCTGTGTAGTTTCCCTTTGTTATGAGTGTCCTAGGTCACTTCTATGCTATTATTTTTTTTATAAATAAATGTATAATTTTATCTTCTAACAGAAAGCTTATTTTTATGTATTTTGTTGTGGGGTTTTTTGTTTTGGTTTCTGTTTGCTTGTTTGGGTTTTTTTCATTTGGCACCCTTTTTTAGTATGATATGTCCTCTCTGTGTTCACTGGGCATCCAAGAGTTGTTTTGGACTTTGCTCAAGAAAAAAAATTCTTCTAGTTTCTTCTGGCCCTCTACTTATATTTACCAGCAGCTAAAATCTTGGAGTTACAAATTGGTCAGGATAAAGTGGAGGGAGTAAGTAGGAAGTAGGGAATATAGGGTTGTCAGAGCTTAGTAAATAATGGTAAGTTATGATAGCCACTGCAGGCCTAACTCGTGTTGACATGATTAGATTCACAGAAAGCCACAACCATATCAAATGAACCCTAAAATGTAGGAGTTAAAATGGGAACTTCCTCTCTCTCTTCAGCCTGGCAGAATAGTAATTAATTACAGCCCTTTTTTCAGATGGGAGGACCACCAGGTTCTGAGCTTTTATACTGGCAGTTTGATAGATTTACTGATATAACTCTTTCTGCTGTGTCACACTGCAGAAAATAATAAATGATTGTGTGTCGGAGAGAGGAAGCATGAGTTAGTTCTGTAAGACAGTAATCAGGAGAAGAAAGAGGAGTAGTCTTGGGTTTCCAATCCTTGTATATCCTCCAGTGATTGTTTAAAGTTAAATGAATAAACAGTCCTGAAAGCACAGATGAGGAAACAGGGAATTGCTCAAATCAATGAGTTCAACAATCATACTCTTCTTTTTCTCCCTCTTTCATATTGCAATTTTCTATATATAGAGTAAAAAAAGATGCAAAGATGCCCCAATGATAATTTAGTTACTCTCCTTCAAAGACAAAAATTATTTTTAGATTGGGCTAAAATATAGTCTCACCATATTTTGGTGGGTGCTTTGGTTGTTGGTCAGTTGAGTTAGATAGGGAGACGGAGAATAGAAGAAAGGGAATATTAATACTATAATTTGCTTCTCTTCTGGAAATATTTTAAATGAAAGAAGTGATCCTTGTTCTCCTGAGAGGAGATCATTTATGCTTCTAATTTGAAGAGATTTAGTGGTTTTAACACCAGTCAGAAATTAAACTCCAAGTAAGCCACTCCCCTTTCCTCCCACCCCTTTTGGTTAGGGAGGGACAAAGGCTGAGATTAGGGATTGAGATAACAATTTACTGCAATCAAAAAGCAATGCAATAAGAAGCACACAGTAACAGCAGCAGTGTCAATAACAAAAGTATGCACACCAAAAAAGTACTTTACACACAAAAGGTGCTCTCCACCTCAGCTTAGTTCTCCGTGGCTGCTAAGACAAAGACAAGATGACAGACGCTCCCCATAGGTTGTGTCCAGGTGGCTCCTGGGCCAAAGATGGCAGCTGTTCCCACAGCTGGTTCTCCTGTCCCGGAGCCCAACGCAACAACAAACAATGACGGATAAACCCCTGAAAGCTCGATCATCCACGTGCTGCCATGTTGCCGCTTCAGATGCTGGACTCCATTCTGCAGGGCTGCTTCTGGCACCAGTGTCTCCACTCCGCTCCCTTCGGCTCAGCTCCATTCAGCTCGGGCAGGACTCAGCTGCACTTGGGCTCACCTCCTCGCTCAGTTCCGCACGGTGCTTGTCACGCCAGTGCTGCTTTCCATCACCATGTCTTGGCATTGCGTCTCAGCGGAACGGGTAGGGGATGGGCGGCTGTAGCAGAGGACAGGGTGTGCAGGGCTGATCCTAACAGCAATCCTGCTGCAGAAAGGAAAGCAAAATGGCCACGTTTCTGGCGGTGTGCCACCTTTTCTTCTCCCTGAAACCATATTCCCTAGTGACGATGTGCATGGTATAGAATAGCAGCCTAATCATGCCCACATGGTGCTAAGCTCCACCCCCACTCTGGAATCAGGACAGGAGAGCATCCTGAATTGCAAACTTTCTCCTGCTGTATGCTCAAACACTTAAAGCTCCCAGTGAGGTTTTATAGTTATCTGGCTGTTGACCTTCTAAGGTGTTTCTCTTTAAATTTTTTTAAGAGATCTTACAAACCTCAATTAGACATTTGAATTTTACAACCCAGATACTGAAAGCTGTGGGACATAGGATCTTTATCTCTTTTTTGTCATTTGGAAGTTTGTATGATGGCATTCATTATTTCAAGTTTATTTCTAGTGCCTTGAAGTAGCTGCCTCAAATGACTAGTTGGTCTTCACACATACGATAAAGTACTTATATTTATTGAATTAATGTCCTTTTCTTCTGCTGTTGTTCCTATCTAATGTAAAATAATTCACCTTGTATAGACCTATTTCTTTTACAATCAGCTATGCCCTGTCTGAAATCATGACCTCTAATGGTTGTAATGCAAGTTTCTAAGACTTGGGGATTTTGCTTTGGATACAATTAAACTTTTTCTCCAAAGAATGACAAAAATTAGACCTTCACTTGATACATTCAGGGTCAAGCTAAGCTGATGCACTGTTGAAAGACACTAATGCATTGAAAATTAGTGTAAATAGAAAAACTAAAATATCTATCGACAAGACAAATGACAGGTTAAACTCCATGCTGGCAAGATACTGTCACATCACAATTTCTTGAAATTTAGGTTTCTTGAAATAGGTAGCTTTTGAAACAGCTTTTGTAAAAGGTAAAGTCAATAGATTAGATTGTAGGTAGAAAAGAACTTTTGTAAAAACAGGGAGGATTGGGAGTTTTGTTTATCTTTTTTTAAATGTACTATATGTAATATTTCCTAGAGTCATTAAGGAGTTTTATTTCATAGATTTATAACTGTTACAGTAACTCTGTATATTTACAATGTCCTGAATTTCTCCTGCTCTCTTTTTGTGTCATAGCATGTTTGTAGCTTTTGGTCTTTCCTACAAGTCCTGCATTTAGTAGAGGATGTTGAGAAAGTTCTGTGGACTCTGAACACTTGTTGAAAAAATGTGTCTACTCAGAAAAATATTTTTTTGTTGCCTGCAGCTTAGAGAACTAGATTTGCCAGCTTGAGTGATCTGTGTTGGCATTGTGTTTCTAGCACATATTACAAACTGAAGTTCTTATACTGCAGGAGATTTAAACAGTGTCATATACAGTACCCACTCCTTCCAAATATCTAGAATATGTATTTCCAAGGTAAAAATTACCTTCTTTACTAATCTGAAACTTTGACAGCCTCCTTGTGATATACTTATGCCCTAGGTGTCTGAATTCAATTTAAAGCTGAACAAACTGAGAGCAATTAGCTGCATAACTTAGTGAAATACAGCTTTTGGTGAGGCTTTCAGAACTGATTCTTCTTGGAAGTAACTAAAGAGGTCATAACTTTTTTTTTCTATACGAACATCGTTATTTTTTACAGAGGTTCTTTTTTCTGTAAAACTGTAAAATGCAGTGTATAGGAGTTAAACAATATACCCCATAGGAGGAAATAATCTGTAATCAGTTTAATATTTTATATTATACCTTTTTTAGTCTTAAATATGAAGAAATACAGATTATAATTTTCTTTCATAGGAAACCATGAAACAGTCTTCTTTCAGTCATAGGTTATTGTGCAGAGAAGCTGTTCATCTGTAGTAGAAGACATACAACTTCCATTAATATTGCAGTAGTGTTTTAATTTCGATGCTTACCAACTGAATTTTACTAGTATAGTCTCACTTGTTGTCATAGAACAATGCAGTTATGGTTGTTTCATATTTTACTTAGTGTAAGTAGGTTTTTTATTTTTTACATATCCATCAGTTTTGCTTAACTGATGATGCCATTTTAAAAGAAACATTTATTATTAATTATTAATCATATTTGGCCTTGTCTCTGTGGGGGGACAACTAGAACTTTTTGAGCAAAACAGAGGGTGAGAGGAATGTAGAACAATCTTAATTTTGAAAGCATCACAGGAATGCCTTCCCTGTTATAAGCATATAAAACAACCAGTGTCTTGTATCTCATCTCTTTTAGTGGTATCTCAAAACATTTTAAGGAGTTGAAAATGTGCAAAAGCAGAGGAAAAGACAGATCTGCAGATGCTGGAACCTATCTTTTCCCCTTTCAGGCTTCTACTGTTAAATTGAAGCTTCATAACTATGTAAGAGTTATCTCTGCAATTTAAGGGGTTTATTTTCCATGACAGACATAGGATTTTTCACAGGTCAGCCACAGGAACAGTGCTGGGTCATTATGCATCTGTTTAAAGCTTCCAACACATCAAGAGCAAGATAGATGACTCTTGTCAGAGGGAAACATGTTGGACAACTGCTCCCTAAGGCTATAGTGTTCATAGTAATTGTTAAATCATTTACATCATAAATTAGCAGAAGCAATATAGCTACAGTAAATGACGTACATATCTGCTGCTTTGTATTTACTTTGGAGAGATGGTAACTGTCAAGTTTCATAGGTGCTGATAAAAGCAATACACTTTTTAAATTAAACTTGTGTTACTTCTCAATGTTCAGATCTAGCAGAGGTTCTCAGAAAAATACTGTGAAATACACTTCAAAAATTAACTCTATTTTAGTATAATTGTCATGAAAGTAAAATCTTTTAAGTGGATTCTCTAACATTTACCAGTCCTTCAGTTCTACTTGCATTTATTTAGATTTATCTTAGTCTATTCATTCTTTAGAAACACAATAGGGACATAATTAATGTTTCATAAAGTGTACAAGGTTAAAATTTCTAATCAGTGTCTTAAGAGCTTTTCTAGAAAGAAGTAATAGATTTTTAAGAAAACAGAGAAATTACCTACCTTTATAATAGTGCCAGCTGTAAAATTACATAATACTTAGGAATTGCCTTTATTAATTTTGATTGATGCAAGATGCCTCTCATAGAAATACAGCACTTCAGTACAATCATGAAGTGTTGCTTTGTGGTGCTCTTCCACCTCTCCAGCATTTGTTTTAAATGTTTCAGTTTTACTTACCTACACTGAAAAATGTAAAAGGTATGGAGAAAATCTCCAATTTCCATCTTCACTCCCTTGCTGACAATAGGCTCAAAGGCTGCAGGAGCAATGGAAAAATACAGTAGCCTGCCTCTTTTGAAACAGTCTCATGTAATGGTAGGCAGCGAAAAAGATCTGAAGAAGACTAGGCTGATGCTAACTGCCCACCTGGAAGACAGCTGCAATCTGAGGTTTAGGGTTAGAAATGACAAAAAATAGAATACTGTCTTTTTCGCCTTATAGGTCAAATATTGGGGGAATCTAATGGATGAAGAAATCATAATGCCATCCCATGTTAATGTAAAGTGAATTGTATGGCTTTGAATAAGCTAATTTGGAATGAAAAGTTGTTTGCACACTGGAAATGCATGGGAACTAAAGGCTTTTATTATGATCTTGAAACCAAAAATCCAATTTTAATCAGAGAAGTGATGTAATGGAAATAATGCATTTCCAACACCCCCTTGATTTCTGCAATAGATATTTCTTTTTCATAACAAAACATATACTTTGTGTCCTCTGTGAACTTCCAAGAGTTTAGATGATCAAACTGCAAAGTTCCACATACTCCTCTTGTCTGTGTTCACAGGGGAGGACATGATAATTTACAGGATAAGTTCTTACTGAGTTTTTATGTCTAAATAATAATATGCCTTTGTTTAAATGTGATGAGTTGCAATTTTATCTTGAGGTGCAGACTCCCAGTACTGCAAGAAACTTTATACGACTACAGGCATCTGCATTCACAGAGTTATTTCCAGGATCACATCCAGGAACTGTTGAATCATGACTTAAGAAACATTAGTGGCTGCTGCATTTGTAATAAATGCTTTGTTTTCAACACTTTGCAAAACAGACAAAAACTCCCTTTTCTGCCTTTGCCCTTCAGTTAGAACTGTGTTTCTCTTCGTGTAGCTTCTCTTTGTAGCATCTAGATACTCTTCTTGTCTGGAGCTACTGTCTCCCAGAATAGATGTCACTAATAATCTGATAGAAAAAGTGTTACTTATATGTAATTTCCAATGAGTCTGAAAGGGTTTATATACCAAATATATAAATAACTAGAGACAATATTATTTATTCTAAGTCTGCAAAGCTGAACACGTAGATGGTTCTCATGTTTCTGAAGGAACATTTTGAAGCCTGCTTGTGATAATTTAAAATAATTATTGACTCTTGAAAGCCTAAAACGAAGCTACAGCCATCCAGACCTAGAGACCTGAAACAGTAGTGTGACTGACGTTTGAATGTGAATTAAAAATACCAAATAACCTAATGTAATAATACAAGATTTTTTCATGTGAACAGAAATAATTTTGTTCTTCGTAAAAGGTCACTCTTGGAGGTTTTGATTTTCCAATATAAAAACAAATCAATTTGTTGATGTTAAATTTAAAATTATAACTTCCAAAGTAATCTGTTACCAAGGTAAGGAACAATAACGAGTTTCTTTTGCATCTGTTTCAGTGTTACTGTAATATTCTGCAACATTTAATAGTCTTGTGAATGATCCCTAGACTACAAAAAATGGGCTAGATTTCAGGAAAATTTAAGGAACATTTCCTGTTCATTTTCTGCTACTATCACTTAGAAAGAACTAAAATGTTCCACTATTTATTTGATTTAGCCTTTATCACAGCAAAAACATTTTCCAATCAGAATATGCATGCCTGACTGAAAAGGGTCAAACAATTTATAAATTGCTGTTTAAAAGTGAAATGTGAGAAAAAGCTGTCAAAAACAGAAGGTGAAGTGAAGTTGATTTTTCACCTGCCAAGGCTGGATGCATTGAATTTTAAACAGACTTTTAATATTATGTTAAGAATTATTCCTTCTTCTTGGTTTATTGCAAGTTGCAAGATGATACACTTTTATTCTTCTTGAAGATGTTAGTAATGAAGTAACAGAGTACATGCTGTGTAGCACAAGCTAAAGGGACAGATGTATAAGCTGGGAGGTTTTCCAGATTCGAGGTACTTAACACTGAATGCATTCGATGTTCGAACGCATTGTGGGGATCTTGTAAGTCTGTCATAAAAATGCACCAAGGCTGAGCACCACTTCTGACTTCATGCATGCTGCTCTGCATCTTGGCCTACTACTCAACACATTTATTTGTTTCCGATTTATTCAAAAGTAGTTTGGGGGTTTTTTTACAGAAAGAATGTATTCATTGTATTCATGTATTTGTTTCATAGGAGTAGTGATATTCAGTTAAAGTTTTATTGCCAAAATGATACAAATATTCTATTAAAAATTCCTGTGGTTGAGGGGACTTTGTTCAGGATTATTACACCCTATTGAGTCCAGATAATATTGCCAGAACTGGTGGTCTCTCT
Source organism: Pomatostomus ruficeps (assembly GCA_013400735.1). Taxonomy (NCBI): domain Eukaryota; kingdom Metazoa; phylum Chordata; class Aves; order Passeriformes; family Timaliidae; genus Pomatostomus; species Pomatostomus ruficeps. The sequence continues at coordinate 28,808 of VYZT01010716.1, forward strand.
GTTTTTCTATCTAATGCTATAGCATTTTAATGAGTTGGAAAATAATTTGAGAAAGTGTTACATGAATGGTGTGATAGTATTCTTCCACTATTCTTCAAAAGAGAGGGGGATTCAAATGCACCTAGGTCTGGATGACTGTTTGAAATTATTTTGTCAGTGATGCAGCAACCAAAATGAGAAAATTAGGGTGAAGTTGTGAGGTACATATGACCAGGAAAACTGTCACTCTGTGCTTGAGACCATGTCCACACACTTCTTGAACTGTCAGGCTGGTGCTGTGACCTCTTCCCTGGGGAGCCTTTTCCAGTTCCAAATAACCCTCTGGGTGAAGAACTTTTTCCTAGTATGCAACTTAAACCTCTCATGACACAGTTTCATGCTGCTCACTTGGGTCCTGTCACTGGTCACCAGAGAGGAGAGATCAATGCCCACCCCTCTCCACTTGCCCTCGTGAGGAGGTTCCTTGTGAGGTGACAATAAATATTTGTTATGAGGACAAATATAAATGTATGCTATGAGGATAGGCTAAGGAAATTATTCCTTTTCAGCCTGGAGGAAGAGGTGGCTTTGAGGGTAGCTAATAGCAGCCTGTCCATACATACAGGATGTCAGTGAGAATGGAGGCAGGCTCCTCGCAGTGGTACATAGCAGGATGAGGAGACAACAGTCATGAACTGAAGCAGGGCTAGATAAAGAAATGCTTCCTCTAAAAGAATAATCAAGTATTGGACCTAGAAGGCCTGTGGGAGCTCTGGTCCAGCTAGACATAGCTCTGAACAATATGGTCTGAAATTGATGTAGTCTCTGCTCTGAGCAGGAGACTGAACGGCTTAGCTACTGAGGTTCTTTCCCCCCTGAATGATTCTGGGATCCTGTGATATACAAAAGTGTGGGGAGAGGAAAAAAGCAAGAAGATGTGCAACGATCTGGACGTTTAGTGGCATTTTAAGGGTAGATATTACTGTTTCATAAGCATAGAAATCTGAAAGTTAGTTGAAATTCTTTTTAATAGAGGCACAGAAAATCCAGTTCTACTGCTTAGTTCAGTAGAAAGAAAAAAAAATGTATATTAGTGCTGAATTTTTAACTTTTGATCATGAGGCAAATATTATCCTATTATGTTTTGCATTATATAATCTAGGTATGTATTTAAATATGATTCATCTGTTATTTCATTCAATGTGATGACTGACCTAGGACAAGGTGAGAGATTGTTAGATTTGGTGCATATAAACAATCAAAATCCACGTTTAAAATCTCTGAAACTTACTTCAATTGAAGTGTAAAGAGCAAATGACTTAATGAAATTATTTAATCCACCTTTTTTTTTCTTCTCTTTTTAAGAATTAGGGCTTCCTGGAAGAATGACACCTGAAATTGCATTAATAGGATAAAATGAGTTACATTACAGTGACTTCTAATACTTAAGTTTCAGGATAATGGCAGATTTTTCTGGTAAAGTTTTTATTGATAGCCTATTTATAAATATTTAGGGAAACTACGGGTTTTGTGGGTTTGGGGTTTTTTTAATCTATTTAATAAATACTAGAGGGAAATCAGAAGCAGAAGTCCCAGTAAAAAATATCTCAAAGTCAGTATTTCACAAATTTCTTGGTCTCTAGTGTGCTACAAGAAGATCAGAAATTATCTCATTTTCCTAGTTCTTTAACTGGCTATCCAAGATTGCAGTGGGAGTTAGAGATCCATAAAAGTCTAAATTATTATTGCAATTGGAGTTCATCATCTTTCATTTACATGGCTCTGAGCACTTTCAAGACCTTTCTCTGCTGTGGGTTGTATTATATTCTTCAGTTGTGTCATGAAGAGGAAAAGAATGAGAAGACTTTCAACAGCTTCCCAAGCTTTCCCCATCACCACTACCTCTATGTGAACATTCACCAAACACTTGCATGTGTTCTTTCAGCTTCCAATTTCATATGTCATTAATATCATTAATTTTTATTTCTGTATAGAAAAAGGCCTGATTTTTCTTTTATATTTGCAAAGCACTTCACACAGAGAAAAATGCAAGTAGGCAACATAAGAAAACAACATCTGGAGATGTTATATTCCTTCCATTCTGGAATGTTTTCATAGTGGCATGTGTCTGCTTTTAATTTTTCATTTATTGAATAATTTCAAGCCTAGTTTTATTAGGGATAAAAGTTTAGCCTTCAGACTCAAAATTTCTGATGCAACATGTTATACTAAAATATTACCACAGATTTTGCTATATAACATTTTCTGTTCATAAAAATATGAAAAAATCTTATAATCTAGTGAATTATTCTTAATTAAAATTGATTATTGGAATTTTTAATGTAGTTCAGCACATTTCTCCCATTGTAATTTCTACATACTTTCTTTTAATTTATACTTACCCCTCTCTTTTTTTGATTAGCATAAATACAGTCTGATATGGCAACAGATTTTGAGACTGGGACATAGTGTGACTCTTGGGAATGGTGCTATTTGAGGCAGGGAGATGGACTTGATGATCCGCAAGGATCCTTTTCGACTCATTCTGTGATTCTATGGTATACTCCTTCAGAAGTCTTCAAGTCTTCTTGGAGCTGCCTCTAACTCTGCTAGTACTGATCTATTTTGTTTCTTCGTAATAGATTTGGCAAGGTGGAAGACAAATTTTGTTCTTTTTTTTTTAATCACTCAAATCATAATAATTAAACTCAAAATAATTTTAATTCATTTTCAATCAGTAGAATGAAATCTGTCTTGCTTCCTTTAGTGAGGAAGGCCACATGAAAACTTATGTCAAATCCAAAGAGCTCCAAGTTTTACTTCTGTCATCACTCATGTAACCTATATGCATGACTGAAGTGAGCTATGGGATATATGGGATAGAATTATGAGGTTTAGCTGCTCTTTAAATGGCAGTTTGTGCCTTCCTCTGTTTGGCATGGGTTTATGAACACTTCAGTCCTGAGTCTGAATCAGAGAATCACATTCTCTAATATTCCAGCGAATGGAAGCTACTTTCAAATTATTTATAAGGGTAGTAGATAAATGTATTCCATCCTTTAAAAATCCTGTGTAAGTTGTGTTCACAATCTGTTCAAGTTCAGCAGTGATAACAATAGGTTTCACTAATAAGCAGGATTCAAAAGACTCTATGTGGCCGCGTGGTTTTTGAAGATGCTTGTCATTAAATCATAGTGCTTATTACAGACACTGTCTAAAGAAGAACACAGAAATTGCATCAGCAATTCATGAGGGCCAAAGAAAAGTTCCAGATTCTATGAGAAACACATTCAGAGAACGTGTCACAGGAGATTTTAAAGCCATGGAAGCATGGAAAATGTGAGGTTTTAGTTCATTTGCAATTAAAGTTTATGTTCAAAGTGATATTAGCTTTTCCTGAAGTGACTGAAGGGTACCCACATAGCCTGAGATTTTAAGGTTTGCCTAAAGATAAAAACATTGATAATTATAATTCAAGCCCAAAAATTACTTTATTTCAGTAGTATTGAATTTTCTAATTTAAAAATACTTTATACTGGTGTCTTGGAAAATGTCACAAGCATAAGTAGAAATTAAGATTTCATTTTTTTCTCACCTCTCAAAAAGAAAGCACTTCCTATGAAATGTTCCTTCTTGGCAAAGGTACATGTTTACCTTTTCCACTTTGGGTTGTTCAGGGTTGGGGGGTTTTTTGGCAGTGGAGATTGACCAAAATAATTAACAATTGAATATAGGTAGAACATTCATACTTCCAAAACATGGAACTCAAAGACTGACCACATTTCACAGGTATTGAATATTCAATAAAGCCTTCATCTGGTAGTGACATCCAAGGTGAGCTCTTTTTATAAGAACACAACATAGCTTATAATTTCTGTTCAGCTGTGCACATAAAGGATGTACAGAGATGAGCTAACGGAATTGTACCACTGCTCCCATCTTAAGTTTAATGTCATCTAATTTTGAAACACATGCAAATTTCTTAGAGTAAAGAGTGCCTCATACTTCTCTCTAGACCCAGCTGTAGTGGAATGTCATGAAGTTTTCTAATTACCACTCACTCAGAGGCAATTGAAGAAACTCTCACTAATTTGGATCAGCTTGTAATTGTCCCATGCTGAGCATGGGAAGAGTTAGAATAATAAGACACACAGAAAACAAGATTTATATTTATATATCTATATCTATATCATCTATGTTTTTACAAGATTAATTTAGAATACTTTAAGTTGGAGTTTATATGGCCCCTAGGTTTTTAATGTGGGAGTTTCTAGAGATTGTATAGTTCTTGAGCCAGTGTGCGCAGACTGGATAACACAAACAGCCTTTGCTCTTGGATGAGACAGTTCTTGAGAGGACACACTTCTGTGCTCTGCCAGACTGTAATGTTCATTTGTTTAATAGGGTTAGAGGTCTATTTAAAGATATAGCTGAACAAATAGCTTTTGTAGGCAGAACTTCTTAGTTTTGCTGAATTAAAGGAATAATACCAAAATGATTGCTAGCTATTAGAGGCTGTAGGAAAACACTTCTTGACATGTTCAAACTTTTTTCAGGTAAGTCAATAATGCATTACATTGCAAGTTATAAAATCACGGGGAAAAAAAATGTTAGCTTTTACATCACTACCATGGACCAGAGCCCTATGCTGTATTTTCATTAGTGTGCTGCTGAGTGACTTGGGTAAGCTTTAAGCACAACGCCAGTTGGCGCTCACTTTCCAAACAGCAATGCAAAATGTGCAAGGGAAAACAAAGCTATTGTGAGATTATTTTTAAAAATTAAGCTAATGTTCTTGAAACATCCTCCTAACTTCTTGTTCTAATTGGAAACATTCTAATCCAATGCTGCCAAGTGAAGCTGATTGCAGACTTAATTGCTCTTATGTAACAACTAATATCTGGCAGTAACACACACTGTATAACACTAGCAGGTTTTGAAATCAGTTTGTTCCCTTTGCCCCTTTTTTCTTTGTTGTTCTGTTTACTGTGCCCAGTTAATGTGTTCTTGTGCCATAATAATCTCTAGCTAAATGGTAATTGCTCTATTGACAGCACTACTGTACATTTTTGACACATCATTATTCATACTTAACCACTTGACCTGGAATAAATGTTAAAGCAATTACTACTGAGAGGTTTTCTATGAGAAAATTGAGGCAAAGTTTAAAGATAATCAAAATGCAAAGCTGATCATGATAGCAACTGGAAAAATGGCAAATCCTATTAAACAGATTTTTATTAGCCAAGTTGATGCCAGTAGATATTATCTGGTAATTTAGTCTTATTAAAAAGAAAATAAAGCAGCTAATTGTTTACTATTCTGGAATTTATTCCAGCTTGCAATTTGCAACTGAAATTAAGCTTTATGTGGCTCATCTATTTTGTCACATTGAAATATGAAAATCATTTGGTACAAAGCACATCTGCTCCATCCTTTCCATCTTCCTAGCAAATCCCCATTCAGTATGTTTCATACATGTTGAGGCATTCCATTCATGCATACAGCACCAGTGTTTTAGATATTCCTCTCTTACAAACCTAATATCTTGAGATCTTAAAGCTCACAATTTTAGTACTTTTCTTCCATTATACATACTTTTTACAGCTATAAGAAATGTGTGACTGTAATCTGTTTTAAGCTTGGAGACCTTAGAGGGAATTTGGAAACAGAGAGGGACAGAGTTATTGTTAATGCAATTGTGCGAAAATTATCCAAATTTCCCAGACCAGCATTTTATTTTGATAGTTAATTGCATATTTGCTCTAGTTGTGATTGTATTCTTAAAGGAAAGTAAATGTTCTCCAGTTTAGTTGTTTAAAAAGTGGCATTTACACTGATCTCAAATAATTTCAAAGGACTCAATTGCAGCACAATGCCTTCAGTACAGTGCTTACAGTAAAAGCTGTAATTATAAGAGAATGCCAAAAGACATCAAGAAAGCCTTAAAGGGATAGCATAAGCTTTTACTGCCCCCATCTGAATTATGAGGCTTGCTTGAAAACCACCATTAGGATGCACAGTACTGATTGTTGATATGTCACGATTGCTGTCATGGGAGAACTGTTGTAAGGGCCAGAAGCTTACAGTGGTTTCTATATTAATGAAACTTTTCCACACTTAATGAAAGCAAAGAAAGATTGGGGGTTTTTAATTAATAAAATATTAAAAACTAGGGAGAAAATCTCTTTTCATGTCAATCCACATTCAGAAGAGCAATAAGGTTCTGCAGCTGTGCTTTATCAGGCAGAAAAATCTTTTGTTTTTAAACATGCTCAACTCCCTATTAACTGCTTCAGTATCCTGTATGCCTATCAAACTGATAAAAGATTGTTCAGAGAGCATTTAATAACTCAATTCTTAAACTTTTCATTCAAATTATCAGTTCTGATTAGTTTTAAAGGAGCTTTTACAGTAAGTGAGAAGAACCATAAATTGTCTAAAAAATTTTCAAAAACCGTTATGCAGACTAAACACATGTAAGTCTCTCCTATTGCTGCTGTGATTTTTATTCACAGCTGAGAAATCTCTTAGCAATATTTCATTTGGAACATTATAAAGTCAATATATATTTATTCTTACCATAAATAAGTTTTGTTAACAGTAGCCTTCCCGTGTTGAAGAGTCTAGGAATTTGTTCCAGGTCTGACTTCTCAGTTTTTTATTCAGGTACGTACCTCAGAATTTAAGCATTGCAAAGCATTTTCACTAGATAAAAACTTCTGTTTGGTTGATTTCCTCATAAAATTTCCCTACATTTTTATTCCTACTCTGTGTTCTTTCCCATTAATGTGCATAATATATTAAACCTTGAGGGGTTTTTTTGACATGGATGCAGAAACCAAAAGTCCTGTTACGTGCTTTTGTTTTCTATTTTCTTGAGGGGTTTTTTGATAGACCAGGCATCTTTTTAGCTCAACTGACATGGATTCAGGATTTTAGTGCATGGCTTGTATGGTAATGTGTGATTATGCCATAATTTCAAACCACATTTTGTTAATTCAGATAATCTTTCATAAAGGCCACTTTTTGCTGTTAACTGAAAGACCCCACAGCCTTTCAATCATCAGCTTTATTTCAGCAAGGAAGATTGTACACAGTAGTCCCAATCAGGCCAGGCCATTTCAAATTCTATTTTTAAAATAGATTTATTTTCCCTCTTCTTCCCAAGCTGAATGAGACATAGTATTTAGCATGTCTTCCTCATATACAGTAAGACAACTAACACAACCAATATACTGTCGTTCCCTGTCAATCTGCATTTTGTAGCAGAGAGGACTGTACAGGTAAAGAGAGTAATTACTGTTGATAGGCTTCACTGGTCTGGAGAAAATATAACAAGATTGCTCATTAACATCCTGAGATTTTTGTACCACAGTGCATATTGAGATTTGTTGAATTTTCCAGCTTTTGAGTCTTTATTGCTATATTGTGCCAGAAAAAAAAATTAATCTGTTGGAGTTTTCATCTACAGTTTTATGAGGAGAAAGGATGTAGGAGAAAAGGACCTAAAGGCTGAAACTGTCACATGAATTCTGACTTTTAGGGATTTAAGGAAATTAGTAAGATTCAACAAACTAACTATACATTTGTAACAAATAGTGACCTTGAAAATAGCCTGAGTTCTAAACTATTTATTTTTTGAAATGTTGTACCCATGCCAATAAAAGTTCTTGGGTTGTTCATAGCAATGTGTAGCCATTACTGAACCTGGTTTAGCAGATTCATATGGGATTTATTCAGTGCACTTTTGGGGAAAATTTGTACTCTCTGAGACTTTGCTGCAATATTAGAATAGCAAATAAAGAGAAGAGGTAATTTCTCAGTCTAACAGAAGATTCTTCAGAAACACATTCACACTACTGTGTTAACAAGGTTCCTGCTGCTTTTAAAAATAACTGTTTGGAAGACAGTAATAGAGAGCCATGAAGACAGGGAAATCGGGTTCCTCTTGGAAGAGGATGCAAGCACAATATGGTGTAGCTAATACTGCTTAAGGGTGCTACGCTACTGAGTCCTTTCTTGTAAAAGGTGTAGCAAATGTCCAAATATCATCTTTAATATTCACATCAGGTTCAATAAAATTTTCTAATATGTTTGCAGGCTTGTAAATCACATGTGAACAAGAAAGCAAATGTAGAGACATTATCTTATGTAAGCTATAGATTCAACTGTAGGAAATATGAAACAAAGGAAGATGTTTGTTTACTTGTGCAGCTCCACTTCATGTGAGGCTTGCAGTGTGATGATTCTTGGGTGTGTCTTTCTCCAGCTCAAACATTTGGCTGAATTTATACTCATATGAACTATATACCTCTGTACCTAAAGGTATTTCTGAATCAGTTCTGCTCCAGGTTTCAGCAAGTGTTCTAGGTGTCAGTGAACACAATCCAACTGGTTCAATAAAGAAATAAAACTAGAAAAAGAGGGGAAATAGATTACAGATGTGGTTCTCTGCTACTTATATAGCAGAGCTCTATCCTTAATGCTTTGGTTGTTGTGAGTTAATCAAAGCATTCAGTAGCACTCTTTCAAGGCTTTTCAGCATAGCAGACAAAGAGAATTTTGTCAGGCTGAAAGAAAAAAGATGTATTGGTAGTGGGACAGTGTCAAATCAAAAGCTGGATGATGATGGGAGTGTGGCAGAATGTGAAAGGGAAGACACCAGAGCTCTCTACTTTCTGGCTAAAGAGAACCCTTGGTTAAGGAGGAATGGATATTGGGTTCACAAAACTAAAAACATCAAGAGTGTGAGGGACAAATATAGCCCCTGGTGTTACAGAGAGGAGATCATAGGAATGCATGCAGGTGTCAGACAAGGGTCCTTGCCTCGGCTGTAATAGGCTTAGTGAATAAAAAACTTTGGGCCTCGCTAGGAGGTGGATAGTATGGAATCCCTCGAGGTGGATAGACTAGCGTCTCTTTTGGGACTAGCTAAACACATATGTTCTGGTTTAAGCTGACAGGTGGCTAAACAGCTGCTCAATTCATTCCCTCCCGCACTAGGATGGGGGAAAAAATTGAAAGAAAAAAAACAACTAAGTAAAATCCATGGCTTGAGAAAAAGACTGTTTAATAGGGAAAATGATGATGATGATGATAATGTTCAAATAATTGGACTGTACAAAACAAGTGGTGCACAATGTCATTGCTCACACCTGCTGACTGACGCCCAGCCAGTTCCTGAGCAGAGGCCCCAGGGCAGTTTTCCCCTTGGTTTATATCCTAAGCATGATGCCATATGGTATGGAATATCCCTTTGGCCAGTTTGGGTCAGCTGTCTCAGCTGTGTCCCCTTCCAGCTTCTTGTCCCCAGCCTCCTTACTGGTGGGGTGGGGTGAGAAGCTGAAAAGTGCATGGCTTAGTGTAAACACTGCTTAGCAACAACTAAAACAACAGTGTGTTATCAAAATTATTCTCACCCTAAACACAAAACACAGCACTGTACCAACTGCTAGGAAGAAAAT
>VYZT01010720.1:0-10751 GCA_013400735.1 Pomatostomus ruficeps
CTGCACCGACACCTTCCCTGGGCTGCTCCAGGGCCCGTCCACCCTGGCATCGGACACTTCCAGGGATGGGGCAGCCACAGCTGCTCTGGGCAAGTTGTGCCAGGGCCTCACCAGAGGGAAGAACTTCCTCCTGAGATCCCATTTCATGGAATTCTGGAATGGTCCTTGCTCTCCATTCCTCACTTGTTTTTCCCAGTAGTCACGGGCTCTTCTTTCCCCTTGGATTTGGGTGCCACATCCCACTCAAGCTCTGGGATCACAAGCAGGCCCTGGTTTGAGGAGAGCTGGAATTTCAGACCCTTTCTCCAATAAGGAGCTGGATCTGAGCCCTCAGCTGTGGAGCCCATCCCGAGCAGCCTCGTGGCCTCTCCTTCCCCCAGTGCTGCTTCCTTCAGGGGTTAGAAAATTTGGATTCTTGGATTGCAGGATTTTTAGAGCTGATCCAGTTTCCCAGATCCAAGCTTGTCCAGCCCCTGCAATGGTCAGGGATGTCCTGGCCACACTCAGTCCCTGAGCTCCAGCGCTGAAAGAAAAGCTCCCGTGCTTACCTGTGCATTTTTGGGATGTTTTTCCTGAACTCCAGAACCTCCTTTGACAGCTGCAGCTGCTCAGTTTTGTGCAGCTTCCCCGAAATCTCGGGGCCGCCCAGGACAGCACCAGCACCCCAACATCCCAGACTCGGCATCCCGGCTCTGCTCCAGGCTGAGCGATTCCAGCCCTGGCCGAGTTTCCCAGGCTCTCCTGCAGGACACCCCCGCGCTCGGCAGGAACCCCCCGAGGGCGGCTCGGCTCGGAATTTGCCGCTGCAGCTCCTTGGGGATCATCCTGCTTCGATCTGGATTTCTGAACCGAAACGATCCTTTCCCTCCACGCTCCCGCTGGATCCCGGTTCTGTGGAATTCCTGAGCACAGGCTCAGCTCGCAGATCCCTCCCAGCACCCCCAGCCCCTCCTCTGCCAGGACAGGAGCCCCCAGGGTGAAACCCCCACTCCGAATTCCCCCTTGGCTCCATCCCAACCTCCTGGAGCCCATCCCGGAGGGAAACGGCCGCTCCTGATCCGAGTGGGGCTGGAGGGAGCTCGGGGTGGGGCAGGGGCACCCACAGCGCCTCTGGGCCCAGCCCTGCTCCTCAGGGCGCCAAACTGGGCCCAGGAGGTGCCAAACTGGGCCGAGGCGGTGCCAAACTGGGCCCAGGAGGTGCCAAACTGGGCCCAGGAGGTGCCAGCCCTGTCACACACACACAGACACACACAAACACCCAACTTTCTTTGTGATTTTATCCCAACTCCCCAGACACCAGATCTCTGTGCCCGCCCTGGAATGTCCTGGAATGTCCTTTACACGCGGCTACAAAAAAAAAATCCTGGGAGGCAGAGGGGTGGGCAGGGCCGGTCCCCGGAGTAGAGCTTGGCCAATTCCTCGGAACAGAGCTGGGCTGATGATTCCTTGGAGTGGAGTTTGGCCGAGCACTGGGATCAGAGCTGGGCTGGTTCCCTGGATCCGAGCTTGGCTGGGCTCTGGGATCAGAGCTGGACCAATTCCCTGGATCAAAGCTCAGCCAAGCCCTGGGATCAGAACTGGACCAGCTTCCTGGATCTGAGTTGGGCCAATTCCCTGGATCCAAGCTCGGCCAAGCTCTGGGATCAGAGTTGGTCCCGTTTCCCAGATCCAAGCTCAGCCAGGTCCTAGGACCAGAGCTGGGCTGGTTCTCAGGAGCCAAGCTCTGGGACCAGAGTTGGACCAATTCCCTGGATCTGAGCTGGGCCAGGTCCCCGAAGCCAAACTCAGCCAAGGCCTGGGATCAGAGTTGGACCAATTCCTTGGATCTGAGCTCAGCCAAGCCCCGGGATCAGAGTTGGACCAATTCCCTGGATCTGAGCTCAGCCAAGCCCTGGGATCAGAGTTGGTCCGGTTTCCCAGATCCCAGCTCAGCCAAGCCCCGGGACCGGAGCTGCGCCCGCTCCCCGGACCCCAGCCCAGCCGTGCGGTGCAGTTCATGCCGAGAGGTCGCTGTTGTCGAACCTCTCCTGGTCGTAGACCTCGGCCACCACCTTCCTGCCCGCGAACCAGCGCCCGTTGAGCGCCTGGATGGCCTTGTGAGTCTCTGAGGCCATGGAGAACTCCACAAAGATCTTGACGATGATCTCGGCGTCCTCCTCCTCCCCCTGCTTCTCCTGGTAGATGATGACCCTGTTCACGGCCCCGAACTTCCCGCACTCCTCCGTCACCTCTCCCTCCAGGTCGTCGTCGATGTCCTTGGGATCCACCATGTTCCGCAGCACCATCACCGTGGACTGCAGGGGAGGGACGAGGGAATTAACGCCTGGAGACACGCGGAGGACACACCCGAGCGCCCCGATCCCCGGCACACCCTGTGGGACTGACGGGCTCAGGCTCCCACGGATAATTCCTGGGATTCACCCTGGAAGCACCCTGAGCCCTGGGCACCACTCCCGTTTTCCCTGTGCTGCTGCCACCCGGGTATTTTTGGCTTTTCCTCAACGCCATCCTCAAAATTCTTTGTTTTCGGCTTTTCCTCACAATTCTCGTTGTTTTCCCACCTTTCCTCCCCTCGCAGCACAGCTGAAGGATTCCCCAGGTGTTCTGGGTGTCCCGACAGGACACACGGGCCGGTCACACCCCTGCACCCAGCCCGCCCATGGCCGAGCCCCTCGGGATCTCAGAGCAGAAGGGACGGCTGGAAACCACCTGGCCTGAGCTCCCGGGCCACCCGGAGTCACCCAGGGCCACGTCCAGGTGGCCTCTGGGCATCCTCAAGGATAAAAATCCCACGACTTCTCTGGGCAGGTTGTTCTGGGCACACCTGGGGCATTCCAGGCTCTGCCCCATCCCATTCCAGGCTCCACGGGATTTCCTCTGCCTGTTCCTCACAGCCCAAATCAAGGGCGCTTGGAAGCTCAGAATTCCAAACAGGCTGGGATGGAGCATTTTATTAAAAAAATACTTAGAAGCTTTGGTTTTTTAGGGTTTAAATTTTTTTAAATAAGACTATTTAGCTCTGCTCAACCTTTCCCAAGCCAGGACATCGCACAGATGGAGTCCTTGGGAAAGGTGACAGAGGAAACCCGGCTGCTGGGACAGGAGCTCCGAGGTGTGTTTAACATTCCGCACCCTCGGGAAGCACAGGGAGCCCTCATTCCTCAGGGAATGCTGAGGAATTATGCCTGTTAGCAAATGGGGAAGGAATGCTGTGGATTCCCTGTCAAAGCTCAGGAAATCCGTCAGGAAACTCCAGCAAAGGAAGAAACTGGCCGTGTCCAGGTGGATTATCAAGTCCCCTCCAAGACACCCCACAAAAATCCAATGCTTTTTTTTTTTATCCCTCGTTCTTGTCCTCTTCCTCACTGCAATTCCCACGGGATTCTGTTTGATCAACACCTCAGGGTTTCACAGAATCAATTAAAATGGGAAAAGACCTCCAGGACCACTGAGTCCGACCTGTGACCGATCCCCACCTCGTCACCCAGACTGGGGGCTCCTCCGGGATTCTGGACGGGAATTCTGGACTCACCTCACTATGGAACGTTGTGGGGAAAAGGTGAATTTGGGATTTGGGACAGATTGGGATAGAGGACACGCAGAGTCCCAGCCCTTCAGCTGCAGCCCCGAGGCCACCAGGATTTGATTCAGTGACACCAGGAGGTACCGTGGGTGTTCCCGAGCTGCCCTGACCCAAACGGGGGACAAAGGTGGCACTTGTCACCCGCCCGGCCTCACCTCCTGCTTCCGCAGCAGCTTCTGCATGACCATGTGCCGCGCGCTGCTGCCCGAGATGCTCATGTGCTCCTGCTCGCTCAGCATCTCCGGCCGCTCCGACTCCTGGAACACCTCCTCCTCCTCCTTCTCCTTCTTGACCTCCACCAGCCCCAGTGCCGGGGGGCTCGCCAGGATGGGATTCACGACCCCGACCTGCGGGATGGTCACCGGGATGGGCGGCCGGGCGGGGGTCACACCTGGGGGAGCACAGTGACAGCAGGATGGTCAGTGACACCTGGGTGACGGTCGGTGACACCTGGGTGATGGTCGGTGACACCTGGGAAACATTCAGTGATACCCAGGACATGGTCAGTGACACCTGGGCAGTGGTGACACCTGGGAAACATTCAGTGATACCCAGGCCAAGGTCAGTGACACCTGGACAATGGTCAGTGACACCTGGGCAGTGGTCACTGACACCTGGTTGATGGTTGGTGACATCTGGGCAATGGCCAGTGACACCTGGGCAATGGTGACACCTGGGCAATGGTGACACCTGGAAACATTCGGTGATACCCAGGCCATGGTCAGTGTCACCTGGGCAGTGGTCAGTGTCACCTGGACAATGGTCAGTGACCCCAGTGCCATTTTTACAGCTTTTCCCCCCATGCCAGGCATTCCTGCTGGGAACCCAGGCCTGTCCCATCTGTTGGACACCAAAATTTATCCAAAAACATCCGAGGATTCCGGCTCCAGGTGGACCCCAGGTACAGAGTCCCACTCGTGGAAAAGGGACACGGGTGACAAGAGGCGGAGCACACACGGGTGACAGGAGCGAGGGGACACACAGAGGTGACACGGGAGGAGCACACACGGGTGACAGGGAGGGGACAGACACACACAGGTGACAGAAGGACACGCACACAGGTGACAAGAGCGCACACACGACAGAAGGAAGAGGACACAGAGGTGCCAGGAGGAAGGGGACAAGCAGGTGACAGAAGGAAGGAGGCACACACGGGTGACAGAAGGGGACACAGGTGCCAGGAGGAGGGGACATAAGTGCCAGGAGGAGGGGACACAGGAGGCAGATGGGGACACACACAGGCGACAGAAGGGGACACAGGTGCCAGGAAGAGCGGACACACAGAGGTGGCAGAAGGGGACACAGAGGTGATGGGAGGAAGGGGGCACAGCTGCCAGCAGGAGGGGACACACACGGGTGACAGAAGAGAACACACAGAGGTGCCAGGAGGAGGGGACACACAGACGTGCCAGCAGAAAGGGACACACACAGGTGACAGAAGGGGACACAGAGGTGACAGGAGGAAGAGGACACACACACAAATGCCAGCAGGAAGGGACACAGGTGACAGAATGGGACACACACAGGTGACAGAACGGGACACACAGAGGTGTCAGCAGAAAGGGGACACAAGTGCCAGGAGGAGGGGACACAGGTGACAGAAGGGGACACAAGTGCCAGGAGGAGGGGACCCACCTGTGATGACACCGGGCGCCTGCGCTGCCATCACGGCCTGGGGCAGAGCCCCCAGGGGCTGGGCCAGGGTCAGGGCAGGGGACACGAGCCCCGGTGTGGCCAGCGTGCCCAGCACGGCGGCTCCGGCCACGGCTTCCTGCGGGACATGCGGAAAACTCGGGTTAACCCCGCCCCGGGAGTCTCCCGCCGAGCACCCAGCCAGGCCCAGCTCTCCCGCACCCGGGAAACGCTGGATATTCCCATTCCCAGAGCTCCCCGTGCTGCTGGGGACGGTGACGGTGTCACCCAGCCCGGCAGGGAAACGGAAACTCTGAAGCAGCTTGGAGGAAAATCCTTCTCCAGGAACTCAAATCCCAAGAAACACCCTGACTCCAGGTGCCCGGAATTCCAAGAACATTCGGGAGGACCCAGCTGAACAACAAACACTTCCACGGAAGTGCTGAAAATAAAGTGCCTGAAACACAGCCCAGTGCTTTTGGTGGTTGTTGCTTCCCAGGCCATTGTAGTCCTGATTTAATTGCTCACATCCCTCTCTCCCTTGTCTTCTCGGGGCTCCTGGAATCCCTGAAGATCCCAAGGTTCTGTCCCTGATTTAATTGCTCACGTCCTTCTCTCCCTTGTCTTCTCGGGGCTCCTGGAATCCCTGAAGATCCCAAGGTTCTGTCTCTGATTTAATTGCTCACGTCCTTCCCTCCCTTGTATTCTTGGGGCTCCTAAGTCCTGGAACAAAACCACTGGAATTTCTGCCCCCACTTCTGACTGAAACGGCTAAAAAACTTCTCCCAACACTTCTGATTCCTTCGCTTCCTTGCACGCCTGACTTTTCCCACCTCTGGCAGACTGGGATGACCCCTGCTCCTCTCTCTGTAGTGCCGCTCCCCTCACAGGAGCAGATCCTGCAGTTTCTTGTCAAAGCAGCAGATTCATGGATTTATCTGTGTCTGTATCCCATCTCTGCCATTTTCACTTAAGAAGAATCCATAATTCTTTCCCAAAGTGGTTTTGATCCCAGTAATTCCAGCCACGTCTCACCTTCCTCCCTCCCTTGACCACAGAGGTTTCCAGACCTGTCGAATCTTTCCTGTGAGTTCCACAGAGGGGCAGCTCCTCCCACTCCTGCCTCCACCCTTCATTCAGGGAAACATTCCCCAAAAACCCTTTTGGAGCCTCAGCTCTGCTGCAGCAGCACCAGGAGCTGCACTGACCAGCAATTCCTGCCCAAGAAAACCCCAAAACCCGAGAGTTCTGAAATTTTATTTCTCCATGGGCTACATGGGGGAATCCTGCTGCCCAAGGCAGGGACGGGGGCACAGCCACGGGAATCTGTGCTGGAGCTCCTGGTACTTCAGGAAAACTGAATCAGAGAACTCAAGGTCTGTGTCAATGTCCAGCCCACCCCATCACCGCCATTCCCTGTTTCCCAACAGCCTGAGGCCATTCCAGGCCTGTTCCACCCTGGGACCTTCAGCCAGAGTGCTGCTCACACAGCTGCTCCTGCCCTCATCCCTCTGCCCCTTCCATGCCCTCCCCGGCTTCCTTTCAGCCTCTCCTGCAACCATTTCCCTCATTGCCGGCTTGATTTCCAGACTGGGAATTCTCTCCAGCCTTCCCCGCCAGTTCTAGACATAAAACTCTCAGCAGCTGTGCCAGAGCATTCCAAAATCCAGTGTCTCGGATTCCCCAAGCGCCAGGGACAAGCTTGAAACACTGGGACAGAGCGGGATCTGGAATTGTGCCATCCTGGAATGGTTTGTGTTGGAGGGGACCTTAAAGCCCATCCAGTCCCACCCTGTGACATGGGCAGGGACACTTTCCCCTATCCCAAGCTGCTCCAGGCCCTGTCCAACCTGGCCTTGGACACTTCCAGGGATCCAGGGGCAGCCACAGCTTCTCTCTGGGCACCCTGAGCTGTCCCTGTTCCATCCCTGTGACTCCCCCGAGCCGTCCCCGTGTCTCACCTGTGCTGTGCCTGTGTCTCCCCCTGAGCTGTCCCCGTTCCATCCCTGTGTGTCACCTGTGCTGAGCTCTGTGCTGTCCCTGTGTCTCACCTGTACTGTCCCTGTGCCCCCCCCGAGCCGTCCCCGTGTCTCACCTGTGCCGTGATCTTGGCGGTGGCGGCGGCGGCGGCGACGGCAGCGGCGGGCGGGAGCCCCCCGGGCGTGGCCGGGGTCAGAAGCGGCATCGGGGGCGTCACGGCCTTGCCCACCCGCAGGTACTGCCCCCCCAGGTCGAAGAGGTTCATGGAGGAGACGGCGTCCTGGGAGGACTGGGCCTTCTCGTACTCTGCGGGGAGAGATCGTTCGCAAATGAGCCGTTTGTCGTTCAATTACGGAACGGTTCGGGTGGGAAGGGACCTTAAACACCACCCAGTCCCACTCCCTGCCACCTTCCACTGTCCCAGGCTGCTCCAAGCCTGTTCAGCCTGGCCTCGGACACTCCCAGGGACGGGGCAGCCACAGCTTCTCTGTGCCAGGGCCTCCCCACCCTCATAGCCACTGTAAATTTTGTTTCTAAATCCACCCCTGACCCGCTCCAAATTTAACGAAATTCCTCCACTAGGGTGGGAAACCCAACCCCAAACCACCCCCAAGAGCAGAGGACGCGCCGCCCCTGCCCCAGCCCCGCCCGGCTGTACCGATGAAGCCGTAGCCTTTGTGCTTCCCCGTCGTGGGGTCCCTGGCCAAGGTGCAGGATTTGATCTTCCCGAAGGCCTCGAAGACGCTCTTGATGTCGTCGTCGGACAGGTCCTGGTGCACGGAGGCCACGTAGATGCGGTTGAAGGCCCGGGCCTCCTCCGCCAGCTGGTCGATGATGGGCTGAGCCTGCCCGATGTTGCTGGGCCTCCCCACCTGCAGGGACAGGGATGGGAACGGAGTTGGGAAGGGGCTGGAGCACTGGGAGCGGCTGAGGGAGCTGGGAAAGGGAGAAGAGGAGGCTCAGGGGGAATTTCTGGCTCTGCACAATCCCTGACAGGAGGGGGCGGCCGGGGCGTTGGGCTCTGCTCCTGAAGAACGAGGAAACGGCCTCGAGCTGTGCCAGGGGAGGCTCAGGCTGGACATCAGGAGGAATTTCTTCAAGGAAAGGGCGGCCAGGCACTGGAAGGGGCTGCCCAGGGAGGTTTGGAGTCCCCATCCCTGGCAGAGTCCAAGGAATGCCTGGATGTGGTGCTCAGAGCTCTGGGCTGGGTCACAGGCGGGACTCAACGAGCTGGGAGGGGTTTTCTCTTGTGAACAATTCCAGTATTCTGCGCCATGGACAGTCCAGCACAGGACACCTCAGAGGGCCACCATCGGCACAGGGAACAGCCTGACCCACCCGGATCCTGGGCTCTGCTCCCTGCACCTCTCCCATTTCCCTTCCCTGACCAACTTCCAGGGATTGAGAAGGATTCCAGAAGCAATCACCGCGCTCCTACGCTTTTCTTTCCGGGGTTTCTAAACCCCCTGGGCCACGGGACACTGCACGCACCAGGGCCCTGATGCCAGAGACGCCGCACAAGAGATAAAGAATCACCTTTGCTTTGTCTCCGAGGGAATTCCACGTCTGAGAGGGAAAACCCGAGCGGAGTCCCTGGAGCCAATCTCAGGCGGGACTCGCAGGCCGGGGGTTTCTCCTCGCAGAGGAGGGACCCGCAGCCACCACGTGCTCCGTGCTGGACATCGAGGTCCACCAGGGAACCGTCTTTAGGCTCCTTCCCCCGTCACAGCGCTCCGGGGAGCGTTTCCAGGCGTGAAACCGTCATTCCCGGGAAGAGAGAAGCGGGAATTGTCAGAGCAGGCGTGTCACTCACCTTGATGTTCCTTCCCCCCAGCATGACGGAGTTCATCTGCTCCAGGGCCAGCTGGGCGGCTTCGGGAACCTCGTATTCCACAAAGGCGAAGCCCTGGCATGGGAGGAGACGCCTGTCAGTCACTCCGGCTGTGACAACCTAACGCAGCCAAGGTTTCCCAGGGACCAGATCCCTGCAGGTGGAATTGATTCCCACCACGCTGATCCCTGCTCGTGGCCCAGGAAGATTCCTTAGAGAAGGAATTTCTTTTAATTGTGGCAGGAAACGGCCTGCAGAGCTTCCACCTGATCCTGGAGCCTCTCGGACTCTGAGGTCCCAAAACCCCACATCACTAAGAGCCTTGCCAGCACTTCCAGCAGAGCTCCATGCAGAACATCAGCAGGAATTTCTTCACTGAAAGGGTGGTCAGGCACTGGAAGGGGAGTTCCCATCCCCGGAGGTGTCCGAGGAACGGCTGAACGTGGCACTCAGTGCTCTGGGCGCTCTTTTCCCACCTCAGTGATTCCACGATTCCGGGCTCTTCACCCCACACAGCCCCGGCTCCCACCACAGAACCCTGCCCTAGGCGGACCCGGGAGCTGCAAACCTTCACCCCAGGGCTAAAAGGAGCCGGTTCCTCACAAGGACAGAGGCTCCTTCCTCTCCTGGCTGCATCTGGAGAGCCTTGAACAGAGGAGGATGTTCCCTGAGGGCTGGGAATCATGGAATCATACAAAGGTTTGGGCTGCAGGGACCTTGGAGCCCATCCAGGGCCACCCCCTGCCATGGGCAGGGACACTTTCCACTGTCCCAGGTTGCTCCAAACCCTGTCTAACCTGGCCTTGGACACTGCCAGGGATCCAGGGGCAGCCACAGCTTCTCTGGGGCAACCTCTGCCAGGGCCTCACCACCTTCACGGGGAAGAATTCCTTCCCAGTATCTCACCCAAAATTCTGCAAATTCTGGTTATTTTGTGTTTAGGAGACACGGCTGAAAGAAACGTCCTTGCAGACCCTAAAACGCATCATCACTGGGGCATCAGCACCAGCTCTTGCTGTTCCCAGGGGATTCCACCCCTTCCCAGATCCAGGCAACCCCACAACGGTTTGGGAGGGACCTTAAAGCCCATCCAGTTCCACCCCGTGCCACGGAGCCTCCCACCGGCCCCGTCCCACCTTGTGCTTCATGGTGACGGAGTCCCAGGACATGTCGATGCTCTTGATGGGCCCGAAGGGGGCGAAGGCCTGGCGGATGGTGTCCTCGCCCAGCTCGTAGTAGATGGAGCCCACGTAGACCCGGCACATGATGGCGAGTGCCCGCTGCCTCTGAGCCGCCATCTGTAGCGAGACAAGGACTGCCCGGTCAGTGCCGGTGGCCACCGGGGCCGCCTCCCCTTCCTGCTTCCCTCCCGGGAGCCACCCCCGGCGGCAGCTCTGGCACAGCCTGCATCAGAAGGATTTCCCTGCTCGCTGCACAGGGCGCTGGAGCGGATCCGTCCGGCTCTCTCCCGGATAAATTCCGGCTCGTCCTGGGGCAGACACATTCCGGCCCCTCTGGCCGGGTCTCCCCCGGCCTGATCTCATCTCCAGCCACACCTGCAGGAGGAGGGAATCCCTTCGCTCTAGGGCAGCTTCTGCCTCCAGGCAGCAAAGGGCTCAGCTCTGGGCACTGGGAGAATCCCTCCCGCTCCCCCCCGACAGCAGAGATCCATCGTCACTCCCACCCCCGCCCCGTCCTCCCCGGCAGCAAAGGGTCTGGAACTGG